>JAWNNP010001471.1:0-255799 GCA_035044805.1 Leucophenga maculata | reverse complement strand
ATATATATATATTAGGGTGGGGCGATTTGAAAATCATCTCGGGCGCGTCCAGATTCCGATTTCGGGGGTTATTCTGAGCAAAAAAGTCCACTGGACCATATGTCTACGGTGAAAATCTCGCTTGAAGTTTTCTGTTCGGACTTCATATTCTCAAGAAAATGGTACTTTTTGTCATGCTCATATTTCGTAAACCAACTGAAAATTTCGATTTACTTTCAAGAGCAAAGTTGTAGCATTTGATACGGCCTACAAATTGTCCCTGTACAGCAAGTCAAAAAAAATTCATTTTCATGGTGCAAAAGACAAAAAATGTCGAGAAAAACGCCATTTTAAGTGACATTTGACGTTTTTTTGATACTTACATGTAAACGTACACAAATGTAAGTACAAATTATACCAAAACTAAATTAAATAATATTTTTTTTATACCGCATTGTGGAATATTTATAATAAATATAAAATTAAATTGTTTGTGATAGAACATTTAACAAATATGGATAATCCAGAGGATGTTGATAATCAAGATGATGTGGAGATGCAGACACCAGCAGAATCAGCATCGTCAGCAACAAGTTTGGAATTTATGCCTACGCACAATATTTTGGCATTCGGTTTAGAAGCCGAAGTAGATTATATTTCGCTTCCAACTGGGCATGATATTTTAAAACATTATTTTTTCTTGGCCGCTCGTTGCAAACAAACGTGTAAAATGTTTTCATACCACACATTCACCCCGCACGTTTGCGACAAATTGATTCAAATTTGGGACAAATTATATATTGAGGTCATTGGAAAAAAAAATATCATTGCAAAATTGGGTCGATTACTGAACAATTACCGCAGAGCTTGTAAGAATCAAACACAACTTGATGGTAAATTCCAAAAATTTGTTGATAGCACAAAGGAAATCTTTTACATTGGAAAATGTAAATGTCAACTCAAAACGGCCCGATGTAATTGCGGTAAAATTCCTGATCGACTCCATCAATTTATGTTGGATCAGCATAACGAACGCAAACTTACAATACCTGAGTATTTGCCAGTTGAAACGGAAATATCGACTGTTCCACCAACTTTACATACGGGTGCATCATCTGATCCAACATTTCAAGCAAACATATCACATTTGTGTGACTTGGAATTTCCTTCTGCTTCGGAAATCTGTGAACCAACCGTGCGCTCTTATACTCCACGATATAGTACACCAAAGTTTGCAATGATGTGCGATCGTTTTGGAATATCCGATCGATTAGCATCTTGTTTGGCTTCAGCTTTATTCGCTGACATAGAGTATAAAGATGAGCGAGGTGAAAGCATCATTATGGATAAAAGGAAAGTGAGCCGAGAGCGTGAAAAATCGAGACAAGAAATTTTACGAGCAAGGCACGATGGTGAATCGTTGATCGCTTTTTCGTTTGATGGCCGCAAAAATGATTCATTAACTCGTGAAAAAATTAATGAAGTATATCACACTACAATGCAAAAAGAACCACACATGGTAGTATTACGTGAACCACATTCGTCACTACTCGGCTATGTGAATTTAGAAGATAAAGGCGAAACCTCCAGAGTGAAACAAGCCGAATTGATTGGATTTTTCGAATCTAAAAATCTCTCACTTGAAAATTTAATTGCCGGCTGTAGTGACGGTGAGGTGGCAAATACAGGCATAACTGGAGGTGTATTGCGTCTCATCGAATGCCATCTACGTAGACCAATACACTGGTTTGTCTGCTTACTTCATTTCAACGAATTGCCATTCCGCCATCTGTACAACGCTATCGAAAAATCGGTCACTACTGGACCGAAAAGTGGCACTGGAACGTTAGCTCAAAGTATAGAAATTTGCAATACATTACAAGTAAATATCATAGCTTTATTTAATTTTTTTTCTATAAGCGATATAATTTTGAAAAAACTATTATTTTTCAGGTTATTGAAAACTTTGAAGCAATTTCACTTGAGCACATGCCTCCAGAATTGAATGAAGATGATAGAAAACAACTTTCCACGGACGTTAAATATCTATACGAAATTGCCGAAGCCGTTTCAAATGGTAGTTGCTCAATTAGTCTTGCAAACATCAAACCTGGACCGGTAGGACATTCGAGATGGATAACAAGAGCTAGTAGATTGCTCCGTGTGTATATTGCGACAAAGGACCCATCAGAAAATTTGAAAGTTTTGGCAAGATACATCATGAAAGTGTACGTTCCCATGTATTTCAACGTGAAATACTACAACTCGGCTGTATACGGTAGTGCTCTGCTTGGAAAATTCATCCAATGGACGCAATATATGCCGAATCATTTACGTGGCATAATAAATCCTGTAATACAGAATAATTGCTATTTCGCACACAGTGAAAATGTTTTGTTTACCATGTTATTCGATGATCGCAAAGAAATTCGTCGATTGGCACTCAAAAAAATATTGTATTTTCGCGACAACTTATGCGATTCAACTATGCTTCGCGAATATGTAAAACCAAAAATCAATTTTGATTGTACGGACTACGTTCACATGATTGATTTAGATAACAAAACGTTGTTATCTGAACCGCCATTTACCAGAAAAATTCCGTATGAACATTTACAGCAATACCTTGAAGATGCAGATGATGAAGATCCTCCATTACCAGATCCATTAGTACCTTGCCATATTCAAGGTACGGAGCGTCATGTCCAACTATTAGCTAGTGTTGCTAAGCGCTCAATCGACAAAAATCGTGAAGGTATAATGGCATCTGTATCTGAAGGTCGAAAGAAATTGCCCTGTATGGAAACTCGAAAAGATTTCGAGGGCAATCTTTGAATGAAAAATGTTTAAAAATAAATTGTTGCTAAAGTTTGCCACTTTCCAATGGCAAAAAATGTATCAAGGAGTGGTCCAACATGTTCAAAGAAGTTGTAGATCATCCAGTGGGCTACAATTCTTTCATTAACAGTTTCATCATATCTTCAATCGATTATGAGTTATTGACGGAAAATAAAAAAAAATCGAAAAAATGGCGTTTTTCTCGACATTTTTTGTCTTTTGCACCATGAAAATGAATTTTTTTTGACTTGCTGTACAGGGACAATTTGTAGGCCGTATCAAATGCTACAACTTTGCTCTTGAAAGTAAATCGAAATTTTCAGTTAGTTTACGAAATATGAGCATGACAAAAAGTACCATTTTCTTAAGAATATGAAGTCCGAACAGAAAACTTCAAGCGAAAACTCGCAAGCTCGATTTTCACCGTAGACATATGGTCCAGTGGACTTTTTTGCTCAGAATATTCCTCGGAATCGGAATCTGGACGCGCCCGAGATGATTTTTTTCCTTCCATACAAATCGCCCCACCCTAATATATATATATATATATATATACACATTGTATAAATATATATATATATATATATATATATATATATATATATATATATATATATATATATATATATATATATATAGCCCATAGCATTCCTCGATAAATGTACTATCCAACACTGAAAGAATTTTTCAAATAGGACCAGCGGTTCCTGAGATTAGCGCGTTCAAGCAAACAAACTCTTCAGCTTTATATATTAGTATAGATATAGAAGTATAGATATAGCAATAATGACGGTATTCCACAAGGGAGTGTTCTTGGTCCTGTTTTATATACAATATTCACTGCAGATATGCGAGTATTACAAAATCAAAAGCTACTTATTGCAACATATGCTGATGATACAGCAATACTATGTTCTGATACTACAGCTACCTTAGCCTCGGAACTACTGCAGGAGAAATAAGATGTACTTGGAAATTGGTTTAATAAGTAGAACATATGCGTCAACGCTGAATGTAAGCAATTCAACGATTTAAGCGTAAAGAAGAAATAACTACGATCAGCCAAAGACACCCTAGTAGACTGCAATCCCACCCAAAAAATCTCTTATTAAGACGCCTTAGGAGATACCATCTGCTACCTAGTAGGACTTAAGATTAATTATGCTATTTTAGTCTAATTGTTTTGCTTTAGCAAAAATGTTATTTTAAGTCAAACTTTTATTTATTGTCGCAATTGGAGCACATTGTAAATAAAAGAATTCAATTGAAAAAATAGCGTACCATTCATGTTTGGTAATCTTATGCGTTTACACTCAAATTTGTGCAATGAAAGAGCTTAATTCACCCTTTGTGTCCAACAGAACCTGAGTCACTATTATCCAAGTATTCCAGGAATCCTTCTCTCTTATACTCCTCAACGCTATTGTAACATTTTGAGAGAGCAGCAAAGAAAAGAAAAAACGAGACTAACTAAGCTAGCCTGTTTAGCACGTAACATCCGTTGAAAACCTACTCTGAAATAAGAAAGTATACCAGCAGGTAATAGCACGACAATTCTTATTCCCTGCTCGAAGACCCAGATTTTATTAAATTTCTCCTTTTAATACACATTTGTTTCGTTCAACGATTTCAAACTTACTTAAAAAACGGTTATACACTTGATACCTCACGACATACCTTTTTCAATGTTACATTTGAATTCCACAAAATATTGTGATCTAAATTAAATCATCTTTGTGAATCACACAACTTTGTTGTACAATATATTTTATAATATTATATAATAATGAACATACATTTCTGATACTCTTTATACAGAGTGCAAAAGTTGTAATTTAGTAGCAATGTTTCCAACGCCTTAAAGGAGCCATTATGTATTTATATGTATACAGCAAATTATTTGTTTTAAACTAAATGAAACCATAACAAAATGTTGATCTTACAAAACCTAATGAAGATGAACAGTTTTGTATGGTAGCTAAATTTGGCATTTTTAGCTAAAATAATAAGAAACACATTTTTTTCATTGAAAATCTTTGACGAAACTCATATATTTAATACATTAACTTGAAGGCTTTATCCTTTATAGTCTCGAAGTTCATGTTGTTTATAGTCAGGCGGTTATGTCCATATCGACCCAAGATTTGTAGCGCCTTCTCTTGTAGTGGTCCGATTTGGAAGCTGATGGAATATTTTATTAGGACTGAAGCAAAGTATACCAAATTTACCGATTATATTTGAATAAACAAAGATACAAAACGGCGGACAGATTTGTATAGGGGCTATCCATTTTAGTGTTTCGATCTGGGCTAAAATGGAATATTTTATAGTGAGATGTAGGCTTGCATGATAACTGCGGTGAAATTATGCGTGAATGGTTTGCATCAGAGCTTCGATTTAATTCGATTTAATCGAAGATACTATTTTGATAGGCACATGGAATGAATCTGAACCTATAAATAATGTATGTCCATTATCAACATCGGAAAGGTGATTCAATATAGACAAGTCCGCCTTTTTACTATCTGTTTGAATAACGAGATCTTGTAGACTATAAGAGAGAGAGAGAGAGAGACACTTTTAAGTTTGAATATTTACTCTCCTTTTCTATAAGCAAATAATTTATACTAAATGAACGGCCTAACACCACTATATGGGTCCTTATACAAATCTGCCTTTGGTTTTTGTTTTTGCCAATATTTTGGTTGGGAACGCGAAATTTGCAAGGAATAAAAATTGAGCACTTCAATGCGTCAATTACCTGCCTTTCTTTATACCAAACAATAAACAAAGTTGCAAAAAATCAACTCTTATAAAAAACCAACCTATACATCTGCAGTTTTAACGAGTCGTACCTCTTTAACTCTAGGCTTAAACACAGTTACGTTAGAAAAGATATATCTACAGAAATTTTGTGCTCAACTTACGTTTCACTGATTGCTGCCGCATCGTTATCGTTAGCCTCACTGCCTTCTATATCATCGCCTACGCCATCATCGTCGTCGTCATCATCATCAGAACTCGAGTCATGATGTATTGCTGGCTTAAGTGCATTTAACTCCTCGTTAAGATTATCAATAGTCGTCAGCAACTCATCACGTTCAGTGATCAATTCCTTAAGCTCTCGTGTTGTATAGCGAGGTCGATTCGGATCGTGAAGATCATCATCATACGATTGCACAAGATCTTCGTTTTCCTTTTCCGCCAACCCCAAGCGTTTACGCAACAGATTAATTTCGCGATACTGATCCTGCAGTTGTGCGAGAAAATCAGCGCGCTCCTCACATAACGTCTTGACCTGTGCCTGCAAAAGTTTATGGCGACGTCGCGTATCACGCTCTGATGACTTCAATCGATCTAGCTGTATATTAAGCTAGAAGTATACCAATTGAATAGTATATACTCTATAGCAAATTGACTTCAGTTACTACTTACATGTTCCGCTTCGGTATACTTATCCTGCAGCTCTCGTTCACGTTGTTTCAGTTCATCGCGTTGTTTGTAGATCTGCTCTTTAAGACGCTGCAAAACTTGGGTGTCGGAGAGTGCGCTATGTAATTCATTATTTGTAATGCTAATTATGCTCTCCGTCAGGCTTGCTCCCAATCCGGAACTTTGCGCTGATGACGATTGTAAATCTTGCGTTTGCTTTACCAGTCGCTTATTTTCATCTTGCAACGTCGAGACAAGTTCAACCAATTCGTTCGTTTCTGTGCGCCATTGCTCTTCGATCAATTCTAGTTCCTTCTCAAATCGGCGTCGAAATTCAGCCTTTTCTAGTTTTTCACTCTCCAGCTGCGCTATTTTGTCCCGCAGATCTTGTATTGTTGCATTTTCACGCTCATTCTTCGTTGCCAATGCCTCAAGCAATTCCAGCGTATTGATGATCTTTGGCATTAGTCCGCTAATCGAATCCGTGCCATATCGATCCATAATACGTTCATACTCCTTGCCAATATCCGATGCCAGATCGTAGACATCCACAACACCTATATCGTCGACGGCATCAAGCACCATTTCACCCATTTCATTGAGATGAAAACCTGGCATCGAGCGCCCACAGCCAGCCAGCCAGTCAAGCGTACGATTACGTGCCAACAGCTTTGAAGATGGCGTCAATGGGAGAAGCACCGTTATTACGTTTTAATATCACAGTTTCTGATACAACACCTGCTCCTATGAACTACAAGTAACTCTGACTAACTGGCTGGCTACGCACTCCTCCCACACAGTTTTTGTGTATATGTTAAGCGAAATTTTGCTTGCACCTATGCGCGCGCTACCTCTTCACCAACAACTTTTTCTTTACACGACTCACACTACTTTACAGGCACTTGCATACATCTAAATCACCAGCTAAACATTCAAAAGCCACACTTGCCTTTTTAGTGCTACTGGTGGTGTCAATGTTTGTGGCAGGAAACGACACATAAAATATTTAAAATGCACACGGATTCGATTTGTTTCGTACGCAAAGACGAGGACGACAAAGACGGACTGCGGGTGGCCTCGTTTTTTTACTGATGGACACACGTTGTTTGGCACATACAGCTTCTTTTTTAGAGTTAAAAAATAATTCCGAAAACGTTTAATTAAATAGTAAAATCGCCGCAAAATCTTTATGCTAAATTCATAAACAAAAAATTTGCGATGACTGCATACGCGCGAGATGAGTAATAATAAATAGTGTTGCACAAAATCAGAAAGTCTTGAAAAATATGCATATTGAATCAGCTGTTTATAGTCAGTATTGGTAATTGCACGACGGCGAGTTAAAATTGCGCGAAATTTAAAAATCGAAATTTTTTTATCATATGAAGCTATAAACTAAACTAAAGTTTATATTTATTTGTTTATATTTATTTGTTTGTAACGATTATAATATTTTTTGGTATTAGGTTTTGCACATAATTGAAAAGCGGAGACACTGATTTTAAATAAGCAACAGAAATTGCTGCGACTACCTACAATCATGCAAATGGTGAATCTACAGATTTTCAATTCACAGGCAAACGGCGCACCTTTCTGGAAGTGAACAGAAAATCTGGACTGGAATTGATGCTCATTAAAGAGCGATGAGAACGATGATAGTATGATGATAGTATTGAGGTGCATAGAATTGATGTTTTCTATGATTTTTGCGTAACCTTGCCATTGATAATGTGTACTGTATTGGCTGTGCCGAGCAATCAGGCAAGGTTATTGCCGTTGGTCTATCCTGCGGCCATATCAAGCTACACAACTATAAGACAGCGCAATTAGTACATCGCTTTCAAGCAAACAATATACGCAACACGGTGTTTTTTCTAGACTATAATTGCACAGATGAGTATATCTAATCAGTACTGGAAAGTGGCGGCATAAATATCTATGGAATTAAGACCATGAACAAGATCGATAGTATCAACATAGATAGCCAGTGGGTATATACATAGTTTATATAGTTTGTATCATAGCAGTATTAACCCATTCCTGACCACTGTACCTGCTTGGGTACACAAATTTAGTCATTTTTGATAGATTTTATTTCTAAACAAGAAAACAAATTACACAATTCTTGAACGCAGTTTCATCATACACAGTGTACTTAATATAAACATGAAAAATAAGTAGTCGTAGCATATAACGGTAATCAGTAATTCGCCTTGTTTTGTCATGTCTCCGCAAAATTTGCATGTTTTGGACACATCGGTGTGCATTTGACTTAGTGTGAACTGTGTCGATCTAAGAAATAATAGCAGTTCACAAGATTTGCTAAATAAAAGGCTGCATATTTTAAATTTTATAAAGTTCACTTACAAACAATTTTTTCGGAAGAATAGATGAGTTTTAATTTTGGTGTACTCGCTTGAGTACAACCGTTATAAAGGTAAACATTTTTCCTATAGTTGTGTTGTCATTGTAATGGCACATGACGCCATAAAAACTTTGACTTTTTATGGCTCAAGCCCATTGCTTTGGACTTTGTCAAGAAGTCTTCAAACCGTGGCAATTTCGACAGTGCATATATTCCTTCTGATCCAGATTATAATACAGATTAACAAGAAGATGAAGTTGATTTCCAGGTGAACTTGAAATAGTTTATAGTAGCGATAGACAATACTTCGTCGCGTAGAGCTTGTGAATTTGAAATACTTATTTTTTTTAGCAAGCCAGAAAAAAATGATCGCAGTTTTAAATTGAAATTTGCCGATTGAAGTTTTCAAGATAATTTTTGATTATTTATACATTTTTTTTCCTAACATGATCTTCTTGTTGTCCTAAATCAAAAAAGATTCCGATATCGGTACTATTCGCAAGTAAAAGGATAAAAAGAGGATTTTATGATCATAGATATGGTAGCGTCAGTAATTTATTGTTATTGAAGAAGAAGGACAAAAGTGGTCTAACCATTGGTTCAAACTTTGAGAGTATAGAGCCAATTTCGTCAATCGATGGTGTTCGGTCGACAAAGTAAGAATCAATATCAAACAGTATCAATATCAAAAGCAGAATATAATTTAGAAACGGGAGGCATTGATCTGCACGATCAAGCAGAAAATGTTTATAGAATAAAATTTCGTGAAAATAAGAAGTGGTGGCCACTTTTCAATGCAATCATGAACTCAATTTAGGTAAACGCATGGAAGCTGAAAACAATATCAATATTCACGTACTGAAGTTTCGTCATACTCAGACATCGGCGACATCCAAACCGTCAGTACTCTCAAGTGTAGCTACTTCCGTTGGAAACCATTTTCTTAAAGAATATATGTCCCTTCAGCTGCCGTCAATGAATTAGAAGGATATGGGCACAATGTGACTCTAGTGTTTTGGCTTCAAGTGTTTTGCCAAATTGCTCAAAAATTTACCCATGCTACAGAACTCTCGTGTGAACCTATTCGGAACTCTACAATGCAGTATGAATGAATTTTTCTTTTTCTTTTCTCAGAAACACTCAGTGGACTATTACGTGATCGAACAGCAAACTAAATTGGTAAAGAACAACCAACTGCAAAGCAGGATTCAGAGCCTTTTTCAGTTGACAATTCAACGAGTAGCAAAAAGGAGAATCCAGAAGCTGAACTTGAATTGCACAGACGTATGCGCAAATTACTTTCAAGGAACAGGATACCGAATCCGCATGCGCAGTATGAACCGCATTAAAGTAAATCCAAACTGGATGCTTACTTGGCCACACAATCAAAGAACTTACCACGCATATTAAAACCTGTGTCAGTACTTTCTCTTCTATTGAAGGCAACGATATACCCCAAGAACTGAATGATTTGCGTGACTTCATCGAAAAAAAAATAAATTTTTATTTTAGGTTAATTTATGGAATTTTAATTTCCCATGTTGACAATTTTATATAGCGACATCTGTGTTGTTAATTGCAATGTGTTGGCGAGATGATGATCGCGCGCGTCTGTTGTGAAAATTAAGTTCCGTCGTGATAATCTCGCCCTCTCTCCATACCTCTCTCCATACCTGGTGACCAGCACAGTGCAACCGCTGGAATTTTATGCGTTGGACTCTGTTAACCTCATCGAATAGCTCATACAGCTCGCGGTTCATACGTTGCCTACTCTAATGGGACCAAAAATCCTGCGGAGAATCTTCCTCTCAAAGACTTCCAACGCTGTTTCATAAAACTCAATCACGATCCATGCCTCTGCGCCATACAGTAGGACCGGGAGTATCAGCGTCTTATAGATCTTAATTTTCTTCTTTCGAGAAAGGGCTTTACTTTAAATTTGCTTGCTCAGCCCAAAATTCAATCTATTTGCAAGCGTGATTCTTTGCCTGATCTCCAGGCTGACGCTGTTGTTGCTGGTTATTTCGGATCCAAGATAGACGAAATTTTCTATAACACTGAAGTTGAAATTCTCCATCGTCACTGACCGTCCAAGACGCGATGACGGAGTGCGAGAAGACACCAAGTACTTCGTCTTGCACTCATTTACTGACCCATGAGCCGAGACTGTTTTTCAATCCCTGAGAACGCCTTGCTGACTCGCCGTTCCTGCGTACCAATGATATCAATGTGATCGGCGTAGGCGAGCAGCATCATTTCTTTTGAAAGATCGCGCCCGACATATTCTGTATGTACAGGCACTGGAGTAGAATGTATTCCATCAGAAGATTGAAAATCGCTCGACAGCGCATCGCCCTGCCTGAAACCTCTCTTGGTATCAAAGGGGTCGGAGATGTTTTTCCCCACCATGTCAACGCTTTGTGTGTGTGATAGCGTCATCATGCAAAGACGAACAATCTTTGCCGGGATAGCTAGTGCAGACAGGGCGATCGTATCGGCGTGCCTAATGCGGCTTGATAATCGACAAATAGCTCGTGTGTGTCTTTGTTAAACTCATGGGACTTATCCAAGATTGGGCGTAATGTGAATATTTGGTCACTGGTCGACCTTGTTGGTCTGAAGCCACACTGATATCGTCCTATCAGTGAATCCGTAAATGGCTTCAGCCTATTACACAATACGCTCAACAGAATGTTATATCCAATGGAAAGGACGCTTATTCCGCGGTAGTTGGAGTAAACAGCGGGGTCTCCTTTCTTAAAGATAGGACAGAGAGATTCTAGTCATTGGGTATGCATTCATCGGACCATATTTTGCATAATAGTTTTTGCATACTCCTAACCCACTCCTCGCCGCCGGTTTTAAATAACTTCGGTGTCATTTCTCTATTGTGCGCTTTATCGCCTCCAAGTAGGTTAGAAAAATTACTTCTCCATAATCTTAGTGAATCCTGTTCATCCGTAACCAGATTTCCATTTTCATCCTTACAGAAAGTTATTCCGGGTTTAAAACCTTCAGTCAGACGCTCGACCTTTTGATAAACTTTTCCTCTCTCCGTTTCTCTCGATATCGCTCTCTAACAGCTCGTGTTACTTCCGACTTCGCTGATAGGAAGCGTTCTACTCTGCAGTAGCATTGCGACACGCCTCGTCGTATCAAGAATTATTTACAAGTTTTTGTATAACCAATGACCTCCTTAGCAGCCCTATTCATGGAACTGGTGATATGTTTCCACTGCTCACATATATCCGAGTCAATGTTGGGACCACGTAACCAACACGGTCGATGCGTGCCTTCCGTCAATCAGAACATGATCAATTTGGTTGCGTGCAATTGATCTGAACTCAGATATGTAGCTTTGTAAATGTTAAGGTGATGAAATCTGGTACTACTAACTTCTATGTTCCGGACTGTGGCGAACTCGATTAGCCTCTCTTCATTATTGGAGATCGTGTCGTGAAGGCTAAATTTTCCGACGGTTGTGCCAAAGATTTTTTCCATCGGATTTCTAGAATTGCATTAATGTCAGCCTTGCATCTTTCGAGGACATCAACCAGCTGAAACACAAAAAGGAGCCTCGGACAGAACCCTATGATGACGACACCAACAAACAATATAAAAACCACGATTTACGGATATGCACCTGGCATGTCCGCATCCTTAATTGGGATGGTGCAAATATCTAGCTGGTTGATGTCCTCGAAAGATGCCAGGCTGACATCACTTCAATCTAGGAAATGCGATATATAGGTCAGGGTTGTTCTAAGAAAACAACATGTGACATCTACTATAGCTGCCATGCGAGTAAACATGAATTTGGATCTGGTTTCATGGTGAGTAGGAAACTACGTAGCCTGCTCTCCAGGCTCACGCCTGTTCATGAGCGCCTAGCCGCGATACGCATTAAGGCTAAATATTTTAATATAAGCCTGATTTGTGCTCACCCCCCGACGGAAAAGACGACAATGTCCCAACATTGACTAGGTCCACTATCGTAGTGCATGCCGCACGTGCCAACATGCAACGTAAGCTAAACGGCAGCAAGCTGCAATCAGAACAGACCGCCAAGCCTTTTCAAACACACTCTCCCGACTGCTCCGGGAAGCCTCTCCGACCTTTCAAGATAAATGTGAGCAGTGGAAACATATCACCCGCTCCATAGGTCCAGGAGGTCATTGGTTATAAAAAAACCTGTGAATAATTCTTGGTACGACTAGGAGTGTCGTAATGCTACTGCAGAGAAGAACGGTTTCTATCAGCGACCTCTGCAAGAAACGCGGGACTCTGAGGATGTTGAGATGTTATGTGATAGAAATTAAGCTCGAATGAAAATGGAAATCTGGTTACAAATGCTCAGGAATCACTGATATTATAGAGGAGTCATTTTTCTTCCCTACTCGGAGGCGATGAAGCGAAAAATTCCCCAGATAGAGAAATGACACCGGAACCACCAGTTAATGATGACACTATTGTAGAGCCACCGGACTATAACGAGATCGACTCGGTTATTAAAAAGCTGAAAAATAACAAAGTGTCAGGTTCTGATGGGCCGCCAGCTGAGATATTTAAGACCGACGGCGAAGAGTTTGTTAGGAGTATGCACCAACTTTTATGCAAGATATGGTCCGATGAACGCATACCCAATGACTGGAATCTCAGTGTTCTCTGTCCTATCTTTAAGAAAGGAGACCCCGCTGTTTACGCCAACTACCGCGGAATAAGATTCTGTCGCGCGTATTGTCTAGTAGTTAGTTAGTTAAATGGCCGTCAACCGTCTACCGGTCATGGCCGCGTCCAGGAAAGCGCGCCAGCCTCCATAATCCTGTGCGCGCTGGCGCCAGTCGTTCTGAATGCCAAGTACGGAGAGATCTCTCCATACCTGGTCATTCCATCGAGTGCCCGGTCGTCCTCTATGTCGGCGTCCACCAATCAAGTTTGGGCCCCCCATGTAAACCATGCGTGCTGGAGCTCCTTCGTCCATTCGAATGAGGTGCCCAGCCCAGTGCAGCCGCTGGAATTTTATGCGCTGGACTATGTCAACCTCATTGAATAGCTCGTACAGCTCGCGGTTCATACGGGACCTAAACTCGTCGCCGACTCTAATAGGACCAAAGATCCTGCGAAGAATCTTCCTCTCGAAGACTTCCAACGCTGTCTCATCCGACTCAATCACGGTCCATGCCTCTGCGCCATACAGTAGGACCGGGAGTATCAGCGTCTTATATATCTTTATTTTCGTCCGTCGAGAGAGGGCTTTACTTCTCATTTGCTTGCTCAGCCCAAAAAAACATCTGTTTGCAAGCGTGATTCTTCGCCTGATCTCCAGGCTGACGTTGTTGTTGCTGGTGATCTCTGTTCCGAGATAGACGAAGTTTTCTACAACACTGAAGTTGAAATTCTCCATCGTCACTGACCGTCCAAGACGCATTGACGGAGTGCGAGAAGACACCAAGTACTTCGTCTTGTCCTCGTTCACCGCTAGACCCATGAGCCGAGACTGTTTTTCAATCTCCGAGAACGCCTTGCTGACTCGCCGTTCCTGCGTACCGATGATATCGATGTCATCGGCGTAAGCGAGCAGCATCACTTCCTTTTGGAAGATCGAGCCCGACATACTCTGTATGTACGGGCATTGGCGTAGGATGTATTCCATCAGGAGATTGAAAAAATCGCACGATAGAGCATCGCCCTGCCTGAAACCTCTCTTGGTATCAAAGGGGTCGGAGAGGTTTTTCCCCACCCTGACAACGCTTTGTGTGTTAGATAGCGTCGCCATGCAAAGACGGACAATCTTTGCCGGGATACCTAGTGCAGACAGGGCGTCGAAGAACTTCGCTCTTATCGGCGTGTCGAAAGCGGCTTTGTAATCGACAAATAGGTGGTGAGTGTCTTTGTTGAACTCACGGGTCTTTTCCAAGATTTGGCGTAATGTGAATATTTGGTCACTGGTCGACCTTTTTGGTCTGAAGCCACACTGATATCGTCCTATCAGTGAGTCGGTATATGGCTTCAGCCTATTACACAATACGCCCGACAAAGTCTTATATCCAATGGAAAGGAGACTTATTCCGCGGTAGTTGGCGCAAACAGCGGGGTCTCCTTTCTTAAAGATAGGACAGAGAACACTGAGATTCCAGTCATTGGGTATGCGTTCATCGGACCATATCTTGCATAAAAGCTGGTGCATACTCCTAACCAACTCTTCGCCGCCGGTCTTAAATAACTCAGCTGGCAGCCCATCAGAGCCTGCCGCTTTGTTATTTTTCAGCTTTTTAATAACTGAATCGACCTCGTAATAGTCCGGTGGCTCTACAATAGTGCCATCATTAACTGGTGGTTCCGGTGTCATTTCTCTTTCGGCGGTATTGTGCGCTTCATCGCCGAGTAGGTTGGAGAAATGACTCCTCCATAATCTCAGTGATTCCTGTTCATCCGTTACCAGACTTCCATTCTCATCCTTACAGAAAGTTACTCCGGGCTTAAAACCTTCAGTCAGACGCTTGACCTTTTGGTAGAATTTTCGAGCTTCATTTCTGTTACGGAACATCTCAACATCCTCAAACTCCCGCCTTTCTTGCTCCTTTTTCTTGCGTCTGAAAAGGCGTTTCTCCTCTCTCCGTTTCTCTCGATATCGCTCTCTAACAGCTCGCGTTGCTCCCGACTGCAGAGTTCGCTGATAGGAAGCGTTCTTCTCTGCAGTAGCATTGCGACACTCCTCGTCGTACCAAGAATTCTTCACAGGTTTTATATAACCAATGACATCCTTGGCAGCCCTATCTATGGAGCGGGTAATATGTGTCCACTGCTCACATATATCTCGAGAAATCGGAGAGGTTTCCCGGAGCATTCGGGAGAGTGTGTTTGAGAAGGCTGTGGCGGTCTGCTCTGATTGCAGCTTGCCGACGTCTAGCCTTCGTTGCATGTTGGAACGTGCGGCATGCACTACGCTGAGCCTAGTGCGTACCTTGGCTGCGACAAGATAGTGGTCCGAGTCAATGTTGGGACCACGTAACGTTCGCACGTCCAACACGCTCGATGCGTGCCTTCCGTCAATCAGAACATGATCAATTTGGTTGCGTGTTTTTTGATCAGGACTCAGCCATGTAGCCTTGTGGATGTTAAGATGTTGAAATCTGGTACTACTAACTACCATGTTCCGACCTGCGGCGAAATCGATTAGCCTCTCTCCATTATTGGAGGTAGTGTCGTGAAGGCTAAATTTTCCGACGGTTGGGCCAAAGATTCCTTCCTTCCCAATCTTGGCGTTGAAATCGCCAAGCACGATTTTGACATCGTGTTTGGGACAGCGCTCGTACAGGCGTTCCAAGCGCTCATAGAATTCATCTTTAGCATCGTCGTCTTTCTCTTCCGTCGGGGCGTGCGCACAAATCAGGCTAATATAAAAATATTTAGCCTTGATGCGTATCGCGGCTAGACGCTCGTCAACAGGTGTGAACCTAGAGACGAGGCCACGTAGTTTCCTACTCACCACGAAACCACATCCAAATTCGCGCTTACTCGCATGGCAGCTGTAGTAGATGTCACAGGATGCTTTTTTAGAGCAACCCTGCCCTATCCATCGGATTTCTTGGATTGCGGTGATGTCAGCCTTGCATTTTTCGAGGACATCAGCCAGCTGGATACTTGCACCATCCCAATTAAGGGTGCGGACATTCCAGGTGCATATCCGTATATCGTGATCCTTATAGCGTTTGCGGGGGTCGTCATCAAAGGGGCCGTTCCGAGGCTTTCTTTTCGTTTTCATTGGGGGTTTTTTTTTTAAAGTGGCGGGTCCCAAGCCCAGCGCACCAACCCCTTTTTAAAGGAGAGGGGGCCCCTTCGCCTTCTCACGTTAGCTCACCTCTGAACGGATGTTCAGAGGCTACCCAGGAGATACGTGTCCTAACGGACGTGTGAGTTGCTTGGACCGTTTGACACAAGAATCATTGTTGGCCATTCCCAGGTGTATGGCAGTCAACAACTTTCCACACAATGTGCACTTGAGCAAACGAATCCCAATCTCCCAACTGAGACTGAAGCCATATACGGATTCACTGATAGGACGATATCACTGCGGGTTCAGACCAAAAAAATCGACCAGTGACCAAATATTCACATTACGCCAAATCTTGGAAAAGACCCGTGAGTTTAACAAAGGCACTCACCACCTATTTGTCTATTATAAAGCCGCTTTCAACACGCCGATACGATTGAAGTTTTTCGACGCCCTGTCTGCAGTTCAGGTTAGGAAACAACATTTCCGACCCTTTGATATCAAGAGAGGTTTCAGGCAGGGTGATGCGCTGTCGTGCGATTTTTTGAAAAATAGTCCAGGTTAAAGAATAGTCTCGGCTAATGGGTCTAGCGGTGAATGAGGACAAGGCGGTCAGTGATGGAGACGATGGAGAATTTTAACTTTAGTGGTGTAGAAAGCTTCTTCTATCTTAGATCCGAGATAACCAGCAACAACAACGTCAGCCTGGAGATCAGGCGAAGAATTACGCTTGCAAATATATGCTATTTTGGGCTGAGCAAGCAAATGAGAAATAAAGCCTTCTCTCGAAATAAAGGATAATAAGACGCTGATACTCCCGGTCTTACTGTATGGCGCAGAGGCATGGACCATGATTGAGTCAGATGAAACAGAGTAGGAAGTGTTTGAGAGGAAGATTCTCCGCAGAATTTTTGGTCCTATTAGAGTCGGCGACAAGTTTACGAGCTATTCGATGACATTGACATAGTCTATCGCATAAAATTTTAGCGGCTTCACTGGGCTGGTCACCTCATTCGAATGGATGAAAGAGCTCCATCACACAAGGTTTACATGGAAGGCCCAAACATGATTAGTAGACGACGTAATAGAGGACGACCGGGCACTCGTTGGAATGACCGTACTTGGCATTCAAAACAACTGGCGCCAGCGCGAACAAGATTACGGAAGCTGGCGCGCCTTCCTAAATGCGGCCGTGACCGGAAGAAGCTTGAAGGTCATTTAAGTAAGTTAGTTACTACAATTAAATAGAAGTAAAATAAATAACATAGCTCCAGCGCACTCAAAGCGTAAACAACATATTTTTTGTTTTTTTAAATTTTATTTATTTTTCTGTTCTTTCGACAAAATAAATTCTTTTTAGTTTTACACAATTAGTAACTTAATACATGGTTTACGACTAGGTTTTCTTCTTTTTTCGACATTCTGTACAAGATGAACAGCATTTAAATTTGTTAACTAGTTTCATTTGTAAAATATTTAAGTACATTAAAAACTGATTTTTAAGTAAGCTAATGACAAAAAAAAAAAGTAATGATAATAGAGAACAACAACACAAAAATTAAGAGATAATAAATTATAATATAATTAGTGGCATAAATTAAGTAAGCATTTTTGGTTGTTTAGTGACATTGGTATTTTTTTCCAGTATAAAATTTCAGCGTCAAGACTTATTTTTCTACACATATTTTTTTGGTTTCATACTTAGTGTTTGGTTTCTTTTTTTTGCTTTTGGTACTGTAAACTGACTGAATACACCCAAGGACTAGATTAGGAACCGCTTTTCTACAATCTATAAATATATATATATATAAAAAAAAATTATTTTGTAAGTTATCCGAGGTTTTCGTGTAACGATTTGTGCTTTCTTTTACAATACATATTTTTCGATAATTTAATTTTAAAGGCAAGCTTGTATGAATATTGGCACGAAGAATATTTTTAACAAGATAAATAAAATTGATAATAACTAAGAAATTTGTTATTTATAACAACACAATTAAATATTTCGTGCTTAAGGCATTACTTGCGTAGACTTCGTTGATGTTAATGAGTAAAAAATTGATATATATAGATTAATTTTACATGAACTAAGAGTCCGCATTAAATAAATGTAATAATAAATAATTGTGCTTTGGCATGAAAAAATGATTCAAGGTTTTAAATATTGCATTACACTATATACTAACTAGAAAATAAGCTCAGCTGGTAAGTAGGCGCGCCGTTTCACTAGCGTTCTAGCAGCTTAAGCACATAACAGTTGGCGGAGAGCGTTTTCAAAGTTGCTTTTGTGGTACAAGCTCCATCGCTAGCGATGCTGCAACACGAAGTAGACGTTGCAATTGATCGCGTTGTTCTTGCAGTGGCGGGCGTTGTTAATAATGGCTGTGGTGCCACCATTTGTATGCGTTTACTGTAAGTGCCAATCGTGGCGGGCACCACAGTAGAATCACGCTCTTCATCCGGCATATCGAGTACACCAACAATGCTTACATCTTTGATATAGTCTATATATGCATCGGTTGTGTTAACCTCCGGCTCCTGCTGCTTTTTCGCTTTGAACTTCTTAACAATGTCACGGTGCTGCTGCCGCATTTGCTGGTCCTCTTGTTTCACATGTACTTTATACAATTTTACAATTTCATTAGTGCTTACGACGTCAACATCGTCATCCTCTCCAACTAGTAAGGCATCAACTTGTTGACCGTCGTCGTTCTCGATAATATATATTGCATCATTCGCTGATGTTGAGGCTTCTATATGCACTGCAGTTGTCAATGTTGATGCTCCAGTGGATGATGTAGTTGGTGTTGATGATGATGAGGATGATGACGTTGACGTTGATCTTGATTGTAATATACTTTCCAGTTGTGCATCTGTTACTACGAGGTCATGCTCATCTTCATCAACTGCCAAGCCGACATTACTCATATCATTGTCATCGTCGATGTCGGCATTCATGAGAACATTAGATATTGCGGACTAGCTACTGCTAGTCTGCGTTTGCAGTCCATTAGTGGTACCAGAAGCAGCAGCAACGGCATTTGTGGTACCAGCACCAGGGAAATGACATAGGCACGATGGATTTGGAAAGTGTCCATTGTTAGAATCAATCTTTTTGGTCAGGGTTCTCCAATAAGCAATCTGTGATTGTAACAATTCGATCTTATATTTGCGCTCTTCAATAGCCAACTTCATTAGGTACTCATTATGCTGATTCTTTGTGGAAGATGGTGAACTGACAGTACTGCTAGCGTTGTGGTTAGGCTGTGTATTACCGCCACTCGATTGATGTTGTGGCGTGCTATTGAATAGGAGCTTGCTACCGCCACCACCACCTGTACCAGGTGTAAAACTGTGTCCATTCAATATTGATTGCTTGCCATTGTTCAGAGTTATATACCCAACGCTATTGCCACTTCCATTGCCGGAACTCAGTTGATGTGCATCGCTGCGAGTCAAGCGCGTTATTGGCGGCGAGGATTGCCTAGTGCTATTGTTGTTTATAATTGCTGGTAGCACACTTGGTGGCGGATGCACTGCACTCAGGCCGAGTCCGTTGAGCAACAAATGTTGTTGCACCTGTTCCGGTGACAAATGTAGCTGTGCTGATGTAGATGTATTGTTGGCACCACCAACGCTTCCAACTCCATTGATGTTGGGACTGCTTGCCGCGGGCTGTATAGTTAGAAGTGAATTATTGTTTCCATTTTGCAGCGTTTTGCTAAGACTAGCAAAAGCACCAACACGTATGCCACCGACATTTTGTATGGTAATCTCAGGTTTAGTATTTCCAAAAAGCATTTCTGGCGATGTGGACGTAGCCGATTTTGCATTTGCCGGCGTTGGTGAGCATCCACTAGTACGCGTAAAAGTAGATGAATAATTCCGACCATTTGGTGTACAGCTGCGTCCGTGTGTGCTTGAAGCGTCACCACTGTTGTTGTTGTTGGGTTGATTCAGATGACTCAAATCGGTGGCAAAGAATTCATTGTCTTCCTCCTCGAGGCAAACTTCCGGCGCTTTGGGACTCAGACAGTCATCATCATCATCATCGTCGTCCATGCAGTGCATGCCATTCTCCTGTTCATTGTCGCTGATGGTCTCGGATTTAATGAGAATAACGTCAGTATCCATATTCTCGTAGTGCATCTACCAGTGTAGAGAGGAAGTAGGTTAATAAAAATGAGAAATAAATTATACTAACAAATTTATCTAGCAAGCCCAAACAAAAACTGTTGGCCAGCCTTCTACTAGTCAATTAGCTAGGCAACAAGCGCTTAGTGAGAGAGAGCAATTGATAAGCAGTTGGCTGGGCTGACTCGCATGGCTTGTGTCGGCTTGTCGCTATCTACTAGTTTTGTTATTTGGTTGGTTGCTCAGTTTCGCTATCACGTCGCAAGCTAGACAAATCAATAAACTGACTTATTCACACACCTTTGAATCATCATAGTCATCGTGCAGTGCGCGCATTGCGTCTCCAACGCCACCGCCAGCATTAGACATTCCGCTATAGCTTGCACCGCCACCTCCACCAGCGCTATCAGGTGACATCTGTTCGGTTATGTACTGCGCGACCGAATCCTGATTCGCAAGCGTATTGAGTAGCTCCATGAACGAACGGTTACCACGATCCTCACCGCTTAGATCCTTTTTCAAGAGTAGCTTCATATTCTTATACAATTGGCGCAACTGTTTGGCTGAACGTTGATGATAGGCGCGTGCGTTAAACTCCTTTGCGATTTGTAGCCAAACCTCATCTTTTTTGCGATTCGATTCGGCATCTGTGCGTTTATTCTCAATGATATCCTTGTGACGCGCCGCATAAGCCAGCACCATGTTACGCTCCCGCTGTGTGTAGCGGGGAGTCTTCTCCATTTTAAGGCGCCTGCCAGTCGTTTTGAGGCTGTAAAAAAAAAAAAAAAAAAACACAAATCAAAATAAAGAGAAATGAGTTAAATCTACGTAAAAATTAATTTAAAGGTATTTGTAAACTTCAAAACGTTTGTATTGTGCAAATCTATTGTATAAATTACATATATCTATAATACTATGTACTCGCTGTAACGAACCAACTCTCATGTAGCAAATATCATACTTATGATCCAAATTATTGCTGATATAAAACGTACCAAAGAACGATCCCCGAAATTTGGTGCATCACTTTTGCAGGATAGCCCGTATAAAGCAAGTTATTAGGAAAACAAAAGAAAACATGCCATATTCGTGGAATATAATGGTGGTTAAGTTAACGAGGCCTCAATTCTTTATCGATATAATTGTAAAATTTAACCAATACCAACTTTTAATGTGACCAACTTTGAGAAAAGTATTTAACTGAAAATGTGATAAGGTTTCAAGACTTAAAAAATACAAAATATTAATACTCCAGCTCTACTTTCTTATCCCTGCGTAGTTGGACATTAATTTACAGATACAAATCAAACTTTTCCGTCAGTCTTTACAAAAAAACTTAAACTAATAAACCGGGATTCAAGCTCAGAGCCTTAGCCATTAAGGTGTGACCTTGCAGACTATAAATTTATATTTTACTAGTTTTTGTTATTTTTATTAACAAAAATATATCAGGTTTTGTTATCGATTACTTACTTATTTTATGTATGAAATAAATTTGATATTTTATGAATAGTTTGTTCAATCTGTGGCTTTATTTTTCAGTTAAAACAATTTAATAGATAATTATTTTCAACCCTGTTCAACACTTATCTACCACCCACTACTAAATATTACATTTGTCGAAAGCACTTTCGAAGACAAAGCCTAAATTCGAACTAAACTCGTTCAAGTCACATAGGTAGAAGCAACAGCAGCGATTGGCGACTGCGACAGGCTGGATAGATAAGCTAGATAGACCGAACACCGCTGCCAAGCACTTCTCGCTCCACGCTCAACGCTTTATAGTCTACGCTCAACTTCGATAAAATACGAATTACACACATACTCTGCCATATGTACATACATACATATGTATGAATTGTTCATACACTTCCCGAAATTATATTAAAGATAGCTGAATTCAAAAGATAATGCAATACCTGTGTACTTACTTATACAATTGTATCTGGTTGTATTCAATAGGTTAAAAAAATGCTTCTGAGTTATATATGTATATACATATATATATGTATCAAAGTACTGCTCTAGCAGTACAATTTTCCGTGACTTAGAGTGCGCTCATAGGAAAACAGTTTTTATAGTACTCATCACTTGGGACACTCATGTCGGATACGTTGGGCAGATCTTTTTTAATTTACTTGTCTAGATGTGCTGGCCTCAAATCATTTCCAAATTTTCTAAGGTTTGTTATCTTGTTCGATTCGACGGAACATTAGTATTAAAAGCTCCAGAAGAGCTATATGCTTTCTAAAGATAACAATAACTAAAAAGTATACAAAACCCGACTGCAACAAAACCAATAGCTTATTATCGATCTACTAGTGTAAGAAAGAACAAAATGAGAATTAACATGGTAATGAATGAAAATAAGGAACGTATGAATGGTACCTAACCAACTTTAAATCGTTGAAAATCATTAAAGTCATTCAATATGAAAAATGATAAGAAAACCCTAAACTACTATAATAGGATACCCAAAACTCTACATAGTTCGGCGATTTTAATTATTTTTATTTTTACAAAATGGCGCCTGGTTTTCGAAATATTGAATTTGGATTACTGTCTGTTTAATGGTGATCGCAAGACTAAAATCAATGGACGAAAAATCATAAAAATCGGTCCACGCGTTTGGTTTCTAGAGCGCCACAAAGGAACAAACATCCATACATATGTATATACACTAGCTTTCGGATAATTGGCTAACAGAGGTAATTATTTTTAGCTTCTGGATACGGCCGGCTACCAACCCACTGTACCGAAATCCAAAATGGTACCGTATCGTATATAGTTTGCACTTTGAATCATAAAATATATATATTATCATTATCGGTTCTAGACTGTGAATGGATATTGTAGATATGTTTAAATATATCTTTTTCTAGCAAGTAGGATTAAATTAGGTCGACGTTCTTTTTATTTTGGGAAGTGTACTTAAACGCAAGAACACACACACACACACATTTGCTTGGACAAAGTTATGATGAATTTTTTGTTTCTATTGCATTTGTTATTAATTAATAAAAAAAAAAGTTCGCACACTGCAGCAAAAGCAACAAACGCGGCTATTGGCAAAGCTATAAGCTCACAGATACACTCACAGACAGCAGTCATACTTCGATTTGTGTGCTTTTATATGTACATACATACATACATACATACAAATGTATGTATGCCAGCTCACACGCACACATGTACAAGTAAGCCTTACGGCTGTACGGCCGATTATTGATAACGATATTTTGTGATAAGCTTACGCTCACCGCTAGCTCACTCACGCATTGGCCTCGCTTACCTTTTTGTCTCTCCACTTCACCACACCAACACGACTCACCTTTTTCTTCTTCTTACAACATCACACTGTTTCGTCCACTAGCTGTGCTACAGTAACCTGAGAACTTGGATTTAATCCGATATACGGCTCTGTCGTTAACTAGAAAAACAATTTAATGGGCGGCGTTCGCGCGTGTTCAGAGGTGTAGAGTGGAGCAAAGGCTGTGGCGCGCGAGCAATAAACGTTAATACTCGCCAAAATGCATCAAGCGTGTTTTCGCAATACAAGCATATAAATTGCTATATGAGACCCTAAGTACTAGTTCTTTTGATACTGATTGGTCTTAATAAATAATTTAACAAAACAAAATCCATTAAATTCGGTGGAGCCTTTCTGAATAGGTTCATAAAAATTCAAGTTTAGTACAAAAACTAAAAAATTGGTTTTGAGTTTGTTTTCACACATTTCCAGACAGACGATTTTGGCTGGATATACTAATTGTGTTGCACTGATCACGAATATGCATATATACTTGAATCGATTACGCCTCCTTTGGAGAATATCTTCTAAATTTTCAAAAACAATTTACAGTAAAGCTGGAGAAGATTGGTTTAGTTTAAAATATTTAAAAAACGAATCTATAATTGGTTTAGCTGAGTACGCTTGTTTGTATGGATGTAAACTAGTTTTCTAGCTTTGGATTCTTCAATAAGAAACATATTACGAACATTTTTCAACCAAATGAGTTCAAAATAAGTTTACTGCGCCACAATTTTTGAATTTTTTAGTGAGACATTTTCAAGACACAAACAATTTAAAGTTTAACTTTAGCCTCTTATTTTCAATGTTAAAAAATATAATTTACTTATTGTCAAAACACTCAGTTAATTTTTAAGTCCGGAATTTTCGATAATTCCAAATAATTTCGACGTTTTCTCTTGAAAAGTATTTTTTAAAAGCCAGTGTTCAAATAATCAAACTCAAACTAATCGCTAAAGTAGCAACTATACAAACGAATGTGCAAATAGAGAAAAGTCTAAAATTTGGTTTGAAGTGTCCGAAAACAAATGCAAGGCCTTGCAAGGCTCCGGGTTTAAGCATGGCTATTGAATTTCTATACCGTGCACAGAAGGATCAGAGTAGGTATGAGTCACAAAACATCGTGATTGGTGTCCAAAATTGCTGCTGGTGCTGTAAGTAAACACATAAGTGAACGAACTACGCGTAGAGCGCTTTACAGATTCGATTAGTGGCAGCACCCGAAAATAAAAGAAAAATAGCTCTATCCGATACGATCCGTCTAAAATTCTGCAAATAGCATAAGCAAAGGCCACAATGATTTGAAACGGGTTGAAACTGGATAAACTGGAGAAACAAGCAAACCTGAGTTAATGCTGTTGCCGTTAGTTTTTGGTTGAACATTTTTTGTTTTGATCCCATTATCATAATATTGAATATTCAATTTTATTGCTAAAAGAATAAAGAATAATTCATGAAATTTTTATATAATACCATTTTATGATACTTTAAGTAAAAAATGCATTCACTTAATCAGCATTAAAGTCGAGTCAATATAGATAGTCAATGTCAATGTCGATAGAAACAATACGGCTATATGTCTTTTATATGCACACTTTATGATCCCATGAACATATGCCTGCATATTTTGTTCAAAATTCGGCTTAAATTAAGTAACTCTTGGCTAATATGATGTAAATCTAAATTCTATATCTCGCGTTTCACTCATTCGAAACGCGCTGTTATCAGTTGAAATCATACCTCAATAACACACACACACACACACACACACAGCTTTGCACAATCAAAAACTCTGTCTCAGAATACGTGCACCTGAAATACCAATATAAGGGAAACAAAATGAAACGCGTAAATAATGAAGAACGAACTGTGACTTTTTTATATCTAATCTCAAATTAGAGATTAGTCAATGAAACGCTGACTGAGCGTAGTGACGAGTGAAAGAACGAACAAAAAATATGTTGACTAAATGGTAAATGTTTTTAAATGCCGACAAAATTAAACAAAACAATTAAGCATACGAGTATGAAGTATAAATAGAGATACATGCATGTGTACATAGAGTTGTACTTACAAGAGCACAAAATCTAAATTTGGATATAAAATATATAGGTAATTTTTCCGAGTGCTTGATCTTCTTTCTCTTTTTAAAGCGTTTATATATCCACGCCACGTGCAGACGACATAACGAAGCCACCCGAATGAAGTACGAAGCTCGACTGAAGTAGAACAACAATAACACTGAGCTCAGACGGTAAAAATTTAACGAACGAAAGAAATTTAAATAGACAGTGTACCGTTACCGGGGGGTAAAACCAGCTACTTACTCTGATGTGACAGAGAGAGAGAGAGATACAGTGAGTAAGAGACAGAGAGAAAGAGCAGCAGCAACTATGCAAGTTGAAGGAGTGAAGTATACATATGTACATAGTAACAGCATCAAGTAAGAGATAAAGAGAGGGTGTGTGAAAAATCGAGCAAGCACCAAGCGTGCGAGGGAGTGTGTTCTAATTAAAGCTTGAAACCGACTTGTACTGTAGAACAATCGTTTAAAAATAACTACAACAACATTACGAAAGCAGCGGCAACAGCAATAGCAACAAAAAGTACAAGTGTACAAGGCCTTACTGAAAACTTTTTAGTCTTACAAATAAGCAAGTATGCTACAAACGTGAGTTCAGGAATTCAAAATACCCTGCATCCTTTCTCATGTAGGACACATAAAATGCTTGGTTAGCACTGCAAATAAATTAATGATGACGTATGTACATAGCAGTAGCCTGTATCGCAGAAGGAGGTGAGGCAGGTCCCATAAAGTACAATAAATGTATATGTACATACATATGTATATTCGTAAACGGGAAAAACTTTTTTTTCAATACTTTTTTTTAGTTTATTATTTATTTACTAGCTGGCACCCGCGACTGAGTCTGAGTAGAATTATTAATTCCACTCGCCTTTTTTTTTCTCCAAACTCTTATTAAACTCCATACTCCATGGGGAAAACATTTTTTCCCTAAACTAAAACCAAACCAAACTTAATTTGGAGTACTTGCGATCCTATATACCTGAAACGGATGCCCTATCACAGTGGAAGAAGGCCAGGATCTGTATTTTTCACATGGCTAGAAACAGTCAATAGTCTTTGGAATCATATAGACTAATCAGTCTGCTGTCCACCGTAGCAAATCTTTTGGAGAGGTGCCTGCAAACACGAACACTTGGGATCGAGAAAGAAAAGAGAAAGATACCACCCTTTCAACTTGAATTCCGCAAGTCACATGGCATGCCAGAAAAGCTGAATATAGTAGTAAACTTTATCCTAGATGGATATGAACCCAAAGAGTACATTGTGGCCTCATGTCTTGATATAAGACAGGCCTTTGGTAGATTGATTTCAACTCACGGGTATTGTGCCGCCTCAGCTGTTTTGGTAGTACAAAATTATTTGACAGGAGTTTCTCCATTCTTTTGGATGGGAGGGAGTCATCACTCAGAGAAACTAAGGCTGATGTGCCTCAAGGAAGTGTACTGGGGCCAACGCTTTACTCACTGTTCACCAGAGATATGCCTACAGGCTCTTCAATTAATATAGATGCCCGGATAATCTAATCATCGTTACATTTGAGATAAATTTGTTTACACTGTTACCGATGTACTCCAACTGTATCTTGGAGAGTTTGGACAATGGGCAAAACGCTGGAACAACAGTATAAACCTGTACAAGTGCGTCAGCGTGACGCATTCACTACGCATTGATGGCTGCCCGGAAGTCTACCTGCAGGAGCACTTTCTGGATCACCAGAGCACGAATATCTGGAGGTCTATCTGGATGGTCTATCTGGAAGACGTATATCAGCAAATTAGTAAAATCTCTCAGCGAAAGGATACGCAAACTGGATTGGCTCTTGAACAGCATAAGCAAGCTAGTGCAAGTGAATGTGTACAAGGTAATAATTATAGTCCTCCGAAACTTCTCGAGCAACTCTTTGTATATGCGAACAGCGCATCTTGAGAGAGACTTACCAAAGTTGGGGATATGCTTAAGAAGCAGGACGCGGCGTACTTATAGCGTAAAAAAAAATCATCCAAATCAACTAGCCAGGCGCTAATTTAAAAGGCGCAGTAAGGCAGCAGTCATCATGATGAGATGTTATAGGTTAAAAAACAAACAAATGGATGCAAAGATATGACAAATTTTGTTCATTGCTTATATGGAGGGTGGAGCATTGCCCCTCCGATTTTAACAAATGTAGCATATGTTCTCATCCAACGTCCCATATGTATTTAAAGATCCATTTTCATAAAAAATATTATTAAGAAAATTAAACTTAGTTGCTTTCCTCAAATTTCTATGGGAGCGGTACTTTCTTTAACCCAATATATCAATGTGGATTATCAAGATAATAGTGCACCAATCAACTTGAATCAACTAATGAAGCTCCACCCTTGGCCCCTGTGAAAACTGGTACAACGAATTCAATCGTGACCGCAGTTCGCTCTACGACGAATTTCGTGAAGTTGGTCCAAAAACGATCGTTGTACCAGAAAACATCGATGCTGTGTGTAAACTGATGCAAGCAAATGCTGAAGAAATTCATGGGAGGTGCGTCAAAAGCCGTCTACTCAATCGTGACAGGTGACGAAACGTGAATATATGCGTATGAGCCCGAAACAAAACAGCAGTCGCCCTTCTGGGTATTTCAAGACGAGCAAAATCCAACAAAAGTTATTAGCCCGCGCAGCACATCGAAACCAATGATCGCATGTTTCTTCTCGAAATTCGGATATGTTGCAACCGTGCCGCTTGTGGAAAGAAGGATGGTCAATTCTGAATGGTATACAACCATTTGTTTGCCTGAAGTGTTTGATGAACTGAGGAAAACCAACTGACGAAGACGTACCATACTTCTTCACGATAATGCGAGCATTCACACTTCGGCCGTTTTTGGACCTCTCTCACAACAAAAACAAGTAAGAAAATCACAGTCGGGCGTAACCGACTGTAAGAGGCCCTGTACCAGTTCAGGTCGCCTAACAAACACATTAAATGTTTCCCGAGCTTATGACCAAACACATGACCACTTCTCACTGCGCGAATATGAATGAAAAGAAAAGGGGGTCGTTCAAATTCAATTGCTTATAAAATCGTCATTTATTATCCGATTTTGATGATCTTTTTTGATTTTGGTTTAGAAGGACGTTAACTTTATACTGGTATACTAAATTTTTTTTGTGCCGAAGAAATTTTTACCCTAAGGGGTGATTTTATGGGGAAGGGGGGGAGGGGCAAAATTTTAAAATAAACTTGTGAAATTCCGGAGCAGTCCTAGTCGAATGCAAAAAACACAAAGTCTCTATCTATTACCGTTTCCGAAATCCTTTCGTTCATACGGACGGACGGACGGACAGACGGACATGGCTATATCGACTCCTCTATCACTCCTGACCATAATGGGGGTAACTTTGGGGGTCTCCGACAATT
Organism: Leucophenga maculata; assembly: GCA_035044805.1. NCBI lineage: Eukaryota > Metazoa > Arthropoda > Insecta > Diptera > Drosophilidae > Leucophenga > Leucophenga maculata. Next base: position 226,482 of record JAWNNP010001471.1, on the reverse strand, counting down.
AGTTCTTCGTGTTACATACATTTGCACAAAACCAATAGGCTCTTGTACCTTCGGTACAGGGCCTAACAAGTAAGAAAATCACAGTCGGGCGTAACCGACTGTAAGAGGCCCTGTACCAGTTCAGGTCGCCTAACAAACACTTTAAATGTTTCGCGAGCTTATGACCACTTCCTACTGCACGAATAAGTGCCTTATAAAACATTTTTTTATGTATGAAAAGAAAAGGGGGGTCGTTCAAATTCAATTGCTCATAAAATCGCCATTTATTATCCGATTTTGATGAACTTTTTGGATTTTGGCTTAGAGGGACGTTATCTCTATACTGGCTGAAGAAATTTTCAGCCTTGGGGGTGATTTTATGGGAAGGGGGGAGGGGCCAAATTTTAAAATGAACTTTTGAAATTCCGGAGCAGTCCTAGTCGAATGCAAAAAAAACGAAGTCTCTATCTATTACCGTTTCGAGATCCTTTCGTTCATACAGACGGACGGACGGACATGTCTATATCTACTCCTCTATAACTCCTGACCATAATGGGGGTAACTTTGAGGGGTCTCCGACCATTATTTCTACCTGTTACATACATTTGCACAAAACCAATAGGCTCTTGTACCTTCGGTACAGGGCCTAATAAATTACGCGGACTGCGGTTTTCCACTTCCAAAGAAGCTGTTGATGCTTTCAAAACGCATCTTTTTGAAGTGGCAAAATTGCTTCACAAAATGTTTCGGGCGAATGCAAATGTGTATAGATTTTTATGGTGTATATTTTGAAAAACAATAAAGCGATTTTTTCTTATAAATTACCGTTTTTTCATGGTTAGGCAAGAAATATATATAGCAACCCTGGTACAGTGTTTCAAATTAATATTGCCGACAACAAAGAATTTTTGCATTTAGAAACCCAAAAATAAGTGGTGGGATTGTATGGTGAATACCACTCAAGGTGGGGATCATACTCATTAGTATATACATAAGTGAACGGCCAAGTTTCAAATTGATATTGACTCAATGAAACATTTTTTTTTATACATAATTGGGCGGGTTTGTGGAGTCTTTCCAAAAATGGTGACGACAAGTAAACTTTATTAGGCTGCATCAACTTGATACTTTAAAATTAGATGCTACCAGATAACAGACAGATGGACATGGCTAGAACGAACTAATCGAACTGCACAAGTTTATATTTATATATATTTTAAGAGATCTACGATGGCTCGTTCAATGCGTTGCAAACTTTCAAACCAACTGAAAATATTATTTCATAAAAATACTTGTGTGTAAATCGTAAAAAACCGAAATGTAAAGCGTATAACAGTTTCCATTCACTCGAAGTTTCCATTCTTTAATTTTCTTTCATTTATCAACTTGCGGTTGCTTTTATTTTTACGAAAAAGAAAGTGGCATAGAGCGAGAGAGAAAAACGCCGTACAGGTAAGGCTTAAAAACGTGGTGCAAAGCTTCAGATACATATATATATATATATATTTCCGCTGGGGTAGCACGCAGGTAACTGTAAATATATATACATACACTGCTCTTCTAGTTGTCAATCGAGCTCGGGTTCGTTATTCAAACGAGAGAATATACGTCGTCGTACGCTTTACGTCAGAGAATACACATACGAAGCGTTGGCAAAGTCTACGTCAGTGACGACGACGGCATTGACTCGAGTTTAAGATAAGATTAAATACAAGAGCGCCATCAAATAAAATACAGGAACAAGCGGGGAAACCCTACGTTTGTGTTTCTGTATTGTTTATACATACATATGTATGTACATATGTACATGCGCAATTTGAGCAGGTGTTGCATTGCTTTTTACTTGACCGTAGTCTGTAGGTGCGTGAAGGTAAAACGGTACTTATTACATTCTAACTCTATTTTAAATACCGTACGTAATTATGTATAGCGAGCTAAAGCCTTATTCTCTAACTTTATTCATTACTCTACCTAGGTACATATGTACATATATCTCTTTTCCCAAAATGTTTCTTTCCCGCTTTCTTCTCTCCTTTTTAAACCGTTTCTACACCCCTTCACAAACATATTTTCCCGAGAATGTATGTATCTGTAGAAACAATAAATATATTTACACATAGGCATACATACATGCATATCTGGTTTTGCGTAAGCTCTGCTTGCAATACTTCACCTAGACCGAGTGAGTGAGCGAAACATTGTTCGACTCGCCCCTTCGTAATACTACTCATTCCACTACCAAACACTACTGCCGACCGATCAGAAGATGCACAGGTGAAATCATTACTGATAAGCCATTGATAAGAGGGTTTTAAGAAGCGGCGCAAAAGCGAGTTTCGAACAAAAACGTAAATACCGAAGTCAAACCCCGCGCGAGCACACTTTAAAATGACCCGTTGAAAAAGCTATCTTTGTAGGTGTAGAATGGCGACGGTGGTTCACCTGTGTTTTCCAGTTTTAGGTTTTAATTGTTTGTTCTTTGATAAGCGAAAAGCTGATGAGCTAAGGCTGAAAATTGTGTGTGTGTGTGTGTTTGTGACGAGCGCGGGACCGTGCTGCAGCCCAGTTAAAGCGTTAGATAAGACGTTAATGTGGAGATTGAAAGCGAGCATTGGAAATAAGGTATTTGTATACCCGACAATCGTTGTGTTAAAGGGTACATTAAGTTTGTCGAAATGTATGTAACAGAGAGAATTAGGTGAGGCAGACCCTATAAAGCATATATTCTTATTCAGCATCAAAAATCGAGTCAATATGAACGATATCGAGGAACCTATAAGCGTTAAAGTTTGGATATTTAGACACCCCCTATTTTATCTTCTTATAACTTGCAATACTTGCAAGGGCGTATCCAGCTTTCGGCGAAGGGGGGAACTAACTTTGTAATTAATTTTTTTTTTAGTAGGCAAACGTTTGAAATATGTACTAAAATACATTTTTTAACGAACTTTTCAAAAATTAGGGGGGGGGGGAGGGGAAAGGCCCCCCCTGAACCCCCTGGATACGCCCTTGAATACTTGTATATGAACGTACCGAACCTTCTATAAGGGGTAGCGCCAATACAAATCTGACATCCATTTGCAGCACAATCTAGTGACGAGTGAAAATGAACTGGGTAGCAGAAAAATTCGTATGAGACTTTCTAAATCCGTATGGTGTATTTTGTTAGGGTTTATGTAAGATATACAAAATTTTGCGTTTTTAGCTAAATTAACAACAAAATATTTGTCATATAGAAATCCAGTGAGTATTGTATGGGGGCCTCCCATTAGAGAAGGGTTGGTACGTTCATTGAATTGTAGTTATCCGAAAACGGAATAGAAATGTCTAAATATCCAAATTAAAGGTTCTACCTTTTATAGTCTCAAAACTATCGATGTTCATGCGGAAAGTCGAGTCACTATAGGAATGTCCGTCTATTTCTATAGTGACTCGACTTCATATGCTGATCAGGAGTATATATTAAGAAAGACCCCGCTGTTTGCGCCAATTACCGCGGAATAAGTTTTTTTTTTCCATGGGATATAAGACTCTGTTGCGCGTATTGTGTAATAGGCGGAAGCCACATACGGATTCACAGATAGGACAATATCAGTGTGGCTTGAGGCCATAAATGTCGACAAGTGACCAAATATTCACATTACGACAAATCTTGGAAAAGAACCGTGAGTTTAACAAAGACACATACCACCCATTTGTCGGATTTAAAGCCGCTTTCGACACGCCGATACGATCGAAGTTTTTCGACGTCCTATCTGTACTATTCCAGCAAAGATCGTTCGTCTTTGCATGATGACGCTATCACACACTCAAAACGTTGTCAAGGTGGGAAAAAACCTCTCCGAACCCTTTGACAGAGTGATGCGCTGTCGTGCCAGTGCCATACGGTAATGTTGAATATGGAATATGTTGAGCTCGATCTTTCACAAGAAAGAAATGCTGCTCGCATACGAGATTGAAAAACAGTCTCGGGTCATGGGTCCAGCGGCGAATGAGGACAAGACGAAGTACTTGGAGTCTTATCACATGCCATCACCACGTTTTGACGGTCAGTAACGCTAAAAACTTTTAACTTCAATGTGGAGAAAACTTCGTCTATCTTGATTATGTTTCCGAAACGGCGATGGAAGTCTTTGTGAGGAAGATTCTTCAAAGGATTTTTTGTTCTATTTCAGCTCAATTGAATAAACGAAAGAGCTCCAGCACGCATGGTTAACATGGGTGGGGGACAAATTTAATTGGAGGAGGATGCCGAAATAGAGGACGACCGAGCACGCGTTGGAATGACCAGGTATAGAAAGATCTCAGGATACTTGGCATTCAAAACAAACATAGTGCGACAGCGCGCACAAGGCTACAGCAGATGGTGCGTCTTACTAAATGCGGCCATGACCGATCGACGGTTGAAGGCTAGGTAAGTAATGAGTATAAACAGTTTTTGGTGTCTGATTCGTCTCCTTCTGTCAGTTACATAAATTTGCAATATATGTATTTGAAACAGCTCTCAAATAATAAGCCAACATATCGAGTTATAAGCTGATATAAGTATAAACAAGTAAGAAAATCACAGTCGGGCGTAACCGACTGTAAGAGGCCCTGTACCAATGCAGGTCGCCTAACAAACACATTAAATGTTCCCCTAGCTTATGACCATGTCATTTATTATCCGATTTTGATGAACTTTTCGGATTTATGCTAAGAAGGACGATATCTCTATACTGGCATACTTACTTTTTTTTGTGCCGAAGAAATTTTTACCCTTGGGGGTGATTTTATGGGGAAGGGGGGGAGGGGCAAGTTTTTAAAATAAACTTGTAAAATTCCGGAGCAGTCCTAGTCGAATGCAAAAAACACGAAGTCTCTATCTATTACCGTTTCCGAGATCCTTTCGTTCATACGGACGGCCAGACGGACGGACATGTCTATATCGACTCCTCTATCGCTCCTGACCATAATGGGGGTAACTTTGGGGGGTCTCCGATTATTATTTCTACCTGTTACATACATTTGCACAAAACCAATAGGCTCTTGTACCTTCGGTACAGGGCCTAAAAAGAAGTTTTTCCTACAAAAATAATAACAAGTAAGAAAATCACAGTCGGGCGTAACCGACTGTAAGAGGCCCTGTACCAGTGCAGGTCGCCTAACAAACACATTAAATGTTCCCCTAGCTTATGACCAAACACATGACCACTTCTCACTGCACGACTAAGTGCCTTTTAAAACATTTTTTTATGTATGAAACGAAAAGGGGGGTCGCTCAAATTCAATTGCTTATAAAATCGTCATTTATTATCCGATTTTGATGAACTTTTCGGATTTATGCTAAGAAGGACGATATCTCTATACTGGCATACTTACTTTTTTTTGTGCCGAAGAAATTTTTACCCTTGGGGGTGATTTTATGGGGAAGGGGGGGAGGGGCAAGTTTTTAAAATAAACTTGTAAAATTCCGGAGCAGTCCTAGTCGAATGCAAAAAACACGAAGTCTCTATCTATTACCGTTTCCGAGATCCTTTCGTTCATACGGACGGCCAGACGGACGGACATGTCTATATCGACTCCTCTATCGCTCCTGACCATAATGGGGGTAACTTTGGGGGGTCTCCGATTATTATTTCTACCTGTTACATACATTTGCACAAAACCAATAGGCTCTTGTACCTTCGGTACAGGGCCTAAAAAGAAGTTTTTCCTACAAAAATAATAACAAGTAAGAAAATCACAGTCGGGCGTAACCGACTGTAAGAGGCCCTGTACCAGTGCAGGTCGCCTAACAAACACATTAAATGTTCCCCTAGCTTATGATCAAACACATGACCACTTCTCACTGCACGACTAAGTGCCTTTTAAAACATTTTTTTATGTATGAAACAAAAAGGGGGGTCGCTCAAATTCAATTGCTTATAAAATCGTCATTTATTATCCGATTTTGATGAACTTTTCGGATTTTGGCTAAGAAGGACGATATCTCTATACTGGCATACTTACTTTTTTTTGTGCCGAAGAAATTTTTACCCTTGGGGGTGATTTTATGGGGAAGGGGGTGGAGGGGCAAGTTTTTAAAATAAACTTGTGAAATTCGGGAGCAGTCCTAGTCGAATGCAAAAAACACGAAGTCTCTATCTATTACCGTTTCCGAGATCCTTTCGTTCATACGGACGGCCAGACGGACGGACGGACAGACGGACATGTCTATATCGACTCCTCTATCGCTCCTGACCATAATGTGGGTAACTTTGGGGGGTCTCCGATTATTATTTCTACCTGTTACATACATTTGCACAAAACCAATAGGCTCTTGTACCTTCGGTACAGGGCCTAAAAACAAGTAAGGAAATTTCAGTCGGGTGTAACCGACTGTAAGAGGCCCTGTACCAGTTCAAGTCTCCTAACAAACACATTAAATGTTTCCCGAGCTTATGACCAAACACATGACCACTTCTCACTGCGTGAATATGAATGAAAAGAAAAGGGGCGTCGTTCAAATTCAATTGCTTATAAAATCGTCATTAATTATCAGATTTTGATGAACTTTTTGGATTTTTGCTAAGAGGGACGACATCTTTATACTGGTATACTCATTTTTTTTTGTACCGAAGAAATTTTTAGCCTTGGGGTTGATTTTATGGGGTAGGGGGGGGGAGGGTCAAAATTTTAAAATAAACTTGTAAAATTCCGGAGCAGTCCTAGTCGAATGCAAAAAACACGAAGTCTCTATCTATTACCGTTTCCGAGATCCTTTCGTTCATACGGACGGCCAGACGGACATGTCTATATCGACTCCTCTATCACTCCTGACCATAATGGGGGTAACTTTGGGGGGTCTCCGACCATTATTTCTATCTGTTACATACATTTGCACAAAACCAATAGGCTCTTGTACCTTCGGTACTGGGCCTAAAAATATAAATACTTTATGGGGTCTATGATGTCACAACACAACAAAGAAATAGCACAACAAAAATAAATAAATTTTACCATCGCAGAGTAGGGTGCGAAGAAGTCTACTGTGAAAATTTCCTGAGAAAAATGAGTGGTAGCTTCCGGTTTATAGAGTAAGTACATGAATCTAAATTCGCTGCATTTGGAACACAAACGAGTCTAAATTAATCGATATAAAAAAATTTTCCGCAAAATCGAGAGTGCTCGACTTCCAGATGCCCTGTCAACCAATTGAAACTTAATTTAATTTATGATTGAGATTTATTTCTATCTTGACCCGTGTAGGAAATTTTTTTTTAGAATTCTTATATGTTACATCGAAAAACCAACAACAAAATGTTTTTATTACAAAACCACAGAAAGCAGCAAACTATTTGTACGTTGGCTACATTCTCGTGGGCCGATATGAACCGTTATGGAATAATTCATTGAAAAACTGTCTGTATTTCGTGTATTTGCCCCTTAGAGTGGGATTGGCAAATCATTAAATACTACCTATCTGGACAGGCGAAAAGAGACGTCAAATATCTTAACTTAATCTCTCTGCCTTTTATATTCTCCAAGTTCTTGTTGTGCAATATCGCTTTGAGTTTTTATAAATGGTCACCTATTTCAGTGGTCCGATTTGAACGCTAATGGAATATTTTAATATGATTGACGCAAAATACACAAAATTTGGCAATTTTAGCTGAATTACCAACAACAATTTTTTTCCCCACAAAAACCCACAACGTTGGGACAGATCTTTATGGAAGCCCCCCATTCTAGTGGTCCGATCTACGTGAAGTAGATCAAATTTTGTGTTCATAAAAATTATTAACATAAATAAAATTTTTTGTTAAAAAAAATCCAGAGATGCTAAAAAAGTGCCAACCTCCTTGAGGAAGTGAGTTAGCACTTTCATTGAAAACAACTGATCTGAAGAAGGAATAGCAAAACATGAATATCCAAATTAAACGGCTCTATCTCTTCTAGTCTTTAAGATCTCGATTTTCATATGGACAGGCAGAGGATATATCTTTATCGACTGGATTTTTCACGCAGGGTCTGCCTCGCCTCCTTCTGGCTGTTACATTCCAGAAACTTAATATACTACCCTTTTATCTTAAATTAAAAGTAATGATGAGATTGAAATCTTACCATTATATTGTAGATATTTGTTCATATAAAGTCGTCTTTTATTTCTTTTCTCTATTCTTTTTAGGCCCTGTACCGAAGGTACAAGAGCCTATTGGTTTTGTGCAAATGTATGTAACAGGTAGAAATAATAATCGGAGACCCCCCAAAGTTACCCCCATTATGGTCAGGAGCGATAGAGGAGTCGATATAGACATGTCCGTCTGTCCGTCCGTCCGTCTGGCCGTCCGTATGAACGAAAGGATCTCGGAAACGGTAATAGATAGAGACTTCGTGTTTTTTGCATTCGACTAGGACTGCTCCGGAATTTTACAAGTTTATTTTAAAAACTTGCCCCTCCCCCCCCTTCCCCATAAAATCACCCCCAAGGGTAAAAATTTCTTCGGCGCAAAAAAAGTAAGTATGCCAGTATAGAGATATCGTCCTTCTTAGCAAAAATCCGAAAAGTTCATCAAAATCGGATAATAAATGACGATTTTATAAGCAATTGAATTTGAGCGACCCCCCTTTTCGTTTCATACATAAAAAAAATGGTTTAAAAGGCACTTAGTCGTGCAGAGAGAAGTGGTCATGTGTTTGGTCATAAGCTAGGGGAACATTTAATGTGTTTGTTAGGCGACCTGCACTGGTACAGGGCCTCTTACAGTCGGTTACGCCCGACTGTGATTTTCTTACTTGTTTTTTGCTGGAGATGTCAAACCTTTTTTTTTATTCTGAAGATGCTGTTTAGAAAATTAGGCTAAAGATTTAAAATTAATGACTGTCATCGGCTCTTAATACTAATTCAAAATTTCAAATTGTTCAGACGTCTTGAAGTCGGTATGGAGGGATACCCCAAAAAAGACCGATAAGAAGGCAATTAGTGTTCATTCTTCAATTTGGAAAAACGCAAATTAAATTCATATCCTTCATTCTTCCGCTGCACATCCGTGTGTCTTTTATAATTTCTATTTCTATTTCCTTCGCGAGTATTTGCTGCCAGAAATTTTTTCAAAATGGATACGATTATGAAGGTTTATTTACTATTTTATAATCTACTTATTTCGGCTATTCTACTTATATTCTATTTGATTTGCTCATGTTGAAATCGAACAATGAACATAAAAATGTGTGTGCAATTCTGACGCTGGCTTATACTAATAATTCTGATCGAGTCTGGTTATATACCATTAAAATATATAATATCGGATCACTCCTGTCTGAAATATGGGTGATCAAAAATACACACTACAAGGAGGAAATGCTCTTTGGGGTTCTAGAATATGACAAATCGATTGACGTATAAATGATCAAAATCGGCCTACATGCATACATAGACAATTAAACACAATGCCCTTCGTTCCATTGCAAAGTCGGGTAAAAACACTGAGACGTTGAACAAGGATGTGGTTGGCACAATTTAAAGAGTAAATAGTTTTAGAGTTCCAGAATTTAATCCACCACAGAAAGACAACTTTTATGTATACGTCAATCGGAAGTCTTCTTCTGAAATTACCCAGTTGTGGATCGAACTTTGAAAGAGCTCAAAAGCTCTACTGACATTATGGAGGGAGTTGTTTTTGTGTTGGCTGGGGATTAAAGGGACGCGTGCAGATTTCATCAAAGCCCGTCTCAAATCATATCCCTTATGGAGTTCTATTCAACAACTAAATTTGCGAAAGAATATCTTGTGTGAGACCTATCTTGGTGGAGAAACGCATGAAGATTTCCCGCAACAATTGCTCAGTCTTGGTGAAGGAGTTTTTCCTTATCTAAATTTGGGGACCAATTCTGCTATAATCATTTTAAATGAGACACCAGGTCAGATAGTTCACAGTCTGGAGCATCTTATAGAAGCAGTATATCCGGGACTCGAAAATTTACTTGAAACATACTTTCACTAGTTGTGTTCCCCATGTGTAATGGCACAAGTTTGCTTATAAAAGACTTGAAAGACAATTTGACTGAGGCAATCTTCCTCATCGGTTCTGCCACCGGCCAGCTTGCAAATATGCCGGGGTTTCCAATGATTCTAACGGATTTGCCAATACCTTTCAAACGGCTGATATTTCACCTGAAAACATCGTTCGCGATTATAATAAATATGTAGCAGGGTCACCCCGTATCTTTATGTTGCTTTATCACGAGTTCGAAGTCCCAAGAAACAGTACATTTTGCTTCCAAACAATAAGAGGACGTCAAACATTGTCTAAAGAGAATGTCTTAGTCATTACCATCTATCCTATAGAATACGATTATCTATACTAATATTATAAAGAGGTAATGTTTGTAATACTTTCAACGAGTGCCATGCAAACATTTTTATTTAAAAATTAATAAAGCACATTACACCACCTACAGACAGGAAAGGCCCGAACAACGTCTGCGTATAAATACATTAAATAAATAAAAATATTTTAAGTAATTTTAGTAGTTTAATTTACTTAGTCTGTGTTTGCTAATAAGCTAAGTTTATTCCAATTTACTACGAATACTGTCGGTTTTATTTTAATATCAGTTACACGATTAACTAAAAACCTTGCTATTATACTGGATTATCTGGATATATCATATAGCTACCATACAAGAGTGGTAGACAGAAAAAAGGTTTATATTGCTAACAAAAAATGTCATATGTCAGACCATAGGATAGTTTGAATTTTTACTTAAGATGAAAAAAACTTTTATAATAAAAGACGTACAAGCGGTCGGAGAATTTTTTTAGGGCTTCACCATAAATCGGGCAGAGTTATATTGGATGTTTGCCCCCAAACATTGGGCATGGTCGAATGGAGGTCTCAAAACAATAACAGACTGCAAAGTCTTTATAATGATTTATATAACAATTCATTAAACACGTAGGCAGAAACATTGTCATTTAAATACAGATAGACTAGCGAACATGCTTGGCTGCATCGAGTTAAACAAAAATACTTTCAATAAAATGTTATCAATCATGGTAATCTTTATATAAATGTTGCATTTGCACCATCTTGACGAGCTGACCACGAAGATATTTCACCCAAAAAAAAAAAAAGTTTGAGACCTTATATACATACATATATAATATATAAACTAGTTTTACTCGCTGCTTTGTATGCGAGGTTGCTGAGATGCCAATAATGGTTTTTCGCTTACATAGGGGACGTGATACCGCATATTTTTTAAGCGGATCGTATTTCTACCGAAACACTTTCAATATGTATCAAGAGTCATACAATTCTAGGATATGATTAACGATGATTGGCAATATATCACACGATTCTACGTCCTACTTATCTTACATCCCGTAGGTAGATAAGGTAAACAAATTACAGAGGAACTACATATTTTTTTTTATAAAATCTGTTGGAATTGTAGGCAGCCTAAACATACATAGATATTTTAGTAAGAAAATAATATTCACATGAGAACAGCCATCTCATTTACGGCTTAAAAATACTCCATATGTTAATCTACGTTATAAACTATCTATATAATTCGAATTGGGTTTCAAGTTACTCAAGCCATAATAACAACCCCCTAACTCATACCAATACAAATTATTATGTCTCAAAAACAGATGCAACAAAAAATATAGTCTTAGCAAATATGGTAGGCATATTTATGCAAAATAGAGGTAGCCTTCAATGTTTCATGGTGATTGTACGTGTTGTAATTCTTTTTACTATTTTCAACGTTTCAAACTCAAAATATGTGCTACAACGGTGCTACAAAATATGTAATTATGAACCAACATCAAGTTCCATAATAGCGATAATGGATTGGAATGAACAATTTTGTAACTAAAATATCATCGAATTTATTTTGTGCAACTATAAAGGATATATGTATGTACATATTACAAAATAAATTAAGGCGGGAATTGTTTTAATGAGCGTGAGTTTTTTTTTTTATTCTATAAGGCGTTACAATTGGTGTAGTAGAACATAAATGTCGTGCATACCTGATAAATTTAATGTAGATTAACTTTTATATATGTCGAAGTACGCTTAGCAGTGCGGTCAGTTGTGGTATAGAAATACTTGGAACATATAAGCTAAAAAAAAAAAAAAAATCAATTGCAATTAACTTAAAATTTGGAGAAAAATAATTATCACAATATACCGGAGGAATGTCAAAAACCGTGCAACGAAGTTCGAGTATTTATAAAATGGTCTAATTCGCACGCATTGATCGAAAGCCAAAAGGCTAAAAGCACAAGGCTGCAAAAATTATATTGAATCAAATCGAAATTTTTAAATTCAAATCGAATTGGATCGGGTCGGATCACGTAGAAGTATCGCTTTGAGTTCTTGACTGAGTTTGTGCGCATTGGTGGATTGGAACAACCAACTCACACTATATATGCGTGCATGTAGTATATACAAAACACAGATACATATGTACATATATTGTATTTCGTACAAACAAAATTTCGTTGCAGTTGTTCGGATCGACAACGACTTTGTGCTATTTATAAAGGAAAGACGGAGTGAGAGAAGAGATTGTGAGAAAGGTCTGTTATTTTCATATATCGAAATTTAAACTCAAGCAAGGAGAATGCGTCAATATTCACTACATGCAAAATAGAGCTAGAAAGAGAGAGAAAGCGAGAGTAGGAGAGTATCACCATCGAATATATTGAAATCTCACGAAATTGAAATGAAAATGCTTAACAATAAGGCGTGCGAGAGAGAGGGAACGAGAAGAAAACTCAAAAAATGCCGAAAGACGCTTTTTCTTCACACTCTGATTTTCTTCTAAGAACACTCACCAAGCAACAAACCAATACAGTTGCATCGACGCGCCGCGATGTATTTATGTTATTTTTTCACTGTTGAGGGGAAGAAAAACTAAAGCGGGCAAATAAAACACGAATCCGATCGACGGATTCCGCACGAACCGGTCGCCAACCGAATACTGAATTAAGAAAACCAACTCAAGTTGGTTGCGAGCGTCTAAAGCAAATCGCAGCATCAGAAAAAAAAACGCTGTCCTCGCCACGTCGCACCTCGTTTCCGTTCGTCGGTTGTTTCATACCCCGTCGCATGGCAGCGCTCCACCCCCTACACCCAACACTTACATTAGGCGGGCCTCTGGCACGCTCACCGTGTAGTCTTGATCGCGTTTCTTGTTGCGCACCACCGTCGACATCGTCATCGCCGCCAGCTCTTCGAAGGAAGGTGTCTTGTGCTATTGAGGTCGAGTCATTGACTGTGGTAGGGGTCGTGGTGGAGCGGTGAAAATGTGTAGCGAGACAAGTAGGGAAAATATAGCGGAAGCGTCATATGCATGCATCGTCTGCTTTTTGAGCGAGAAGTTGTGAAAAGCCTTTTTATGAATTTGAGACGAAGGCGGCCATGTGATTTTTCTTGGCCGCCTTTCACCAAAAGTATCGACATATAACAAGTTCTGCAAATACATAAACAAATGCTGTCACTTAAAAATAAACTTATTTCATAGGACTAGGACTCAAAGTTCAACAAGTACTTTTTCAATACTCCACACAATTTAAGATTACGGATAAGTCAAGCTTAAGAGTCAGGTTCGAATACCACAAAAGTTGAAGAAGTTGAGATTAAATCTGCAACATATACTTACATATTTCGAAAAGAAAAACCCTTAAACTTAAATGAAGCCTAAGCTTTAAAATGCTCAACGCGAAGATTCAGACACAAATTAAAAAAATAATAATGGTTGGTGAGTTTGTAAGGAGGCCAACGCCCGACTATCTGTCTCTTGTGAATATACGTTTGGACACATTTTTAATCCACGGCCACCTACAAAATTAGTTGAAACAATTAAGTTGAAAGGATCTCGGAAACGGTAATAGATAGAGACCTCGTTCTCTTTGCTTTCGACTAGGAATTTTTCGAGTTTATTTTAAAACTTTCCCCTCCCCCTATCCATAAAATCACCCTCAAGGGAAAAAATTAAGTATGCCAGTATAAGCCAGAATCAAAAAATTTCATCAAAATCGGATAAAAGACGACGATTTAACCAATTCAATTTGAACGACCTATGCTTATTATGCTTAAGTCCTCCATTATTTTTTTCATAATGTGAGAAGTGGGAGTACTGCTCAAAACCATTTTTGTTATTAATGTCCTATCGTCTTGTTTTGCACTGCTAGGTGCATAAGCTAGGGAAACATTTAATGTGTTTGTTAGAAAAGGATTTAGATCCTTAATAGGTTTGGAAATTTGAGAGGCTACCTGTACCTGTACATATTTATATATATATATATATATATTTATATATAAGTATGCCAGTATAATAAATATATATATATATATATACATACAAAGATACATAGACAAAACATTCATTATGACAATAGTTTTTACTGGGCTCAACAAAGCGTGCCAGTACAGCTAGTATCAAATTTACAAATAAATTGTGAAAAACAATTATTGTTTTCAACTTAATATTTCTTTTTGTAGTTTAGTTTGCTGTTGTTTTTTTTTAATCAATACAAAAATATATTCTGAGAATCGTATTTGTTCTCAATTAAGTTTACTGCCTATTAAACAAAAATATTTTCTATGGCTAATAATCTTTGGTATTTATTGCAAATTTTTAAACCTAATATTCACATATTGTTTAATATTCAAGAATATGTCATAAAATTACTGATTATATATATGTTATATAGAAGTCAGTATCAGGGGAAATTATTTAAGCTATACCCTTCATTAGCCTATTGTAGAACGGTATTAATAATTGCTAACATTTTCGATCTTAACCACAAAAAAAAACTAATCAAAAAACTAAATCCTAGATTTGTTCAACAATAATTTAAGTTATAACGGCCAGAATCAGTCTAATCACACGAGTAATGTTGGCTACCAATGAAGGGTAGCTTATCCGAAAAGATATTTGACTTCATATAACACCCCCACAGAAAAATATAAGAGGTTTGATGTCCCACGATCTAAAAAAAACTTTCCTAACAAGGACTTGTTGATACAAAATATTGCGGATTTTGATTAAAAATAGCAAAAATTCTATTACAGCACGGTAGCGCTAGCTAACATTTTGAGTAATGGTTTTGCAAGGTCAAAGAACTTTGAAAGACCTTTGCAGAGACACATGATGTTACTAAACTAAATTTCTATGGGGAATACATATAATCCTATTTGGATCCGTAGAATATTTTATTAAAATTATATAAGATTTATCTAGCTAAACTAAAAACAAACTAAATGTTTCATACAAAAACCCAATAGGGGGAGGAGGAGCTGTCCCATTTAGTGTCGCGATCTGTACCTAAACGGAAAAGTTACGAACAATAATCTGTTAATTTAAAACATATCATTTGGCGTTTCAGTTGAAAAATTAAATTTCAATTTTAATCATAAACCTACAAAAGAATTTGATTCTTCTAATTGTTCGATCTGGCCTTATATGGAATATTTTACTAGGATTTACTTAAGACCGCAGTCAATTAAAATTTATTTAAATTTTTTCCCCAACTGCGCCTATTTTAAAAAAGTGTAGAGCAAAAGGTTCATAGTTTTAATAGTACTAAAATGGTTTATCAAAAAAATCAAAAAATTTAAATAAAAGTCGATAGTTCAACTAGACCAAGATATTAGCTAGTTGAATTCTTAATGCATAGAACAAGTTAAAAATAACTTTTGGATCAATAATACCACACGATCCTTAAATTCGCTTGGGATGAGCACTTTTAACTTCCTATATTATTCAAATATGGTTATATTTTCTTAATCTACGTTTCAAGACTTTCTTTCAGTAAAAACTTTGTCATTGCCCGTATAATATGGTTCAGCGAAGTTTTGAAACTTTCGTCACATGCATAGACAACCGTCTACAGTAGTAGTGAACAAGTTGTCGGAACTTATTTAAATTTCGTGTACGCTTGTGATGAATCGATATAGCCATATCAACATTAAAGCTAAAAGCATATTTGTGGGGTATGTATTTCAGCACTTAGCAGAGTCTCAACCATTTGAACGTCTGAGAAACAACGCTTTTGTATTGAATAATTAATATTATTTTATTATTATTAAAATATTCTATACCCAGGCTATGCTTAATGCATTTATGCAAAACTATCTTGAAACAAAATACATATTAACATACATATACATACATACGAACATGTTTATAAGTCTGCAGTACATAGAAGTTTGTGTCAAAACGATTTAAACATTCTAGGACGTTAAAGAGTCAATGAGATACACCTTTCGGTTTAGAACTTTACGTTGTAGCACTTGAAGACTTTACTTTTATCTTCATCATTGTCTTCATCTTCGGTCTATATCTTACCCAGTCTGTTTTGAAAACTAAACAAAAATTAAAAAATCGAAATCTAGTCATGTTTCACATTTTAAAAATAGATTGCTGAGAACAACAACGAACGCGTTCTTATTGCCGTTTATTTTTTTTAACATTTCGGCACATTTCGAGCGCAATGAGGAACTCACACACACACAATCACACGGCAAATACAGACTTACCAAGAGCGCAATAGCTCTCTACCTAGCCGCTGCCAATGCTGGCCCGTCTCCCTTTCTACCAAACCATGAATAACGATCGATCGCCTATTTCGTGATCGAAGATGATGGAAGTTGGCTTTTAGAATATATATATATATATATATATTTCTTTATTGTTCTACTACAATATGCTATACAATAATATTCAGCTATTTATCGAAACTGGAATGCATTGAACGAGGGTAGTTAAAGAGACTTCAGTAAAGTGAATTTTTTGCAATATTTTCCATCGTTGCTTGTGCAAGGTCGGTTCATATACGCTATAAACCTTTCTTTCTTGTTATACATTGTAAACAGAAATTTGAGGAAAGTCTGAAAAATAAAGCAAGAAAAGGACTTCGTGTCTGATGTCTCGCACACAAACGCAATTCCAAAGTACGTTTGTAGTTTGTGCCGAGCCCTGAATTAAAGTCAAGTTGAGCTACGTTTCCTGCTGCACACACACACACAATGATTTAATGTCCGTGTTAGATATACAACATATAAACATCTTATACATAGGGCAGTGACGGACAACACACATACAATCATATATTGCACTTGTATGTGAAGAAGCAGAGAAAGCAATTCAACTTGACTATTAATTAATTTGCTTTGCCGAAGCAACATCCGAAATTTATATGACGAAATAGCAGAAAAGCAAATGTGTGCCACAAAATTTTCCGAACTTTTTTCTGGTGGCGCCACCTCTTGGTGAGGACCTGCGTTGGAAAGGGACATATTTCATTGACATTCCCTTTAAAATTTCATGACATTTGGAAAAGTGGAAGTGGAGTTATAGCGTTTAATGAGCCAAAACCCAAAAAATCGCGTTTGGAAAAGTGTAGACCATGTTGATTTTTTGTCTACGATTCGAAGGGCATTATTCACCAAAAGTTCGTTCCACCGGGCTAAACAATTAATGGGCCTTTTTAGCTTGATTTAATGAAGCGTTTGCTCCATCGTATCCGTCGTATTCGGCTAGAATATCGCGAAGAAGGAAGTTGGCCTTTGTTGCACGATAATGCGCACCATGTGACTGTTCTCTGTTCGGCAAGCTGAAATTATCCATGAAAGGACGGAGGTATGCTGATTTGGAGGATATCAAAAAGGCGTGCACCGACTTCGTAAAGGTCATTCTGGCCAACGAGCTAAAACACTAATTTGAAATGCTATTGGCTCGAGCTAATAAGTGTATTCAGTCGGAGGGAGATTACTTTGAATAATAAAAAAACAAGTACTCAAAAATCTATTGTAGCTTTCATTTCATTCAAAAAGCTAATTTTGAAACACACCTTGTATTTTGGTTGAAAGAGACCACACCAAGCTTTCTTCAGAAGAATATCAATCCTTTTCCTTCCCTTTCCTTTAGTTAACTTTAGACTCTAATCGTTTTTTTTTTTTTTTTGACAGAATTGTTTTAAATAATTATTTATATGCAATGTGTATTTCAAAAGAGAAAATCTCTGACAATTCATTTTATTGGACCCCGTAAAGTTAAAAACATCAAAATTTGAAGCATCTAAAACCATGTTATCCATGTTGAAATACCTCACATAAATCACACTCATTGGCTATTTAATAATAGTCATATCAAACATTTTAGTTAAACAAGTTTTCAAGAGGATTCAATTTACCCTCGTATTTTCCAGACGCCACACACTTCGTTTCGGCAAAAAGTGGTGGCATGTCTTTACATCAATGCAAAAATACCATAAATTGGAATTTATATACATACACACAGTGGGCGGCCGTCCGTTCAGTAATAAAATTCTAAACTAATAAACTGCAAAATAGAACAGAGTGGTTAATTTTAAAGGACGTTTCCAATTACGCAGCGTGTACTATGTAAATCTCTGCCCTCAATATTTATTTACAATGTAGATTTCACCATATCTTTGAATCAAATTCCTTTATATGATGTGCTCCGAGTTTAAACTGACTTTGGTGATGTCGAACCTTAAGCGCAACCAACTAGAATCACTGCGTCTGCGTCGTCGCAGTAATCTTTGTCGTCCGGTTGTCATGCGTTGTTAATAGATATGATACGACTATGATATGATAACTCATTACGCATCTGTATGTAAGCGTGTACGAGTGTCTATGTATGAACTATGCCGGAGTATGTTTTTCCATGCGCCTATTTAAAGGTAATTGAACTCAACTTAAAAATACCTTTAGCCACCGCATTAGAACTGAGCGTGCTAACCAAGCTGCTATTGCTCTCGCCGGGAGTGAGTTAAAAATACTTTTAGCAGAGATGAATCGATGGATAGATGTAGATGTATATGCGACCGCCGCCTGGTTGCCACAAAAAAAAATGGAAGAAAATACAAACTTCAGCGACGGTTCTAAAGTTGTGTATGTATAACACAGGGGAAAATCGAAGAGTTTGTAAAAATAGACGCAGCTTTTGGTCGATCGCTCGAGAGTTTGCATTCAAGTGGAGCGGAGAAAAGTACAGCGCTAAAGTGGCGGGAGTCTATTCAAGACAACATGATCAATGCCTGATTTATTGAAAATTATTTTGCAGAAATGGAATAGTAAAGTTTAGTTGGGAAACATTTATAAAACTTTTTTTCCATATCCTAGTGCCTTCAGTAAAACACTTATGCACAATGCGATCCCTGCCTAATGACGTTTGAAGAACAATTATTATGTTAAACTGCATAATTTATTTAATATTATTTATATAATGCTAACTTAACTTTGTAACAGGCAGAAAGAGGTGATTTAGAATACATAAAGCATAATATATATATTCTTCGTCAGCATCAAAAATCGGTTTAGACATTTCCGTTTGTCTGTCTGGCTGTTTATAAGGAAATCGAGATCTTGAAGACAGAAAGAGTTAGAGCTCTCAAAAGTTGTATATTACGACACTCTCATTCATTCTTCAGATAACTCGTATTCAATAAACACGCTAATGTCACGACTTATTCTGAGATTTATTTGAAAATTTTTTACTGATTTTGCAGTTTTGCTATAAACACCAAATTTGGGTTGCCTTATGCTAATCCGAATCAAATATTCCATTTAGGTTCAGATCGCACCATTAAAACCTGTGCAACTTTTCTGAATTTTTGTATGAAAAATTTTGTAATGCTTTGGTTTACATAACTAGAAACACCAAATTTGGTGAATATTGCATCCTGAAGAAAATATTCTATATAGACCATAGTGTATATCTAAGTAGAGCCCATATCTATCTATGTACGTTCATGTATGTTATGAAAATCACAGACAAACTTCAGTTAGGGCAGGAAATAATTCCGGTTAAGTGAAAGTGCGTCACCGCGCCCACACGTAAGCCATAAATAAATTCGTTATATCTTTGCACAAACGGCCCAAGCAACTCACACGTCCGCTAGGACACATATCTTCAGGGTAGCCTCTGAACACCCGTTCAGAGGTGAGCTAACGTGAGAAGGTAAAAAAAAACCCCCCTTAATCAAGCGTTGGAGCGCTGGGCTTGGGACCCGCCGTAAAAAGTAATATCCAATGGAAACAATAAAGAAGCCTTGGAAAGAACCCTACGATGACGACCCCCGCAAACGATATAAGGACCAGGAATTACGGATTTGCACCTGGAATGTCCGCACCCTTAATTGGGATGGTGCACATATCCAGCTGTTTGATGTCCTTGAAAGATGCAAGGCTGACATCACTGCAATTCAAGAAATGCGATAGATAGGACAGGGTTGCTCTAAAAAAGCATCCTGTGACATCTACTATAGCTGCCATGCGAGTAAGCACGAATTTGGATGTGGTTTCGTGGTGAGTAGGAAACTACGTGGCCTTGTCTCCAGGTTCACTCCTGTTGACAAGCGTCTAGCTGCGATACGCATCAAGGCTAAATATTTTAACATAAGCCTGACGCCCCTACGGAAGAGAAAGATGACGATGCTAAATATGAGTTCTATGAGCGCTTGGAACATCTGTACGAGCGCTGTCTCAAATAGGATGTCATAATCGTGCTTGGCGACTTAAACGCCAAAATTGGGAAGGAAGGAATCTTTGGCCCGACCGTCGGAAAATTTTGGTTTCACGAGCACGCGGGCGGGAACATGGTAGTTAGTAGTACCAGATTTCAACACCTCAAAATCCACAAGGCTACATGGCTGAGTCCAGATCAAATTACACGTAACCAAATGGATCATGTTCTGATTGACGGAAACTAAGCATCGAGCGTGTTGGACGTGCGAACGTTACGTTGTCCCAACATTGACTCGGACCACTATCTTCTCGCAGCCAAGGTACGCACTAGGCTCAGCGTAGTGCACGCCACATGGTTCAACATGCAACGAAAGCTAGACCTCGGCAAGCTGCAATCAAAACAGACCGCCGAAGCCTTTTTAAACACACTCTCCCACTGCTCCGGGAAACCTCTCCGTCTTCTCAAGATATCTTTGAGCAGTGGAGACATTTCACCCACTCCATGGATAGGGCTGCCAAGGATGTAATTGGTTATACAAAACCTGTGAATAGTGTCGCAATGCTACTGCAGAGAAGAACGCTTCCTATCAGCGAACTCTGCAGTCGGGAGCAACGCGAGCTGTTACAGAGTGATATCGAGAGGAATGGAGAGACGCCTTTTCAAACTCAAGAAAAAGGAGTAAAAATGCGGAAAATTCCGCAGATAGAGAAATGACACCGGTACCACCAGTTAATGATGGCACTGTTGTAGAGCCACCGGACTATAACGAGGTCGTTTCGCTTATTAAAAAACTGAAAAACAACAAAGCGGCAGCCCCTGATGGCTGCCAGCTGAGTTATTTAAGACCGGCGGCGACGAGTTGATTAGGAGTATGCAACAACTTTTATGCAAGACATGGTCCTATCTTTAAGAAAGGAAAGGATTCTGTCGCGCGTATTGTGCAATAGGCTGAAGCCATCCATATACGGATTCACTGATAACACAATATCAGTGTGGCCTCAGACCAAAAAGGTCGACCAGTGACCAAATATTCACATTACGCCAAATCTTGGAAAAGGCCCGTGAGTTTAACAAAAACACACACCACCTATTTGTCGATTTTAAAACCGCTCTCGACACGCCGATAGGATCGAAGTTTTTCGACGCCCTGTCTGCATTAGGTATCACGGCAAAGATCGTTCGTTTTTGCATGACGACGCTATCTCACACAGAAACCGTTGTCAGGGTGGGGAGAAACCTCTCCGTCCCCTTTGATACTAGGAGAGGTTTCAGGCAGGGCGATGCTCTGTCGTGCGATTTTTTCAATCTTTTGGTGGAATACATCTTACGCCAGTGTCCGTACATACAGAATATGGCGGGCTCGATCTTTCAAAAAGAAATGATGCTGCTCGCTTACGCCGATGACATTGATATCATCGGTACACATTAACGGCGAGTCAACAAGGCGTTCTCAAAGATTGAAAAACAATCTTGGGTCATGGGTCTAGCGGTGAATGAGGACAAGACGAAATACTTGCTGTCTTCTCGCACTCCGTCATCGCGTCTTGGACGGTCAGTGACGATGGAGAATTTCAACTTCAGTGTTGTAGAAAACTTCGTCTATCTTGGATCCGAAATAACCAGCAACAACAGCGTCAGCCTGGAGATCAGGCGAAGAATCACGCTTGCAAACGAATGCTATTTTGGGCTGAGCAAGCAAATGAGAAGTAAAGCCCTCTCTCGAAAGACGAAAATCAAGGTTTATAAGATGCTGATACTCCCGGCCCTACTGTATGGCGCAGGGGCATGGACCGTAATTGAGTCAGATAAAACAGCGTTGGAAGTCTTTGAGAGGAAGATTCTCCGCAGGATTTTTGGTCCTATTAGAGTCGGCGACGAGTTTAGGTCCAACGCATAAAAATCCAGCGGCTGCACTCGGCTGGTCTCCTAATTCGAATGGATGAAAGAGCTTCTGCACGCATGGTTAACATGGGGGTCTAAACTTGATTGGTGAACGACGTAATAGAGGACGACCGGGCACGCGTTGGAATGACCAGGTATGGAGAGATCTCTCCGTACTTGCCATGACTGGAAGACATGGTTGACGGTTGCATCCATTGGAAATACAAAGATGAATCTTGATATACATTTTAATATGGTCGTGAGACGAAAACCCTGTTCAGTTTGGTCAAAATCGAAGGGTGCGATGCACCGCCCACTAATAAGCGATAAATAAAATTTGCCATATTTTTGATTCCATTGAATGGGATCGAAGAAAAAAAGATCACATCATAAGCTTGGTTAAAATCGGATACGTTATGGATCTTTGATATATAGAGATGAAAAATGGTATATATATAAATGGGATCGGGAGATGGAAGAACACATCATAAGTATGGTCAGTGGGACCTCATATAAGCAATAAACAAAATTCTTTGCATCCTTTTGAGGTAAAGGGATGAAAGTTTGTATGGGGAAAAGTAAAATCCATTGGAAAAGTGGGCATGGTTTGGCTGTCTATAAGGAATATATGGAATACTAGCTTTTACCCGCGACTTCGTCCGCGGTTCTTCCGATAAAAAGTAGCATATCTAATTACTTTTCTTATTTTGCCTCATTTGTGAAACTATGCGGGGGTGGTGTACCGCTCCTCTAATTTTGACCAAACTTAACCCGTTTACTTCTCATGATCCTCTTAACATGTATACCATATTTCATCTCTGTACCTTAAATGGATGCAAAGATATGACAAATTTTGATTCTCGCTAATAGGGGTGGTGGGATAACGGCCCCTCCGATTTTGTCCAAACTTAACAGGTTAACTTCTCCTCATCCTCTTAACATGTATACCAAATTTCATTTCTGTACCTTAAATGTATGCAAAGATATGTAAAATTTTTACTCTCGTTAATAGGAGTGGTGGGGCAACGCCCCCTTCGATTTTGTCCAAACTTAACAGGTTAACTTCTCCTTATCGTCTTAACATGTATACCAAATTTCATTTCTGTACCTTAAATGGATGCAAAGATATGACAAATTTTGATTATCGCTTATATGGGGGTGGGGCAAAGCCCCCTTCGATTTTGTCCAAACTTAACAGGTTGACTTCTCCTCATCCTCTTAACATGTATACCAAATTTCATTTCTGTACCTTAAATGGATGCAAAGATATGACAAATTTTGATTATCGCTTATATCGGGGGTGGGGCAAAGCCCCCTTCGATTTTGTCCAAACTTAACAGGTTGACTTCTCCTCATCCTCTTAACATGTATACCAAATTTCATTTCTGTACCTTAAATAGATGCAAAGATATGACAAATTTTGATTGTCGCTTATATGGGGAGGGGCAACGCCCCCTCCGATTTTGTCAAAACGTAGCCTATGTTCTTTTCCATCATCCCATCTATCTCTATTCCAAAATTCAGACGAATTGGTTGAGCGGCTTAGCCGAAAGAGAGGAACATACATCCATTCAAACTTTCGCATTTATAATATTAGTAGTACATAATTTATAACAATATTTTTTAAATAGGTTAATATACTTGTACACATCGTTCATTTACTGCAAGACTGATATAACTCAAGAAACGTGATATGTGTACTAAAGCAGTGAGTATACAATATATTAATATGAATAATTTGCCTAAGATCAAGCATGATGTTATATCATGGTGCATCATTAACTAAAAATCGCATCTTGTAAATAAGCGATATGTTATATTTATATTTGCTTCAGGTGGCAAGATAATACATATGCTATTCTGCACCATTATATCTCGATTAAGTCGGTGTTCCAAAAAATAAATATATTGTTGTGAAGAACGCAATAGATCGAAATTTAGGGAAAAGAACATTTGATTATTACTATGCTTGCCTTTCCAAAATGCAGCAGAAAACTACAAAAGGTCACAAGTGCTTAGCAAACAAGAAGCAAAATACCGAATGCAAGATTATCTGAAAAGAGATGTGCACACAAAGAAATACAGCCGATGCGGAAATGCTGAACGCACGAGCATACATCGCAGATCCAGCGCAGTAATAACAAGAAAAAGAGCAACTCAAAAAATAAATTTTCCGAACTATGGACAAAATTGTTCTTGCCATTGAGAAAGACAGCAAAGGTAGAAAGGAGTGGGAAACAAGAGCGCCAAGTGCGAATTGGGACATGAGGCAAGAGAGCATGCTGATTTGGTTCATCTGCTCGATTTATGCTCTCGAAAACGTTTATTTTAAAAATAAAATGAAAAATAAATGAAATATTCTTGAGCGCAAATTAATAGAGACTAACAACAAGCGACGCAAAATAATCATTTAATTGTTTTGAGAAAATGCAGCAGAACACAACAGCAACTCAGGAACTCGGTTCGCTCATTTTCGCTGTCAACGATTTATCAAATCCAAATTTTAAAAGCCAAAGTTGCACAAGGCTAAAAAAGCCGTGCGAGATACGAGAGCAAAAAACAAAGAGCGAAAACGAAACAAATGAGCCGCCAATGAAAAGTGGAAATCTTTTTTGGAATTACTAAAATTAGATGATAAATCTATACACATATAAGCATGCATGTATTGTATACATGTATGCATAAAACAAAAAGCTATAGAAAAAAAAAAATAAAGTCATTTGTTTCCAATTATTTTATATATATATAAAAATATATATATATATACATATATATATATGTATTTATACATACTATATATATATATAATATACATATATATAAATAGATATATGTATATAAAAGAGAAACTAAAAACAAAACAAGTAACAATAAAAGCAACGCACTCGAAATCCTTGCCGTAATAAGAAACAAATCGATAACAATTAATTGAGTGTGCTGACAGTAACAACAAAAACAACAAACACAGTTACTGCACAAACTATAGTCTCTCTTTGTTCAGATAATCCATTCCATAAGTACTTTGGCTCAAAACTAAACACCATGGTCAAACTTTATTTATCAAAGAAAGTATGATGAAGCCGGACACACTCGTCTACAAAAAAAAAACAAGGAAATTTCAGTCGGGCGTAACCGACTGTAAGAGGCCCTGTACCAGTTCAGTTCGCATAACAAACACATTAAATGTTTCCCGAGCTTATGACCAAACACATGACCACTTCTCACTGCGCGAATATGAATGAAAAGAAAAGGGGGGTCGTTCAAATTCAATTGCTTATAAAATCGTCATTTATTATCCGATTTTGATGAACTTTTCGGATTTTGGCTAAGAAGGACGATATCTCTATACTGGCATACTTACTTTTTTTTGTGCCGAAGAAATTTTTACCCTTGGGGGTGATTTTATGGGAAAGGGGGGGGGGGGGAAGGGGTAGGGGCAAGTTTTTAAAATAAACTTGTGAAATTCCGGAGCAGTCCTAGTCGAATGCAAAAAACACGAAGTCTCTATCTATTACCGTTTCCGAGATCCTTTCGTTCATACGGACGGACGGACGGACAGACGGACATGTCTATATCGACTCCTCTATCACTCCTGACCATAATGGGGGTAACTTTGGGGGGTCTCCGACCATTATTTCTACCTGTTACATACATTTGCACAAACCCAATAGGCTCTTGTACAGGGCCTATTGAAAAACAAATAAGAAAATTACAGTCGGGCGTAACCGACTGTAAGAGGCCATTTTCCAGTACAATCCGCCGCTCGAATAAGCAAAATTCAATTGCTTATAAAATCGTCATATACATATTATCCGAATTTTTGGATTTTGACTAAGAGGAATGTTATCTCTTAATTTTTTTTTGTGCCGACGAAATTTTTAGCTATGATAGTGATTTCATGGGAAAAGGGGAGGGGCAACATTTTAAAATAAATTCGTAAAATTCCGGCGAAATCCTAGACGAATGAAAAAGGAACGAAGTCTCTATCTATTAACGTTTCCGAGATCCTTTCGTTCATACGGACGGACAGACGGTCATGGCTATATAGACTCCTCTATCACTCCTGACCATAATGGGGGTAACTTTGGCAGTCTCTGACCATAATTTCTACCTGTTACATACATTTGCAGAAAACCAATAGGCTCTTCTACCTTCGGTACAGGGCCTAAAAAAAACCTAAGGGTCTCAAATTAAAAAGTTTCTTTAAATCCAATATTTAATCTATTATAAATATCGGGATTAAAATAAGAATCATCTTACCAAACTTGTGTTTTAGATTAAGTAACAAAAAATGAAAAATGAGGTGATAGAATTGTTTGGGGTTATGCTCTGGTCTTATGATGCTGTATGTTTTAAATTCTTCGAGATGGAATCAACTCCATTCAACATTTGATGGAGATTGCGTAGATACAAGATTAAAATATTGAGTGTGACATTTGAGCAACAAATGTTTAAATGTGCTACAAAGGAATGAAAGCAAAGCTTTTAAGTACCTTTTCGAAAAGTTTACCATATTGTCAGAAGCTAAAATAAAAGAAGGCGTATTGAATGGGCCGCAGATTACAGAAATTTTGAAAGATACTAAATTTGAAGACAGAATGGCTATAGTCGAAAAAGCAGCCTGACAAAGTTTTAGAAAAGTTACAAAAAATTTCTATGGAAATACAAAATGAGTCTATTTATTGTTGAAAAAATGGTAAACAATTTTTCAAAAATTGGGATGCCTCATGAATTTAAAGCTGCTTTTCCTACATTTCCATGTAAAATATTTTCCTTAAAATTTGGCAGACTTAGGTAAAGAGCATGGCGAAAGCTTTCACCAAGATTTACAAGAGATTGAAACAAGATATCGGGGTTTTTCGAATGGCCACATGTTGGCAGACTACTGTTGGGCACTTAAAAGAGACACATCAAAAGCAACATAAAAGAAAAGCACTACGGAGATTATTCAAAACTAAGAAAACTCGTTATCACTCTAAACATCAAGATATATTAAATGTTTATTTATATATGTATTTTAAACCTAACTCAAGAACAGTGAGTGGCAAGAGGACACACATTTAATTAAGCACCCCAAAAAGAAGATAAGCCTTCTACGTCCGCGTCGTTGTTCCTGGGTCTGAACCTTATATTAGACACTGACTTACAAAATCTAACTTCTAACCATCGATACCAAAAAGCCCGTCATGTTTTTTGAGGTTAGAAAAAAATCATGACATGATGGAGTAAAAAAGGATTCGGATTCTTGTTCAGCGATCCCAAAAAATATACTACATCAGGTTTGGTAAAAGTAACGCCTTATCGATTTTTTTTTTTTTTGTGGATCAACAAAAACATTGAAGCAGTGAAGATTGTTATTGAGAATCGTCGAAGAACTTTACAAAAGTGGCTGAGAATATCGTCATATCGGTTGACTCATGTCAAGCAATTTTTTTCGGATGTTTTGTGCATGAAACGTGTTTAAGCCAAGTTGGTTTCGAAATTGCTAAATTTTTACCAAAATAAACGTTTGCTTAACTGGTGACGAAACAACATGAAACTAAAGCCGAAGTATCCGAATGTTTTATTAGGATTGATGTAAAAAATTTAAAGGGAGGGGCAAGTTTTTAAAATAAACTTGTGAAATTCCGGAGCAGTCCTAGACGAATGCAAAAAACACGAAGTCTCTATCTATTACCGTTTCCGAGATCCTTTCGTTCATACGGACGGACAGACGGACATGTCTATATCGACTCCTCTATCACTCCTGACCATAATGGGGGTAACTTTGGGGGGTCTCCGACCATTATTTCTACCTGTTACATACATTTGCACAAACCCAATAGGCTCTTGTACCTTCGGTACAGGGCCTAAAAAGAGAATAAAGTTTCATAGTTTAAAAGATATAATAAAGTTTTTTGATTTATCTGTTTTGAATATTGCTGGAAGAAGTAAAGAAGTGCTTGGTGTCGAGTAGGAGGAAAATATATTGTGTAATGAAAATAATTTTTACTGGGCGCAGCAAAGCGTGCCGGGAACAGCTAGTATAAGATATAATATAAGATATAAGATATAATATAAGATATAATCAGAATCAGATGTTTATATGAAAGCTGGTTGACAATGATGTTTTGGTGTTGATGTATATTACTCTTTGTTGGCGATACATATTGATAAGTAATCAATGTGTTCAAGTGACCAAAATGCACAAATTCAATAAATAGGCGCACACAAGTACAACTGATCTCTTATCATTTATTACAGAGCTAAGTATTATTTTATACTTGCTTGTAAACGCAGTTGCTTGAAAATTACGGCCAAGAAGTGTTGCTGTTTCCACAGCAAATTTTTATTTTCGTGTATTAATTAAATTTATTTTGTTTGTTGACATGCAAATATCGAGTTAGTGCGGCTGTCGATTTATTATAACAGCTTATTATAACAGTATCACGTATCGTTTGAAAGTACCGTACTATTTTGTTATACACGCTTCATCATGCTATATGAATTTCAGAAGCATGACACCGCAATCCAAACCTAAACGAAATTACTTTTGTAAAATGTGACAAGATTGGTGTAGTTAGTTCACAACTACGATATACCCTGCCGCTTTTTCTATGTTGAATTATGTTGGCTCTGCATACTCTAATGCAATTAATTTTTTTTTTAATGAAAGTTGAATGATTTCATTTTAGCAGCTGAAAAGTGGTCATAAGTTTGTCTCTTCTGTACTCGTCTGTTTGAATGAATTTAGCCATTTTTGAACGTCGACCGGTTTATGCTTGATAAATAGGTAATTGTGGGTGTTCCTACGAATAAGGCGAAACTAAAAATCTTAGCTTTATCTTTAATAGTCTCTGAGATATACGAACGACGGAGCGGGGGACAGATAAGCTTAGCTATGTCAATTCGACTTATAATGCTGATCAAGAGTATATTTTCTTTATGGAGCCCCTTCTGCCTGTTATATTCACAGTAATAAGTAGTATACCCTTGGCTCTCTCTAGTAAAGAGTTTAAAAATTTAAGAAAAAAAAGATAAGGTTAGAACAAAGTGAAAGTTTTCTCTTGTTAATATTAATTGTTGTGCATTAATCAGAGGTGGTGTGGATATGTCGCTCTAAACTCTTTATCGTAGAACTAAATTCCAAAATCCAAATTTAAATTTTATGTATCTATAATTCTTACAATTATATCTGTAGAGATATTTGTATTATATTACATTTTTATGCCTATATTTCAAACTGGTGTTTAGTTGTCTCTTTTCTACGCTCATCTCGTCAGGCTCATAGAAAATATTTATACATTATTGGGTATCCGATGCTTCCTTCGTATGAGATACTAGAAGTTACATTACCCATAACATTCATGGCCCGTGGAGGAGAATTAAAGCAGAGGTTCTACCGAAGATACTTGTTTTTTATTATGGAATTTTGAACGCGACGACATTTATTGTGTAAAAGTGGTTTTTCTCTTCCACTAATAGCTATTCAACTCATCAACTGCATCCAAAAGCATTTTTAAAGGTTCTTCTCAATTTGACCATGATATGCAAATCGAGCTATACTCATTTTGTGACGCAACAGTCTTTTTAGGCCCTGTACCGAAGGTAGGAGACCCTATTGGTTTTCTGCAAATGTATGTAACAGCTAGAAATTATGGTCGGAGACTGCCAAAGTTACCCCCATTATGGTCAGGAGTGATAGAGGAGTCGATATAGACATGTCCGTCCGTCCGTCTGTATGAACGAAAGGATCTCGGAAACGGTAATAGATAGAGACTTCGTGTTTTTTGCATTCGACTAGGACTGCTCCGGAATTTCACAAGTTTATTTTAAAAACTTACCCTACCCCCCCCCCCTTCCCCATAAAATCACCCCCAAGGGTAAAAATTTCTTCGGCACAAAAAAAAGTAAGTATGCCAGTATAGAGATATCGTCCTTCTTAGCCAAAATCCGAAAAGTTCATCAAAATCGGATAATAAATGACGATTTTATAAGCAATTGAATTTGAACGACCCCCCTTTTCTTTTCATTCATATTCGCGCAGTGAGAAGTGGTCATGTGTTTGGTCATAAGCTCGGGAAACATTTAATGTGTTTGTTAGGCGAACTGAACTGGTACAGGGCCTCTTACAGTCGGTTACGCCCGACTGAAATTTCCTTACTTGTTTTAACTTGATTACTTCATCCGATCCCATTAACATGTACACCAAATTTCATCCATATACTTCAAATGGATGCGAAAGTATGTTGAATTTTGTTTATCGCTTGATTGGGGGGTGGGGCACTGCCCCCTCCGATTTTGACCAAACTTAACACGATTACTTTTCACGATCCCATTAACATGTGCAATAAATTTCGTCCCCGTACCTCAAATGGATGCAAAGATATGTTGAGTTTTGTTTACCGCTTGTATGGGGGGTGGGGCACTGCCCCCTCCGATTTTGACCAAACATAACACGATTACTTATCTCGATCCCATTAACATGTGTAATAAATTTCGTCACCGTACCTCAGATGGATGCAAAGATATGTTGAATTTTGTTGGGGGTTGGGGCATAGCCTACAGCATTCCTCGATAAATGTACTATCCAACACTGAAAGAATTTTTCAAATCGGACCAGCGGTTCCTGAGATTAACGCGTTCAAGCAAACAAACTCTTCCGCTTTATATATTAGTATAGAAGTATAGATAATAGTGGCACATCACCCCCTCCGATTTATAGTAATCATATAAGGTATTCTTACTTCTCCCGATAAAAACGTCATCCCTGTTCCTTAAATTGATGCAAAGGTATGACGAATTTTGGTTATCACTTTTATGGGGGTGTGTCATCGCTTCCTTCGATTTAGACCACATATTGTAGGATTAGATCTCCCAGCCCCATTAACATATTTACCAAATTTCATCCCTGCAACTTAAATAGATGGAAATATATGTTGAATTTGGTTATGGCTTATATGGGGGTGGGGCATAGCCCCACCTATTTGGACCAAACTTAACAAGATAACTTCTCATGATGCCATTATCATGTGTGCAAAGAAATGTTTTATTTTGTTTATCGCTTGTATGTAGGGTGGGGCATCGCCCCCTTTGATTTGGACTAAACTTAACAGGATTACTTTTCTCGATCCCAATAACATGTATACAAAATTTCATCCCTTTACCACATATGGCATGCAAGATATGACGAATGTTCTTTATTGATTATGTAGCGGCGCGGCATTACCCCCTCCGTAGGATAGTTTTACTATGTCTGTACTCTGCGCGGGAGTGTATTTAATAGCTTTCAAAGTTTCATGGCGATTGGATGAATGGTGTAGGAGTCTATAAAGGACATACAAACCCACAAACATACATAACATTAATTTTTATATATTACTAGCTGTACCCGGCACGCTTTGCTGCGCCCAGTAAAAATTATTTTCATTACACAATATGTATATATATTCTCCTCCTACTCGACTCCAAGCACTTCTCTACTTCTTCCAGCAATATCCGAAACCGATAAATCAAATAACTTTTTTTATCTTTTAAACTATGAAACTATATTCTCTTTTCTTAACTTAATTACTCATTAACATGTATACACAATTTCATTCCTGTACCTCAAATGGATGAAAAGATATGTTGAATTTTTTGTATCGTTCGTATGGGGGTTGGGGTAAGCCCCTTCTAATTTTAACCAAATTTAACACAATTACTTTTACCGATCCCATTAACATATGTAATAAATTTCGTCCCCGTCCCTCAGATGATTGCAAAGATATGTTCAATTTTGTTTATCGCTTGTATGGGGGGTAGTCATAGCCCCCTCCGATTTTGACCAAACTTTACTCGAACACTCTCCTGAATGAACTGAAGTTCGTCTGTGAATTTCAGCTCAATCGGTTGGATGGTTTAGCTTCCTATAAGGAACATACATAGATAGATAGATATATACAAGATTCATTTTTATATATATAGATGTAGATATATAGATGGACTAGCTATACCCGGCACGCTTCGCTGCGCCCCGTAAAAACTATTGTCAAAATGAATGCTGTATCTAAGTATCGACATATATTTGTTTTCTATTGGCAGTCATCCCCACTTCTCCTGATCCCATTAACATCATGGCAGAAATATAGAACATAATAATATTCTACACGCAAGAATAAATGGATCAAGTGTTGTTTTGTATCGTGCAGCGTTTCGATATGATTGCTCAATTGATTACGCCTTGCATCCTTTCGTTCGCATTAATCAAATGAACGTTGTTTTTGCGCATTGTGGCGCATTAAAGTTTGCAGCAGATACGCCTGAACCATTGCTTTCATTACTTCGTGTCGAAACACCAGACTCTCGAAACATTCTAGCAACATTCTAGATGACTTGATTTGGGGCAGAGATTAGCGAAGAGCATGGATTTAATCCGACATTCAAGGATTTTTATGCTAATAAAAAAAATGTCATTATAAATCAGTAATCGCCTTCGACTTTATAGATTCAACAACACATTCACCATCGAATTGGATCAAACTTGAGGATGCATAGCACAAATTCTTACAAATATAGTTCATGAACGATATGGAGGAACAACAGCAATGAGCTGCAACAACTACTTCACGAACATCATGCATTGGTCAGGCTGTTCAAGACTAGAGCGCATGCCAAATGATGTCTATAATGTCGTGATCAGAGCGGATAAACGGCCGAACCCACATTGAACGCTACCACAATAGATAACATGGACACGCAATATTGTGCTTATATGTCGCAGTTCTGGGCAGATGCAACAAATATATGAAACACATTGTTCATTAGACACGTTGCAATGTCCGCTAATGTTTTGCCAAGGAGACGAAGGATATCACTTCAATATCAAGATTATAAATCCATTGAATGGTCAGTATTAATCTCCTAATGTCCCAGGAAGTTATAAGTGTCGACTAAGGGAGTGGGGACTGTTTAGAGAATATTGGGCAATGGGGCTGGCAACTAATCTTAAATCAGTTATCTTAACAATTTTTATATACGCTAAAAAAGACCTTCGAGGATTTAGTAAGATAATAATTTTAATGATTTTATTTTAGGTGAGAAAACTACCAAGAAAGCTCAATAAATTATTACGCATATCGTTTGATGACTAGTCAAAATCCTGAAAACTATTTGCTGCGATATCGTCGATCAAAGTCGAAACGGAGCGCTTAACTTTCATTCAATTGAATCGATCCAAACTACGTTTGGAGGACTACATACATTTGCGCGAACACTTTAGCGCTGAGGCAGATGCAGCCAATGTTGGTCGATTGACCATTCTACCTGCGACATACCCAGGTAGCTCACGTTATAAAAATTAATATGCGCAAGATGCAATAACATATAATATATACGGCATTACGGTCGGCCAGATCTTTTCATTACTTTTACATGTAATCCGAAATTGATAAAAATTGTTCTTATGCTGCTTCCCGACACTAAATTCATTAAGTATTGGGCGTTATGAAGCTCGCCGGGTCATATATAGATATAAAAATGAATGTTTGTATGTTTGTATGTCTGTCCTTTATGGATTACTACACCATTCATCCGATCACCGTGAAACATTGGCATAGTATATGCAAAGCACATCTATCCTACGACGCTCCGCTCCCATATAATCGATTAATAAATATTGTGATATCTTACTATCCATTTGAGTTACAGCGATAAAATTTGGTAAACATGTTAATGTGATCGGAAGAGTTAATCCGGTTAATTTTGGTAAAAATCGGAGTGGCTCATATTAACAATAAAAACAAATTAAACATATATTTGTATCGATTTGTGGTACAGGGATGAATTTTGCTAATATGATCTTGAAAATAAATCCTGTTAAGTTTGATCTGAATCGGAGGAGATGAGCAGCCATTATATAATCGATAAACAAAGTTCGTCATATATTTGCAACAACTTATTGTGCAGGAATTTGGTAATGGGTAATGGGATCGATAAAAGTAAGATCCATTGGAAAAGGGATGTGATTTTCCTGTCTAAAAGCACAGGAAAATAACCAAAGACACAATAATCATTATGATAACACTTTTTACTGGGTGCAGCTAGTTTTACAGCTAGTTACAACATAAATTCGTTTCCATTTATAAAGTATATATAAACACTTTGATAGCAATATAGATTGCGGAAATGCGCGCATATAAATACACAGACAAAAGGATAAGCAAAGAACGACTCGGCATGTCGCGCTGTTTAGGAATTTATGTATGTACTTTATAAGATGTCAGATGCCTCCCTTAATGTTTTTTATGCAACATCTGCAGAAGAGTAGAAGAGTATAAAAATCAAAAACGCCATGCTGTTTGGTTGAAAAGCGCGCGCTCGCGCTTACAAATCGATCCTTTGCTCACCAAAGGACAACGCAAAAAAATAACTGTTTGGCAGCAATAAACGCAAATGAAACGATAATGCACGAACGCATGCGATGCAAGCAAGATAGAAACAAAAGGCGCAAAGCTGCACTCGCAAAAAAGCTAAGCCCAAAACAAAATACGACACGGTAAAGGAACACGAATCGCGACATTTGCATATGTGTGCGTGTATTTTGGAGAGTTTGCGTGTTTGTGTGTGGACTAAAAAAAAAACGATTGTTGATGTCATAAAAATAATTCGTTGCAACAAGATGTTGACGTAAAGAGAAAAACAAAACATATATACCTATACCGTTTGATTGTAAAGGAAAATACAAGCAAAACAGCTGTTTGAAAGCTTAGTAAGCGCGGTATATGGGAAAAAAAAGCTTCACAATAACACTTGGAGCAAATATTGCGACTTAAAAATATAAACATATATATACACAAGCCGAAAGATATATCGAGTTTAGAATGCTCACGCACCGAAGTTGAACGACTTAGCAACTAACAAGAACTGAAAAAGTAAAATGAAAATAAAAAAACTCAAGGCACAACCCCGAACACTGCATAAAGCAATACCGAGCCTGGCTTCGCAACAGAGCACGGATTATTTTAGGTACTGCGCCGCCTCTTTTGGGGTGGAAAATATACACAATACATAGACAAATTTATACAAAATATGTTGATTTGTATGTACATATGTATGCATGTGTGTAGACAGACGACAAGCAGAACACACAAACAGTCAAATGCGCGTGCATCCATTAAACAAGGATTCCAATTGGAATGCATAAAACAAAAAAAAAAAACAAAAAAAAAAAACGAGAAAAAAAAACACACAGAACTGTCACTGCACTAAAACTTTTTGTAAAAATAATTTTATTTGTATTTTTTAAAAACTCACCACAAAAATAAAAATTTCAAACTAGGTTTTTCTTTCCTTTTTTTTTTACTAAGCGCAACTTTATCCTTTAATTTGAACGACGTTTCGCTTTATTTGCATTAAGATTCAACGTCGTTGCGTTTCAAACAACAAATGAAAAGCCTGGCATGAAAGAAAAGCCGTCGTCGTCGGGAAAACAGACGTCGTTGTAAAACGGACACACAAACGCAAAGGCTTTAAACCGTGTGTGTGTGCGTGTATTTGTGCACTGGCAAATGTTAACAGTTGAACGGGCGCACGGCACGGCAGCCCCGAGTTTACTGTTGCTGCTATAAGTTCGCCTAAACTTATGCTCCACTCTCTGATTCAGCGTTACACACAGCTGGCTTTGTTGTTATTTACGACGTCTTTGCGGTTTGAATTTAAAAATGTCTTTCGCTGCAGCTTTTTTCCGCCGCTGCTCAAGCTGTCACTTGTTTATTTGTTTCACTGTTTTGTTGTTATTGCGCTGCTGTTCCGCCAATCTGCTTGATTTTAGAAAATTTGCAGTGTTGTAAGGTTGTGCGTCATTATGCCTCAGCTGGTAGATAATTGAGTCGAATTTTTCAGCACTGCTGATACTAACTCAAATTAAATCAACAGCTGTGCGATGCTGCTGTATCGGAGTTCTTAGTATAGAATTGGTATCGACTCTTTTTTAATTATCGAAGTCGTTTCGATTATAGATATCGCCTTAATTATTTTGTAAGTTCCTCGTTCGGTGCAACAAATTAATAAAAAAAAAAAGCCGCTTGCAATATTAAACTAAAAATCTAAAGAAATAGATTTTGTTAATTACGGCAGTATCGTCAATTACAAGTGAAAATTTATCGAATAGAACAGCTAATGTAGCCGGCGCGTGATAAACTTTATTAAAATTGTTCATTCATTTTTGTTTTCTTCAAATTGTTTAAGTATTTACTGTTGTCAAAATGCCGAAGGAACAGTTTCGTGAGGCAGACTTAAACAAGAAAATGTAAGTTTTATTCAAAATACTGTTGACATAAGATGTTTACATTTTCCATTTGCCGGCAGCTCACATGTGCAGTTCAGCATGAGCGCACCGGACGAGATACAACAAGAGTCACACGTGCACATCACATCAAAGAACCTCTATCAAGCTCAGCGTCAACCGGTACCGTATGGTGTGCTTGATCGACGCTTGGGTATCAGCACCAAAGATGCCAACTGCGATACTTGCGGGCAAGGTTTGAATGATTGCGTGGGCCACTTTGGTTATCTGGATCTGGCGCTGCCGGTTTATCACATTGGACATTTTCGCTCAACCATCAATATACTGCAGATGATATGCAAAACATGTGCACATGTTATGCTTAAAGAACAAGACCGCGCTGCGTTCGAGAAGAAGCTGCTCAATCCGAATTTTTCGTATTTGGCGAAAAAGGCACTGCACTCACAAATACTAGCCAAGGTGAAAAAGAATACAAAGTGTATGAAATGTGGCACCGTTAATGGTGGTATTAAAAAAGGTCCCGGATTGTTGAAAATTGTGCACGATCCACAGCGAGGTGCTCGCAAAGGTGCGGCAGATGCGTTGCTGTCAAACAATCTTGAAGAGTTGCTACGCGTAACGGAACAAAATCGTGAGTTAAATCAAGCGCTGAGCACATACAATTTGACTGAGGAATTAACGCCGCTTATGGTGCTTGAGCTGTTTAAGAACATACCAAAACGTGATATTCCATTGCTTGGTATGAGTTCCGAAAATGCGCATCCTACAAATTTGATTGTTACACGCGTTTTTGTGCCGCCCGCGTGTATACGTCCATCGGTGTTGTCTGAGGTGAAGGCGGGCACTACCGAAGATGATCTGACGATGAAACAAAGTGAGATACTGCTCATCAATGATGTGATTCAACGGCATATGGCTAGCGGCGGCAAGATTGAGTTAATACACGAAGACTGGGACTTTTTGCAATTGCACGTAGCTCTATACTTTCATAGTGAAATTTCGGGCATTCCACTTAACATGGTGCCAAAAAAGAGCACGCGAGGAATAGTGCAGCGTCTGAAAGGCAAACAAGGTCGCTTTCGTGGCAATCTTTCAGGCAAGCGTGTCGACTTTTCTGGTCGTACAGTCATCTCGCCCGATCCGAATCTAATGATACATCAAGTTGGTGTACCCGAACGTGTCGCAAAAATTCTAACATATCCGGAACGTGTTAATCCGGCTAATATTAAACAAATGAAAGAGCTTATTCGCAGCGGGCCTTTTAAGCATCCAGGTGCTAATTACGTACAACATCGTGGCTCGACGTTCAAGAAGTATCTGGCCTACGGAAATCGTGATAAAGTTGCACAAGAACTGAAGTGCG
The DNA here is from genome assembly GCA_035044805.1 of Leucophenga maculata. Classification (NCBI taxonomy): domain Eukaryota; kingdom Metazoa; phylum Arthropoda; class Insecta; order Diptera; family Drosophilidae; genus Leucophenga; species Leucophenga maculata. The sequence continues at coordinate 188,515 of JAWNNP010001471.1, read as the reverse complement.
GAGATGTCGTTGAGCGGCATTTGCACGATGGTGACATTGTACTCTTCAATCGTCAACCATCACTGCACAAGATGTCTATTATGTCGCATCGTGCGAAGGTACAGCCGCAACGCACCTTTCGTTTCAATGAATGCGTCTGCACACCGTACAATGCTGATTTCGATGGCGATGAAATGAACCTACATTTGCCTCAAACTGAAGAAGCACGCGCTGAAGCGCTTATACTGATGGGCAACAAGTCAAATTTGGTGACGGGCAAGAATGGAGAAATATTGATTGCTGCTACTCAAGATTTTATCACCGGCGGATATTTATTAACACAAAAAGATGAGTTCCTAACTCGTGAGCAAGCTATGCAGCTAGCTGCGTGTTTTCTGGCTGGCGAAGATGAGAATATGCAGATAGATTTGCCAGTGCCGGCCATACTTAAACCACGTCGCATGTGGACTGGCAAGCAGCTCTTCGGTCTATTGCTTCGACCAAACAAAGAATGTTCAGCCAAGGTTAACCTCATCACGAAAGGTCGCAACTATACCTCAAACTATGATCTTTGCTCAAACGATTCGTGTAAGTGTAACCCATATACATAAATAAACATTTCTTGAGTAAGTTTATCATGTCAGCTTTAAATCTTGCTACAAAACTTATCAAATATCCACTGAATGAAATGTAACAAAACAGAACGTTAACGTTTGCGCGACCGACTCTTAAATACTCTTCACACTTTCCCTTGTGCTACATTCTAGTGGCCATATCGCTATAATTCTTCTATGAACATTTTATTGTTGTAATCGTTATAAAATATTCTATTAAGGTTAATATCGGACCACTAGAAAGGGTGTTCCCATACATATCTCTAGCTTAATTTAAATCTATTGAAATATCGGACCAATGTAATTAATAGCCCCCATACAAATCTGTTCCCTTTCCTGGGGTTTTGTAAGAAAAACCTTTTGTTGTTATTTTGACTTAAAAAAACTAATATTGTGTATCTTACATTAATTCTAATTAAATTTTCGTTTGTGTGCGCATTGGACAATTTTTTATAGTTTTGGAAAATGGTTCACTATTTCTTACAGAGTATTAATATATATTATGTATAATGGCTGCATGTTCTAGATCGAAATCCTAGCGGCATATGAACTGATATTTTATATCGGTGCCCAACGTGCACACATTTCTCTTATTATTACAATTCATGTAATGAAATTTCATGACAATTATTTCAATGTCTCAATTACGACATAAAGCCCTATATAGATAATAAATTAATTTAGTTGAAGCCCCAATAATTCGAAATTTGAATGATACTAATTATTGTTATATAGCTATTATTTAATTTCTGAGGTTTTGTTTTTTCCACCTTGAGGGCAGGGGCGCTGTACGTTTTAAAATTCCCTGACGTAAAATATAGTTTGTCCGATTTTTGGCGCTGAGTTTGGAGACCATATCTACGAAAGTATGTCAGGTAGGGTAACAAACATAACCAGTAGCCTGGGTGCTAGGGTCCAATTAGAGGTGTCAATATGGCCATATTTAACGGAATCTATACTGAAAAAAGCAAGGTGCTTATGACTGTGCACCGCAATGTTGATATATATAAGCAATTATTTGAAAAAAAAATTCTTTGAAGTCAGCTATCTACGGGACTTCATGTTGTGATGATTAGCGTAGCTTTGCAAAAGATTCGCCCGAAAAAATTTTAATGCAGGGTTGTTGATATGTCAAATCGATGTGCCCATATCCGTCCGTCTGTATGTCTGAGAAAAAAGTGTCTCTAAATGGAGAAGACTTTGAGATAATAAACTCGGGGAATAGAACTTCATATGTTTCACACTGCTATTAGTTTGTCTTCGAAATTTTTAACACACAACCGTTTTACCGCAGTGGTAAAAAAATATACTCATCCAATATGTGTTTTAGTTTGTGGGACATAATTTACAGCAGAGATGCCCACGCAGTGAATATTTCTGCTTTTGCTTTTAATTTATATAGAAAATCCAATTATTGTGTATTTTTCGTAAATGCTAGTCATTTCGTAGAACCACACGGATAAAGATCGAAATTTAGCCGACATATAGACATACAAATCTGAGGTTGAAGTATTCATGTTTGTTTTTATCAACTTTTGATCAAGACCCCGAAGGTGAACTAATCTTATAATTAGCAAGATTTATAATTTCGCCTTTTTTGTGTGAATTTGACATTATTCTTGATCAGGAAATTTGCGAAAATCTTAAACTTAAAAACATTAAAACAGTCGACTTGATTCATATAATGTAAATATTTGTATATATACAGCTCTATAAAATCATGTCAACAATATATACTTATAGGGGTCGTCATTCGTAATTCAGAGATAATGTGCGGATCTATGGATAAGGGCACCATGGGCTCTGGAACCAAAAATTGCATATTCTACGTAATTCTTCGCGACATCGGTGAATCTTATTCTACAAAATGCATGTGGCGTCTGGCGCGGGTAAGTTACTATCAGATCATCGTCTTTTCCCACTGTATGGGGTATCCCCAGATTCGCGAGTCATGCGTTTGCAATGCTGCCGCGTTAAGTCAATATATGCGATCTTTGAATCCGACGTCTACCACGTTTCTGTTAGTGTTGCTACGATCGCTGATTCTGACGTCTATAGTACTTAGTCATTATTTGCTATATACGTCTATAGAAGAGTACATCGTTTATCAGAGACAAATAAACAAGACGTACTGCTGCTTCTCGTTAATCAAAATTCTTATCGATCGCGACAATATCTTGCCATACGTTATCACGACAAGTAGGCAATTGTAGAAATCCAAAAATTTAATTATCAACAACTTGTAAATTCTGTGTTCTAACGCACCCTTACCGACTCCTATTTTTATAACTTGTTATTTTTAATCCAAGCGCAAAAGTTTTTCTTATCATTTCTACGAAATAATTGCACAGGTTTGCTTTTTATTGACTCAATTGTACATATTATTGTTTATGTGATTTTCTAATTAGGCTGTATACCTGTTGTTTGATAGATATAATTCAGATATGATGTCAAACGAACATATCCCGACGGGAATCCCTCGGTGCAACGATCCTGTGCAACAAATGAATTAATTCCGATTTGACGGAATGTACCAGTACTAGGGTCCTGCACAATCAATGGTCCACCCGAATCACCACTACACGTAGACATATTACTACCATTAAGACCCTCCGCACACATGGTAGAGGCGAGTACCACATTCTGACCAAAAATGGGCACACACTTGGTATTATTGATGATTTGCACTTGAGCGAAAAGCAGTGTTTGTGAATAATCCAGATATTCATCGTCCACTAGCCCAAAGCCGGCAATGGTAGCCGTAGTGCCAACAAAGTTATTATTTTGCTGTGTTTGCGAAATTAGTGCAATCGGTTGTATAGATTTGGAGAAAGTCAATGGTTGCGGTAGTTGTACTAATGCTATATCATTGTTCAGATTCTCGCTATTGTAATTAGGATTCACATATAATTGTGTAGCGGTCATGGTTAATGCATTGGCATCTTCCAGTTCATTTGTGCCAAACATGAGGTACAGCGATTCAAGACCATAAGCACAATGTGCTGCAGTTAGCACCCATTGAGCAGATATGATAGAACCACCGCAGAGCAGATCATCGTATTCATCTCGCTTGAGTATTGCTTGCCAAGGAAATTGATTCGGAGCGGCTTGCTTCCCATTGATGATGCGACCATCCTGCAAAATAATGTCATAGTAAATGTGCAATGTGTTATTACTATAATCAAGTGCTATACTTACCATTCGAGGCACTGCACCACTGCTGTAGTGTAGGAAGCATAGCATACAGCAACCAAGAATCACCAGAATGAAATTCATGTGTATCCTTATAGCAAAGTTGTATTTTTCTATAAACAAATATCTTTTCGGTGCTATATTTGGAGCGCGTTTTTAAAAAGTTATTGGCTGACTTAGATTACACACGCTCTATGTGGTTATTGCAAAATACATTGCAATAATTTCCAAGACGTACGCTTTTTAAATCAAAATCTGCCACCCGAAGTGACTGTGGAAACGCCGAACGTTATTATTTCTCTCGCTGTGAATATCATCTTGCTCAATGTTACCCTTACCTACTTCCCAAACCCGTTTGGTCATCGAAGCTGTTGTCGTTTTAGTCGTGATAAGATTAGCAGACAGTTCAGAAGTATGGCCATATTTTCAGTTATTTTACTGAGGACGCAAGTACTACGGCATGTTTACGCTTTCTCTCAGAGAATCGATATCTTTCCTTCTCCTTATCGTTGTCTTAGCTTTAAATGTCTTGTTTAAATTGATATCTCAGAAACGCATTGTTTTAACTTGTATTAAATCAACTACATTAACTCTCGCATACATTTTATTAACTTGTATTTCGTTCAGTGTCAAAAGAATGAAGCGTTGAGTGTGCACAGTGGACATATTGAATGATATCTTGGGAAAAATGTATAATTATCTCCTTATCGCTTTACTAGTTGTACCCGGCACGTTTCGCTGCGCCCCGAAAATGAAATGAATGTTTTAATTATGTATGTTACCTAAGCCAAATAATCCCCACTTTTCCAAATGATGTTATTTCTACCGATCCCATTGACAAGTACACCAAATATCAACCCTGTACCTCAAATAGATGCAAAGAAATTACGTATTTTGTTTATCCTTCCTACTAATATTATAAATGCGAAAGTTTGTATGGATGTACATATGTTCCTCTCTTACGTCTAAACCGCTCAACCAATTCGTCTGAATTTTGGAATAGAGATAGATGGGATGATGGAAAAGAACATAGGCTATGTTTTAACAAAATCGGAGGGGGCGTTGCCCCACCCCCATATAAGCGATAATCAAAATTTGTCATATCTTTGCATCCATTTAAGGTACAGAGATGAAATTTGGTATCCATGTTAAGAGGATGAGGAGAAGTCAACCTGTTAAGTTTGCACAAAATCGGAGGGGGCGTTGCCCCACCCCCATATAAGCAACAATCAAAATTTGTCATATCTTTGCATCCATTTAAGGTACAGAGATGAAATTTTGTATACATGTTAAGAGGATGAGGAGAAGTCAACCTGTTAAGTTTGCACAAAATCGGAGGGGCGTTGCCCCACCCCCGATATAAGCGATAATCAAAATTTTTCATATCTTTGCATCCATTTAAGGTACAGAAATAAAATTTGGTATACATGTTAAGAGGATGAGGAGAAGTCAACCTGTTAAGTTTGAACAAAATCAGAGGGGGCGTTGTCCCAGCCTCATATAAGCGATAATCAAAATTTGTCATATCTTTGCATCCATTTAAGGTACAGAGATGAAATTTGGTATACATGTTAAGAGGATCATGAGAAGTAAACGGGTTAAGTTTGGTCAAAATTAGAGGGGCGGTACACCACCCCCGTATAGTTTCACAAATGAGGCAAGATAGGGAAAGTAATTAGATATGCTACTTTTTATCGGAAGATCCGCAGACGAAATCGCGGGTAAAAGCTAGTATTATAAATGCGAAAGTTTGTATGTATGTATGTTCCTCTCTTACGGCTAAACCGCTCAACCAATTCGTCTGAATTTTGGAATAGAGATAGATGGGATGATGGAAAAGAACATAGGCTATGTTTTGACAAATTCGGTGGGGGCGTTGCCCCACCCCCCATATAAGCGATATTTAAAATTTGTCATATCTTTGCATTCATTTAAGGTACAGAGATGAAATTTGGTATACATGTTAAGAGGATGAGGAGAAGTCAACCTGTTAAGTTTGGACAAAATCAGAGGGACCGTTGCGGGTTAAAGTTGTTTATAAGGGGGTTGGGGCATCGCCCCTTCGGCTTTGACCAAATTCATGATGTGACGTTCTTCCAATTCCATTAACATGTACAAATATATCAAATATTAGCCCTGTACCTCAAATCAATGCAAAGATATAACGAATTTTGTTTACCGTTTATAGGCGGCGCATCGCCTCCTCCAATTTTGATTAAACTTAAAAAAAATAGTAGTTACTCTTTATAACATCAGCTAACATGCAATTAAAGTCCCGTCAAAATCGGTTCATTCGCTTGGAGATTAGACGGAATAAAAATCCAGACAAACAACAATTTTAGAAATTGGTTTTTGGGTTAAGTACCCTCTATATGTACATTCATATGAATTTACTAAAAAGTTGTCACTTTGACATTAAAAACATGCATTCGAAATATATATAATATTATATATAATTTATCCTACTAATATTATAAATGCGAAAGTTTGTATGTATGTATAGATGTATGTATGGATGTTCCTCTCTTACGGCTAAACCGCTCAACCAATTCGTCTGAATTTCGGTATAGAGATAGATGGGATGATGGAAAAGAACATAGGCTACGTTTTGACAAAATCGGAGGGGGCGTTGTCCCACCCCCATATAACCGACAACCAAAATTTATTTAGATTAAAGCACTTAATGTAGCATTTGCCTTTACTTTTTTCCCCCTTATGTTTATAAGTTTGGGAACAAGCTCAAATCGCAAGTGGCCAAATCTGGAAAAAATATTGTATGATAAACCACTTTGTGTCGCCCTTAATATAATCGAATGGTCCTACAATCATACTATCACGATACCAAGCATAGCACAAAAGACCTACTTTGATACTGCTCCGTCGGTAGTAGTCTAATACTTCGACTGTTTGTTGGCCTTTTCTTTGTCACATATCGTCTCACATATTTTTATTTCAATAGTCACACGACTGTGTTGTATTATACGCAAATGTGGTACCCAATTGCCAGCGACGACATTAACAGTTTCAGTAATCTCAACCAATGCATCGATAATACAATAGATTGTATTATCTCTTTTTGAAATGAACATCCCTTTTGAACGTTCATAATCAAAATGATCTTTAATACTTTATTGGTTCTTTTTCCAATACAAGTATCTAAAATTTTTATTTGATTTTATTATGCCCTGTACCCAGACATGAGGTGGCGATGCAGACTCCTATGCAAACCTATTTCTCACTCAGAGTTTTTTTGTATGAACAAATTTTTTTTAAACTGTTAATTTTTCTAGAAACACCAAATTTATACTATTTTAAGTAAGTTCTTATTAAATTTTCAATTTTGGTCCTGTTCGTACTACAAGAAATGTGGCTCCCCTAAAAATCTCTCCCACCGTCTTGGGTTTTTGTATGAAAACAATTTTGTTATTTTTTATTCAGCTAGAAACGCCAAATTTTGTGTATTTTGCGTCAATCTGAATATAATATTCTATCCAGGTCCAAATTGGTCCATTAAAATAGGTGGCCCTACTACAATAAGTCAAGTCGATATAGTTATGTCCGCCAGTCTGGCTATGAACAACAAGAACTTGACGACTGTTGAAGATACACCCATAAAGTATTTTATTTCCTCTTCCTATAGATTGTGTTTAATAATCTCTTCTCTAAGCGGTATTACTCATGAAACCTGTCCCTTCTGAGTTTTTCAATGAAATTGTTTTTGTTTTTCTGGTTATTTTACTCGTAGTTAAAAATGCCAAATTTGGTGTATCTTAAAATCAAATGAAATATTTAATGACGGTCCGTATGGGGCCATTTGAAAGTAAAGTTACCCCTATACAAATCTGTCCCCTTCCTGAGGTTTTGTAAGAAAAACATTTTGTTGTGGAATATATCCCCTACACAAATTTAAGGTTCAATGATGGTACAGGGATTCTCAAAGATCAAAAAATAGTTGTAGCAGAAAATTTAAATAGTTTTGTTTGTTGAAATGACAAAATGTAGCTTAGGAGACATCAGAGATTCCATAAAGTATACTTATATATATTCAACACAACGAATCTAGCCAATTTAGCCATGTCCATCTGTGTTATATAAAAACACGCCAACTTAGAAAGAAAATATAGAACCGAACGTAAATACTTTAAAATTTGTATGTCTGATATATTTATTTTAACTCTATAAGAATTATATTATAGTTTTATATTCATGGGTCAAGAATGGTTAGGTCATACATCCTTAGCCTATTTTATATTGTAGTTTGTAGAAAACAAAATTATGAAATTAAATCACGGCCAACCTAATATGAAAATATATGGTATGTGCAGGGTATAACACAATCGAATGCCTGTAATATTCGTACACGTACATTTAGTGTACTATTCGTACACTAAAATTAATTTAACAATTCGTTGATACGTAAAAGCGGATATCAGAAAGGGTGGAAATTAAATTTTTGTCCAGCATATTTTACCATTGTTGTCACTCTCTACACTTTTATAGCCAAAAGCAGCAGAATAGTTAGAATGACCACGACCGCTTCCATAGAACAATTTTAGTTTTTTCTTTTTAAATTTGGTAAACAATTCTTTAAAGGAAAATGTTGTGAATTTGCCCCATTTCATATAAAGGCGAGTCAAATATGGGTTGAATAAAGTTTCATTAATTTATAAATTTAAAGCTTATATCGACATAGAGTTGAGGATTATGCTACACTGTCCAGCATAGTTACTTACTTACTTATGTGGCCCTCAACCGTCTGCCGGTCATGGCCGCATCTAGGAAGGCGCGCCAGCCTCCATAATCTTGTGCGCGCTGGCGCCAGTTGTTTTGAATGCCAAGTACGGAGAGATCTCTCCATACCTGGTCATTCCATCGAGTGCCCGGTCGTCCTCTATGTCGGCGCCTGATCTCCAGGCTGACGTTGTTGTTACTGGTTATCTCTGTTCCAAGATAGACGAAGTTTTCTACAACACTGAAGTTGAAATTCTTCATCGTCACTGACCGTCCAAGACGCATTGACGAAGTGCGAGAAGACCAAGTACTTCGTTTTGCCCTCGTTCACTGCTAGACCCATGAGCTGAGACTGTTTTTCAATCTCCGAGAACGCCGAGATGATATCGATGTCATCGGCGTAAGCGAGCAGCATCACTTCCTTTTGGAAGATCGAGCCCGACATACCCCACCCTGACAACGCTTTGTGTCGGTATATGGCTTCAGCCTATTACACAATACGCTCGACAGAGTCTTATATCCAATGGAAAGGAGACTTATTCCGCGGTAGTTGGCGCAAACAGCGGGGTCTCCTTTCTTAAAGATAGGACAGAGAACTTTGAGATTCCAGCCATTGGGTATGCATTCATCGGATCATATTTTGCATAAATGTTGGTGCATACTCCTAACCAACTCTTCGCCGCCGGTCTTAAATACCTCAGCTGGCAGCCCATCACAGCCTGCCGCTTTGTTATTTTTCAGCTTTTTAATTACTGAATCGACCTCGTTATAGTCCGGTGGCTCTACAATAGTGCCATCATTAACTGGTGGTTCCGGCGGTATTGTTCATCGCCTCCGAGTAGGTTGGAGAAATTACTCCTCCATAATCTCAGTGATTCCTGTTCATCCGTTACCAGATTTCCATTTTCATCCTTACAGAAAGTTAGTTTGGAGCGGGTGATATGTGTCCACTGCTCACATATATCTCGAGAAGACGGAAAGGTTTCCCGGAGCAGTCGGGAGATTGTGTTTGAGAAGGCTGCGGCGGTCTGTTCTGATTGCAGCTTGCCGACGTCTAGCTTTCGTTGCATGTTTGAACGTGCGGTGTGCACTACGCTGAGCCTAGTGCGTACCTTGGGTGCGACAAGATAGTGGTCCGATTCAATGTTGGGACCACGTAACGTTCGCACGTCCAACACGTTCGATGCGTGCCTTCCGTCAATCAGAACATGATCAATTTGGTTGCGTGTTATTTGATCAGGACTCAGCCATGTAGCCTTGTGGATGTTAAGATGTTGAAATCTGGTACTACTAACTACCATGTTCCGACCTGCGGCGAAATCGATTAGCCTCTCTCCATTATTGGAGGTAGTGTCGTGAAAGCTAAATTTTCCGACGGTTGGGCCAAAGATTCCTTCCATCCCAATCTTGGCGTTGAAATCGCCAAGCACGAATTTGACATCGCATTTGGGACAGCGCTCGTACAGACGTTCCAAGCGCTCATAGAACTCATCTTTAGCATCGTCGTCTTTCTCTTTCGTCGGGGCGTGCGCACAAATCAGGCTAATATAAAAATATTTAGCCTTGATGCGTATTGCGGCTAGGCGCTCGTCAACAGGTGTGAACCTAGAGACGAGGCCACGTAGTTTCCTACTCACCACATCCAAATTCATGCTTACTCGCATGGCAGCTGTAGTAAATGTCACAAGATGCTTTTTTTAGGACCAACTTTGTCCTATCCATCGGATTTCTTGGATTGCGGTGATGTCAGCCTTGCCTTTTTCGAGGACATCAACCAGCTGGATATTTGCACCATCCCAATTAAGGGTGCGGACATTCCAGGTGCACATCCTCAATTGATGATCCTTGCAGTGTTTGCGGGGGTCGTCATCAAAGGGGTCCTTCCGAGGCTTCCTTTTCGTTTTCATTGGGTGGTTATTTTTTAAAGTGGCGGGTCCCAAGCCCAGCGCACCAACCCCTTATTAAAGGAGAGGGGGCCCCTTCGCCTTCTCAGGTTAGAACTGATGTTCAGAGGCTACCCAGGAGATACGTGTCCTAACGGACGTGTGAGTTGCTTGGACAGTTTGACAAAAGAATCATTGTCGGCCATTCCCAGGTGAATGGCAGTCAACAACTTTTCACACAATGTGCACTTGAGCAAACGATCCCAATCTCCAGCATAGTTAGCAATACTAAATTCCAGCGTTACAAGTTGACAAGTGTGAAGAGTTTTTGTTTTCGCTTTCTCTTGTTAGGCCCTGTACCGAAGGTACAAGAGCCTATTGGGTTTGTGCAAATGTATGTAACAGGTAGAAATAATGGTCAGAGAACCCCCAAAGTTACCCCCATTATGGTCAGGAGTGATAGAGGAGTCGATATAGACATGTCCGTCCGTATGAACGAAAGGATCTCGGAAACGGTAATAGATAGAGACTTCGTGTTTTTTGCATTCGACTAGGACTGCTCCGGAATTTCACAAGTTTATTTTAAAAACTTGCCCCTCCCCCCCCTTTCCCATAAAATCACCCCCAAGGGTAAAAATTTCTTTGGCACAAAAAAAAGTAAGTATGCCAGTATAGAGATATCGTCCTTCTTAGCCAAAATCCGAAAAGTTCATCAAAATCGGATAATAAATGACGATTTTATAAGCAATTGAATTTGAACGACCCCCCTTTCCTTTTCATTCATATTCGCGCAGTGAGAAGTGGTCATGTGTTTGGTCATAAGCTCGGGAAACATTTAATGTGTTTGTTAGGCGAACTGAACTGGTACAGGGCCTCTTACAGTCGGTTACGCCCGACTGAAATTTCCTTACTTGTTTTAATGTTAATCTATTCTATTGTTTCTCCTCACTTCCCTATTATCATTTGGCCAGATCACATCGTATTTTCTGCAAAACCGTGGCTTTTCCTTCGGCATTAGCGATGTAACACCCAGCAAAAAACTCTTGCAGGCCAAACAACAACTATTGGAGAAAGGCTACGAGAAATGCGACGAATATATCGTCAAGATGAAGGATGGAACATTGCAGTGTCAACCCGGTTGCACACCTGAAGAGACCCTTGAAGCGGTTATGTTGCGTGAATTATCCAGCATCCGTGAACAGGCGGCAAAGTCGTGTTTCCGTGAATTGCATCCGACAAATAGCGCGCTTATCATGGCGCTCTCCGGTTCGAAGGGTTCTAACATTAATATTTCGCAAATGATTGCGTGTGTCGGACAGCAGGCTGTCAGTGGTAAACGTGTGCCGAATGGTTTCGAAAATCGTGCGCTGCCGCATTTTGATCGATTTTGTGAGTAGAATAAAACAATTCTATATGATATTCGTAAATACTAATATTTTTGTTCTTGGTTTTGATTGCTACAGCTGCTATACCCGCAGCGCGTGGTTTCGTACAAAACAGTTTCTACTCTGGCCTTACACCGACTGAGTTTTTCTTTCATACAATGGCCGGTCGTGAAGGCTTGGTAGATACCGCTGTGAAAACCGCCGAAACAGGTTATCTGCAACGACGTCTGGTTAAGTGCCTTGAAGATCTGGTGGTACAATATGATGGCTCTGTGCGTAATGCCATTGGTGAAATTGTTGAAACAATTTACGGTGGCGATGGTTTGGATCCCGTTTACATGGAGACTAAGAACAAACCTGTTGATATGGTGAGGCAATTTAATCATGTACGCGCCTCACAACCGTTTCGTGAAGAAGAAGCACTACCTGCGGCGAAAATTGTCGATGTAGCAAAGAGTATGTTTGCCGAGAGCGAGTACAGCGAAAGTCGTTCAGATTTTCGAAATGAAACCATGTGAGTATCAAAGATGTTATAATAGACATTTCTTATTCGATTAACTAACGATAATTCGTTTGTACTGATGCAGGCAATTTATTGAAAAAACCGCTGAACGCATTGCTGCTGTGCAGGAGCGCTACAAACATCAGCCTAAGCTGGCCAACGAGGTAGAACGTTTTACAACCGGTCAGATGCGTACATTTCTACAATGGGTGCATGATCGCTATAGTCGATCTGTTGCCGAGCCGGGCACTGCGGTGGGCGCCATAGCAGCACAGAGTATCGGTGAGCCAGGCACACAAATGACATTGAAAACGTTTCATTTTGCTGGTGTCGCCTCTATGAACATTACACAGGGTGTGCCACGCATTGTGGAAATTATAAATGCCACAAAGTCAATATCAACGCCGATTATTACCGCCGAACTAATGAATAAGACTAGCATGAGTTTTGCACGCAGTGTCAAAGCTCGTATGGAAAAGACAACTCTGGGTGAAATTACATCATACATAGAGCAAATCTATAAGCCGGGAAAATGTTATCTTGTGATTTGTATTGATTTGCAGCGCGTCAAAGTGCTCGGCCTAGAAATCAACACCGAAACAATACGTTATTCGTAAGTAAAAAATAGAACACTCATCATATTGCTATTACTAATACTCTTCTTCAAATTCACAGCATTTGCAAATCTAGATTACGCATCAAACCGAGCAATATCGATATATACGGCTCATCGGTCATTGTAATTGAAGTCGATAAATTAAAACCGGGACAGTTCGTAAATGCGGAATTATCGCGTCTTGCTTTGGCCATACAAAGCGTAGTGGTTTCTGGTCTGCCGAATATTTCACGAGCTGTTATTGCAATTGATGATGCACACTCACCGCCCACTTATAAGCTGTGCATCGAAGGCGCTGGTTTGCGCGATGTTATTGCCACATATGGCGTTGTCGGACATCAAACCAAGAGCAATAATATCTGGGAGGTCTATCAGACGTTGGGTATTGAGGCAGCTCGTACCATTATCATGACAGAAATTACCGATGTAATGGAGGGTCACGGTATGACTGTTGACTCCCGTCACATCATGTTACTCGCTAGCCAGATGACCTCAAGAGGAGAAGTATTGGGCATTACAAGGCATGGTCTAGCCAAAATGCGTGAGAGCGTTTTTAATTTGGCATCGGTAAGTTAGAAAACAAAAACACTATGTTGTGCTTTTCAAATTCAATTGTAGATCGAATAGTAATATACTTACGTAGTTTGTTAGATCCTTATTATGTATATATGTATGGTATGTTTGTGATCAGCAAACATAGTCATTTCCTACTTCTCCAGACTTTGAACATCTCTGAGTTATTTTACCTTGTACCTATTGGTATTGTGAAAATATATGTTACACCCAATAGAAAAAAATACTTCTGGCTCCATAAATTAAATGCATTCATCATCATTAAAAATTGCTTCTCTCCATCCGCATAAAAGCCCACATTACGCGTCTGCCTCAAACTTGAATGTTTAGATTCTACTGGCACATATTCAGATAAGGTTAAAATAATAGCACCTCTTAACACCTCTCCGTTTTTATATAAACTTTTAAATATATTTATTAAGTTATTACTATTTCATTCCGTAGGCATTCATAGAACCATAGCAGAAGTCTAACCTAATCAAATAAATGTTTTAACTTGGCATTATAAAGAAAATACTATCTACGTGTTCTACATGACAATATACCAGAATTCGTTGACATGTGTTCATATCATGAGCAGGTGTTGGAATGGGCAGAACAAACTCCCGAACGACTATCTATGAGCAATTAGAGCGTAGAGAAGTATGTTGAGTACAGAGCAGAGTTATATAAAAATTCATAGAAAAATCAATTCTTGTGTCAGCACCTATTTTAACAATATTAACGCGTTGTTCAAAAATAATACTTTCACGGTTAGAATGAAAAATTTGTTTGACAGATTATTAAATTATGTTTAAGATCATTTAGTTGTTATCTTTAGCACTGCACACATATCTATAAATTTATTTTGTATCAATGTATGGTTTTGCTTATTTTTTCTATACAGTTTGAGAAAACCTCGGATCATCTGTTCGATGCTGCATATTATGGACAAACGGATGCAGTGAATGGTGTTTCAGAGCGTATTATTCTCGGTCTTCCCGCCGCAATTGGAACCGGTCTTTTCAAATTGTTGCACAGTCCAGTCGACAAACAGGTGCCCGCGGTGAAGCCTACCATCTTTAGAAGTCTAAATTTAAAAATTTCATAAAAGTAACTCAAAGCACTTTCTTCGTATACATTTAAGGTGTATACATGTATGTTACATGTACAGTTGTTTACTTATAGGTATTTAGTTTTAAAAATATTGTCAGGGATGTGTTCTACAAAAATAAAAAAAAAAAATATTACTTTTTACAATTGTTTCTTGTTTTATTCTTGACTCATAGCATGGACGTGTATTAGTTTAGTTGCAAAGTTCATAACACCCAAATGGAAAGATCGAAAGAACCATAAACTATATGTATATTCTTTCATTAGTTCAGTGTACCCAAGTTGGTATACCCCGACCACTTTTTTTGTTTGTTTTTGTACTAAAATCTTTTATATTATAGCCAATATTAACTTAAAGTTTTCTGGTATTTTGCTACTAAAACTTTTTATTTGCAAAAAGTTGAAAAGTTATGTCTTATTTATTATTTATAATTAAGTAGTAGGCACTGCGACCTTACAGGTCTATTGTGCCCTAACAGTTGTTGACTTACAGCAACTCATCCAGCCCTACTGCCCTGAAAAAAGCCACTAGGTTTTTGGGTTTGAGTGCATGCACCACCTTTCCTGTCACTTGGTAATTGCCAAGATATATGTGCCTGGTTTGGGTCAGAGCTGGGCAGTCCTCCAGGATACGCTCTGGAGTTTCGTCGTCCTCCAGACAGAATCTGCAGGTGCTATCACTTTCGATTCCGATTTTACACAAGTGTCTCCTAAGTCTACAGTGTCTGGTCAGGAAGCCCTGCAAATTTCCGATCTCTTTTTGTTGTAAGGGCCTAACAGCTTTTCGCTCTGTTTTAGTCCTTCACATTTTTCCCAGAAAAAGTCTCTTGCTTTCTTTTCTTCCTCTTTTACCAGGATTCTCATTGATCCTGGTCCGAGCTCGCAGAAAGGCTCTGGACCCATGAAAGGGGACGTTGCCCCTCTCCTGGCCAAGTCATCTGCTTGCTCGTTTCCTGGTATGCCCGCATGTCCGGGTACCCAGTATAGAGTGATCTTATTAAATTTTCCTAGTTTATTTAATTTACTTATGCATTCCATTACCAGCTTGGATTTGATCATAGGCGAACTTACTGCTTTAATAGCCGTCTGGCTATCGGAGAAGATAGCGATTCTTTCTATTGCATATATTTCTGCCTGAAAGATACTTGTGAATTTCCCTAGTGATTCGAAGTGTTTAGTGCGTGGTCCGAAGACTCCCACTCCACTTCCTTCGTCGGTTAGGGAACCACCTGTGTACCAGCTAATTACTCCTGGTTTGATATTGTAGTTCATCGTTATGTTTCCCCATTCTACTTTATTGCTGAGCCCTACTTGGAATCTTCTAGTGAAGTTCATTATGCCTAGGTTATCACTAGCGTATTGCAGGAGTGGGTGTGCGTCTTCCAAATTAACACTTGTTTGATTCCCGGTACAGGTCTTCCTGCTAGTGTTAATTCTTCCTACCATAGCAATGGCTCTGTCAGCCTGTTGTTGGATATGAAGATGCAGCGGCGTTAGATTTAGTAGTACATCTAATGCCACACTAGGACAGGTTCGCATTGCTCCTGTTATAGTTATATAAGCTAACCTTTGAACTTTGTTCAGCTGTTTTCTAGTTGTTGTCAGTTTAGCTCTATCCGCCCAGACAATGGCTCCATATGTTATATACCCCCAGTTCTTACATGCAATGGCTATCATTGCCATTGTAGCTTTCCTCACTACGTATTCTAAGTGAGTTTTCCATGTGGCGAGCTTGTCAAATATTACTCCTAGGTGTTTTACCTCCTTGGAGAATTCGATCAACGTGCCATTCACCCATATTGGCTTGAGTAACTTCATCTTATACTTCCTAGAGAAAGGAACGATAGTAGTCTTAGATGGGTTAATACTCAGTCCTACCTTAGAGCACCAAGATCTTGTGATGTTAATGTTAATTTGATCACATAGTGTGTCTTCATGCTTCCCCATGCAGATAATAACTATGTCGTCCGCATAGCCTTGACATGTGATGCCATTATCTGTAAGGAGCTCTAATAATGCATCCACTACGA
Source organism: Leucophenga maculata (assembly GCA_035044805.1). Taxonomy (NCBI): domain Eukaryota; kingdom Metazoa; phylum Arthropoda; class Insecta; order Diptera; family Drosophilidae; genus Leucophenga; species Leucophenga maculata. The sequence continues at coordinate 171,918 of JAWNNP010001471.1, read as the reverse complement.
GACTTCACAGGAGAGGTGACAAAACACCCCCCTGTGGGCATCCTTTCGTGGTTTTGATTATAATTTTTTATTAGGTAGGCTGGTCTCGACTGTTCTTGAGTCCAGTAGCTGTACTAACCATCTGATAAGGTAAGGATCTATACTCCTTTTGTTAAGTGCCTTTGCAACTTCCATGTGTGCTGTATTATCAAAGGCACCTTCGATGTCCATGAAAGCACAAATGGCTGTTCCTTTGTCCTTTTCGGCATTACGAATGAGGGTGTCTAGATGGTATAGGGCAGTTTCAGTGGATGTGCCAGACCTATATGCATGTTGATTTCTGTGAAGTGGTTCCTTAATCAGGTAAGTGGTCCTGATGTGGTTATCCACTAGTTTTTCTAAGGTCTTCAGCATAAAAGAGGTAAGGCTTATTGGTCTGAAGGACTTAGGTGAGAAGGGGTCTTTCTTGCCCGCCTTAGGGATAAACACCACCTTTGCTTTTCTCCAGCACATAGGTATATAACCGAGCGCCAGGCTACTTCTGAACATTTTCAGCATTGGCCCTATTAGGAGGTCTAGTCCCCTCTGTAGCAATGCTGGGAATATTTCATCGTCCCCGGGGGATTTGAAAGGTTTGAATGAGCCGATGGCCCATTTTATCCTATCTTCCGTGCAAATATCGCTTGCTAGTTTCCAGTTTGGTCTTCTGGTGTTTCCCTGATGTAAGTATTCTGGTATATCATCTTGCAGAATGGGAATGCATTCTGGAAAGTGAGTTGCGAGTAAAAAGCATGCTTTCTTCTCCTCATCTTTCGTAAATGTACCGTCTGGCTTCTTTAGACAGAGTCCTTGAACTGTTTTAGTTTTTTAGAGAGCTCTAAAAATTCTAGTTGCAGGACTTCTATCTGCAATGTTACTGCAAAATTTTCGAAAGTTATCTCTCTTTGCCTTCCGTATATTTTTGTTATATTCAGTAAGACTGGTCATGTACTGTGACCAGTCTCCAGTGCGCTTAGATTTATTAAATAGGTTTCTTACTATTTTCCTAAGTTTCTCTAAATCTTAGTTCCACCAGGAAGTGTCTTTTGCTGACTTGACTTCTTTTCGTTTGCAGCTTTGATGGTATGCATCAATTATAGCTGCATTATAGCCATCAACCATTATTTCTAAGTTAAGTGGTGAGTTGGCTTTCTTGTGATTGTTCAATTCTACCAAGTTGCTCTTGAGGCCACTTTCATACATTTCCCAGTTAGTACGTCTAGGATTCCTAATAATTTTTCTTGAAGCATTCAATATATGTAGCTCATTCTGTAGGAGAAATTCTAGTAGGTACTCACCCCTTTTATTTATGTTGGTGCTTCCCCACACACGGTTATGTGCGTTGGCATCGCATCCAATTACCAGCGGTAGATTCTCTTTGGTTGGAGGTTCGGTTTCTTCGCCTGGAAGGTATCCAGTCGCGATCACCACCTCACGTAGTGTTCCGCCGATATCCAGTTTTAGTTGGATAGCGACCAGATCTTTTGTAAGAAATTCTGAAAGGCAAGTGTATGTAATATCCTTTCTTATTGAGATACATGTTCTTGGTTTGTCAGATCTGACGTCCCAAATTACCTGCGTGTCTTGTGTGCCCAGTCCTCTTATACTTTCTTTATAAATCTAGGGTTCGGGTGGTACTTTACGTACTGCCTGTACCCCGATTGGCGACAGTTCGTTCGCAACCATACCCGTCGGTTCGTTCGTTTCACCCTTCTCCCTTTTTATTTGAATATGTACTGCTATTTTCCCAAACCGGTAGTTTATCTTATTGTTCCGGGTTTGGATTAATGTTGACTTCTGCGTTCTGTATTTTTACCAGCTTATAAAACTCTTCTGGTTGCTTCCCAGCGCTTCTCGGCAGGTATATGGTTACGATGTGCATACTGGGTATTTCAGCCCCACTGCACGTCGTCATTGGTGTCCCCAGCACTGTTATTTTAGGCACAACAGTCAGTTAGCAGAGCCCTGGTCCTCACAGTCGATCAGTATCAAGCCTGACCTAAAGTGGATTCCATTGAATCCTAGCTGTTCTGACCAGCCTTGCATCATGACAGCCATCAGTGCTTCTTCCACTTTACCTAGGTCTTCCCGGGAAAGGATGACTTCCGGATAGGTGCGTTGAAGAACCGCAATCTTTATGCCCTTTGCCTGGTCAGCATAGCTGGGTCCGTCTCTGCGGCTTTTAGTTTTCGGTTGGTTGCCCTTACTTCTTTTGGGCTCCGCCATGTTTGGGGGCGTAGTTGGCGCCCTTTTCTTTGGTGCGTTGGTGCCATCCACCTTATTCACAGGCTGAGCCCTGTGTACCAGCGCCTTCCCTCTGGCTACTTCCGGTTTGAAGCCCTTTTTCCGGTAGCGGAGGTACCATTTGTACCCGGACCCACTCAGTCCCCTTTTGAGTGGGTCTCCAGGGCCTCCGGGCTCTTATATGCTGCACAAAACATATTTGTAGTAGGGTATATTGGGTTTGTTGAAATCTAACAACACGGCGAGTCGATCTACTCGTGTTCACCTGTCAGTCTGTCCGTCTGTGTGACTATCTCAGCGAAATATTCTCACTGAACATCTACTCAGTGCGGTCGTAATTTGCATAAGCTTTAAAAGTAATCAATTCGTTGTGACGACGTATCTGGCTGGGGTATGCTCGCCGTGTGTCCAGAGTTCGTCGCAACAGAAATTTATTAATTAATGTCGAGACCAAAGCCTATTTTGCTAGGTGAGTAAGTACTACAGAAGTTTAAAGTTAATTTAAAGTTCTTTATTTACAATATAAAAGCTTACGGACTAAACTTACAATCATACAATGTTCCTACCAATACTTCTGTACCTTGTTACAATCTCCTATCAGCACCTTGTATTCCAACAGTGCTTCCAGGTGTCTGGTTGCCCACAACATTGATTCTACCTATCTGCACCTTGTATGCCAACAGTGCCTTTTGATGTCTGGTTGCCCACAACACCTATTTTACCTACGAGTTCCTATCAGCACCTTGTATTCCAACAGTGCTTTTCGATGTCTGGTTGCCCTCAACACCTATTTTACCTATCAGCACCTTGTATTCCAACAGTGCTTTTCGATGTCTGGTTGCCCTCAACACCGATTCTACCTATCAGCACCTTGTATTCCAACAGTGCTTTTCGATGTCTGATTGCCCTCAACCATATCAGATGTTTTTTACAATGCCCTCAATAGAGGGTATAAAGGTGAATGTTAGAGACTTTGATGCCACTTAAGCTGCCGTATCGGCTAATTCATTGCCAGGAATACCTTGATGGCTAGGAACCCAGAAAAGTTTTACCCGGAAAGCGGATAAGAGCATTTCTAATTAGATGGATTTGAGTTTCTAATATTGCCAACAGCTTCTACTACCGATAGTCGATCAGTACAGATAACTAATTTGCCAATTTGATTTTGAGCATAATTTATTGCCTATTGAATGGCTACTGCATCTGCCAAAAATATAGCGCAACATTCCGGGAGCTATCCTGATGTTAACATGTTGCCCTGATTATAAACACGTGCAAATGCAGTTATATGTTCTTCACGAAATAATATGCGAAAAATATCGCTTCTAGTCTTGTTTTTTAAAGCTCCCGCAGAGTGGTAATGATAGTTGATGGGCGAAAAAGCCAAGGCAGAACTGTTGACACTGAACTATTTAGAAAGAGACGCATCGACGTATTGTGGAAACACACTTGTACATCCTTTTTTGGTTAACAGCTTTACGCATTACGCTTAAAGTATTTGTTTTGGTGAGCAAAGCAGTTTAGGCATGAGTTTGGCCGGAGATTCCATTATTTTGTCTTCCATGCTCGGTAAACCAGTTTCGACCAAAATACATTTAATTGGAGGTGTTGGAAATGATTAATATGAGAGTAGCAGTGCCCTAGTGAGATCAATTAAAATATTAGATGGGAGATATTTGATCTTTTTTCAAGGCTGTCGTCTCTTAAATATAAACAATGCTTTTTAAACGATTTTTTTTTTGGTCAAAGTAAATACCAAGAATCTTAAGAGCCTCGACGCATTCTATGACAAAATAACTAAAATATAAATTGGGGTATGTACAGTGAGTTTTTAATATAAATAGAGATAAGATAATTAACGGTATTTTCTCTTTCGTTTGCTCTTTTCTTATTCTATTTGGCTATTTACAAGTTCAAAAATATAACTAAAACTTAACCCATTATTTTCCTTTGCGACTTATTAAAGATCTTTACACCCAACCCCCAAGTTCAATTTCAAATTCTATAAAACTATTATCAAGTTGTCTGGCTGACAAGGTACTACGTCTGTGGAATATTCAGACTAATGTTTAGCAAATTCATTTGCAATATCAGCAGGAGATGTTAACAAATTGTTTTGGGTCAAAATGCATGTTTAATGTGGGGCTGGGACTGCAACGAGTGATTTTATATCAAACCAAATTTTTTTAGTTGTAGACTGGGGAGAAATGTTTGATGTTTTACAGCACGCTTAAAAAGGTGTTGCAGAGCCATCGTTTAGGTGTACTTAATTAGACATAGCAGCATCATTAATTATTTGTTTTCCTCTGCTGTTAGTGTGGATCTTCTCTTGATAAAAGACTAACGATAATTGTTCAAGTCGTAAATCTAGTTGTGCATTACACTGAGCCTCCGATTGGAGACTTCTGTGCCCTAAGAGCACATCACAGAGCTGGGAGCTCATTTCTCCTAAATCAGGTTTGGTTATTTTATAGGGTTAGATATCTTGCGAGTAGATTTGGGTGAGAATTCAGTTTGCATTCATAGTTATGCTTTAAGCGATCTATTTCAGTTTTAACTATTGGGATGTTAAGATTATTGTGAATGTTTTCTCGGCTTTAATATGATAAGTGAGCCGTCTTTCAAGATGAATGCCGAGATGCACGACGTCATTGGCCTGTGGGATAACAATTTTGTTTAGAGTCAGCTTTGGACAAGTACCTATGTTTAACGTGAGTGTGACTTGTTTGCTTTTTTAACGGTAAAGTATGAGGAAGGCATCATTTATTAAGAGTTCCTATACCTTGTTTAGCAGTTGAATTAGGAAAAATTATGTTTTTAATATTATATGGTGTGTTTCCCGTAGCGATAAAACATCAGGGCTATTCTCTTTTCTTTAAAGTCGTAGGTTGTTGTAATTTTTAATGTACGCTTTAAAATTTCATTGAACAACTTGCTGTATATGAATTTAGATATTCTTTTAAAATTATTTTTCTTATTTAATTTGACATTGCCTCTAACTCAGTGTCAGTAACTGTAAAAGAACCGTATTCGAAAATAGGAACAATAGTGCTGTTGTCTGTTAAAGCTGATTATTGACTAGGTAATAAATCAACTCCATAGTCAGAAACTAAAGTGGAGTTGCTTTGTGATAAAGTTTAATGTTCGTGAGTTGGTAGATTAGTTAGTTTTTCTTGTTGTGATAAAGTTGAAGAGTGAAGTTATGAGTTGGCTAGGGATTAGGAGAGAACGAGGAACTAGTAAGTTAGGATATATTATTGGAAGTAACGAGTTCCCAGGCATCAGAGACTGCTCAGAGCCGCCAGCAGTCGAGCACTCAATTGCATGCTCTTTATTAGTATTTTTATTTGCAATTTTTTCAGTTTGTTAATTTTGGTTAGAGGGATTGGACAATGAGGCGTTATACATTTTTTGCTTCGTGCATTGAACACCTTTGTTGTGTTTTTATTTAAGGTATTTCTTTCTGTTTTTTCAATTCTCTACACTCTTTGTCTGAAGCTGCATGACAATCCATGCAGTTGAAACATTTGGGTGTGCAACCACCTCTATGCGGGGTAAGACCACTATCGTGGATGTCGTTTATCTTTTGCAGTCTGCTACACGACTGACTAATTTTTTTAATCGTATTCTATTCGAACAGTGTTGTAGAACTGCTATACCTTATGTGTAATAGAGATGTGTAAATCTACGTATAACATTATACAGAACATAACAGCCTCAAACAATGCAAGCTGGATAATCTTTACACCATTTTTGAGTATGTCCAAGTTTCTGGCAGGATACGCAGCTCATTGGATTTGGAATAAACTCTTAAACTTTGACCGTGGACCAACAAATATCAATCTTGTTAGTTAGCTTATAAAGCTCAAAAGTCAGGAGCATAACACCAGAGGCCTTTAAAATAGCTTCAGATTACGTGGTAACTTGTATATAGCAGATACGTTTTGAGATTTAAGCTCTTCTACAATCTCTGCTTCAGGGACATTTATAAGATAGGGTTCAATGAATTACATTGAATATTACATTGAATCTTGCAAATGCTTGCCAGACAGTGGCTTTTATAAATTTATTCCCGTCGTCTTCTGTATGAACTAAAATTACCAGATTCCGGTCTATTAAATTCGAAATAGACACGAATTTTTTTATTAATAATTTTGAGTGACACATAAACAGCAAGGCTTGAAAAGCTAGATAAAGGTTTTTGACTGTCGTTAGCGGAGACAATAATATATTTGGGGTAAGGTTTATTTGTTGTTGGCAAGTTTTGGAAATCCAGTAGCGTTTTAAATTGTCGGCTTGTTTTTCAGGGTGACTTTCGGCTAGAGCACTTAACCGATTGTGCACCAGGTTGGGTGGCCTAGAATTGACGCCATAATATCTAAATAAAGCTAAGTTTGGCTCCAAGTAAAATAAGATTTTAATTTGGTTTTGAAAGATTTGGGGGATGGGATTCGTTTGCAGAAGTTCACATTGTTAGGAAAGTTGTGGACTGCCATTCACTTAGGAATGTCCAACATTAATTATTTTGCAAACTGTTCTCTTGGGTTGCCTCTGAACACCCGTTCAGAGGTGAGCTAACGGAGAAGTCGAAAAAACCCCTCCACTTAATTAGGGGTTGGTGCGCTATGCTTGGGACCCGCAACCGTAAAAAATTAGTCTCCAATAAAAGAACCCTTCGATGTAAGGACCACGAATTACAATTATGCACCTGGAATGTCCGCACCCTTAATTCGGATAGTGCAAATATCCAGCTGGTTGATATCCTCGAAAGATGCAAGGCTGACATCACTGCAATCCAAGAAATCCGATGGATGGCACAGGGTTGCTCAAAAAAATCATTCTGTGCCATCTACTATAGCTGCCATGCGAGTGTAGGAAACTACGTGGCCTCGTATCCAGGTTCACGCCTGTTGATGAGCGTCTAGCCGCGATACGCATCAAGGCTAAATATTTTAATATCACGCCCCGACGGAAGAGAAAGACGACGATGCTAAAGATGAGTTCTATGAGCGCTTGGAACGTCTGTACGAGCGCTGTCCCAAACATATCAAAATCGTGCTTGGCGATTTTAACGCCAAAATTGGGAAGGAAGGAATCTTTGGCCCAATCGTCGGAAAATTTAGCCTTCACGACACTACCTCCAATAATGGAGAGAGGCCAATCGATTTCGCCGCAGGTCGGAACATGGTAGTTAGTAGTACCAGATAATAATGTGAATACCTGTGAATAATTCTTGGTACGACGAGGAGTGTCGCAATGCTACTGCAGAGAAGAACGCTTCCTATCAGCGAACTCTGAAGTCGGGAGCAACACGAACTGTTAGAAAGCGGTATCGAGAGAGGAGAAACGCCTTTTCAGACGTAAGAAAAAGCAGAAAGAAAGGCGGGAGTTTTGGGATGTTGAGATGTAATGTGACAGAAATGAAGCCCGAAAATGTTATCAAAATGTCAAGCGTCTGAATGAAGGTTTTAAACCCGGAGTAACTTTCTGTAAGGATGAAAGTGAAAATCTGAATAGTAATTTTTCTAACCTACTCGGAGACGATGAAGCGCATAATTCCGCCGATAAAGAAATGACACCGGAACCAACAGTTAATGATGGCACTATTGCAGCGCCATCGGACTATAACGAAGTCGACCCGGTTATTTTAAAGCTGAAAAATAACAAAGTGGTTGGTTATGATGGGCTGTTCGCTGAGTTATTTAAGACTGGCCGGGAAGAGTTGGTTAGGAGTATGCACCAATTTTTATGCAAAGTATGGTCCGCATACCCAATTACTGGAATTTCAGTATTCTCTGTCCTATCTTTAAGAAAGGAGACCCCGCTGTTTGCGCCAACTACCGCGGAATGAGTCTTCTTTCCATCGGATATAAGATTGTGTCGCGCGTATTGTGTAATAGGCTGAAGCCATATACGGATTCACTGATAGACGATATCAGTGTGGTTTCAGACAAAAAAGGTTGACCAGTGACCAAATATTTATAATAATAGCGGTTAAAGAGGACAAGACGAAGTACTTCCAGCGGCTGCACTGGGCTGGTCACCTAATTCGAATGGATGAAATAACTCCAGCACACAAGGTATATGGGGCCCAAACTTGATTGGTGGACGACGAACTATAGGACGTCCAGGTATGGAGAGATCTCTCCATATTAAGTAACTTTGTTTCATTTAGAAAAGATCATATTTTTCGTTCTGTTGGAAGTGTGCTCATATCAGTCCAACCGTATCTGATTAGAATTTTTATTTTCGACAAGAATATTGCATTTATTTGTATTAAAGTTTCGTTCCGTGATTTTACCAATTACATTACGTGCTCATATATGGCTTCTTCTTCAGAAATTGTGAAAAAGATCATCTTATATATTGGGTGATTTTAATTTACCCCGTGTAAAATGGTCAATGGCTGATGATTCGTCTATGTTATTTCCATCTACAAACAAAGACTTCCTTGATAGTCATCTTGATTTGTCCTTGCAACAGTGTAACAACATTTGTAACATTTCATTTTGTAACATGATTTTTCCGATAACACTACTTGAAGATAATTGTCATCCTTCTTTGGAGCTATGTTTTTAGCTCGATAAAGTTCCCCGCCTAGGTGATGTTAAGTCTCTTCAACGTGTCAGATGTTTTAAGAAAACTGACAACACCAAGTTAAATCAGTTGTTTGTCATTACTGATTGGAATGTTCTCGAGGCTTGCACTGATATTGAGGCGGCATCGAATTTTTTCTATTCAACCATTTTTTGACAGATGTATACCTTACACAATTGTGTTTAATACAGGTAACAGGCTACATGGGTTCTCTCGTGGTTACAGTCGTTTAAAAAATATTAATTCATTCATAGATTCTCAGATATCAGATTTGTTTGATTCTTTCTTTCAATCTACTTTATATAATGACTTTATATCAAATCAATTAAAAGTTCATGTCTGCCGACAATATTGCTAGTTGTATACTTATTTATTGTGCCAATTCCATTTTTCCTCCTTTGTCTTTTCTTTTTAAACTTTCCATAAATCAAAGCAAATTCCATCTCTTTGGAAACAAAATTTTATTATCGCATTACACAATAAACGCAGAAAATCTGATGTCTCGAATTATAGAGGTACTGCAAAACAAAGTGGTATACCTAAATTATTTGAACAAATTCTTACTGATCAATTGCAAAGATCGTTAATGTCATTAGCTATACCATTTTGGGTGTTGATAGCATTAGTAAGGATATTTGTATCAATGATTAGGCCTTCTTATTAGAGCTCTGCAAGAGTTCACTCAAAAATTGAGTGCAATACAATACCATAGAGTTGAATTGAATTGAGTGAGTGCGACGCACGGAATGAAATGAGTTCATATGAATTTAAGTGTACTTGTGTACCAAAACCGGCGGCACTCAAACGATATAAGTTTGAGTGAATTTGTGTGGAAAATGGAACGAATGAATTGGAACACCTGCGTTCACTCGAGTGATTCAAATGTGAGATTCCGTTTAGTTTTTGTTAGGCCCTGTACCGAAGGTACAAGAGCCTATTGGGTTTGTGCAAATGTATGTAACAGGTAGAAATAATGGTCGGAGACCCCCCAAAGTTACCCCCATTATGGTCAGGAGTGATAGAGGAGTCGATATAGACATGTCCGTCTGTCCGTCTGTCCGTCCGTCCGTCCGTATGAACGAAAGGATCTCAGAAACGGTAATAGATAGAGACTTCGTGTTTTTTGCATTCGACTAGGTCTGCTCCGGAATTTCACAAGTTTATTTTAAAAACTTGGCCCTCCCCCCCTTCCCCATAAAATCACCCCCAAGGCTAAAAATTTCTTCGGTACAACAAAAAGTAAGTATGCCAGTATAGAGATATCGTCCTTCTTAGCCAAAATCCGAAAAGTTCATCAAAATCGGATAATAAATGACGATTTTATAAGCAATTGAATTTGAACGACCCCCCTTTTCTTTTCATTCATATTCGCGCAGTGAGAAGTGGTCATGTGTTTGGTCATAAGCTCGGGAAACATTTAATGTGTTAGTTAGGCGAACTGAACTGGTACAGGGCCTCTTACAGTCGGTTACGCCCGACTGAAATTTCCTTACTTGTTTTTGATTGCTGAAGTGCAAATATTCGGGCAAAGATGGCAACGATTTTAAATGACTTCACTAGTATACTAGTAAAATATTTTAAGAAATCAGGATCGAATGCGTCCTTAAGAGTGTCGCTTAAATGTCACTGCCCTACGCGATGGAATAAAATTTTTTACCTATTAAAATCAATGAAACTAAATTGGGTTGACATAAATAACATCTTAAAAGAAAAAAAAGAAAATAAATCGAATTGACCTTATAAAAATAAATTACATTAGTTATATTGTAAGATTGTTAGATGTGTTTGAATGCGTTTAAAAAAAAAACTCGAGGCCAGTAAAAGGACCAACAATACATCTGACAATACCAAATATACATAAATAAAAAAAAAAAATTGCCAACCAGATGAAATATTCTTCAATCGTTTGAGTCCTCTTTACATATCAATATCTCATCAATAGTACTTCCCAGTCTATCAAAATACCATGAAATAGCCCTATTTCTCTTTCCACCCACGAACAAATTACTACAATTTTCATCTGCAGAAAAACAGACAGTAATAGAAAACTGTAAGCAAATTATGCTTTCCTTTTTAATAAATAATAATACATCTGTTTCTTGTAATAAGCCAACACCTACAGTTGACGACGCATTTACAAATTTCTTTCTCATTGCTTGAATTCTCACCCATTCACATTCATGCTTCTTCCGTTGAATTTTATCTAAGTTTGTGCCATTCCAGCCGTTCCACTCACTCAAACTAATTTCAACTATGGCATTAATTCACTCATTAATTTCTGGTGCGAGTGACTCAATTGCCGTTTTTGGCACATTTATGCAGAGCTCTAATACATACATATGTATGATCTTTATAGACAGCTAATCCATGCCCCGTTTTTTTAAGGATGGTGCATTTCCCGGTCCCATTAACATGTATTCGAAATTTCATCCCTACACCTCAAATGGATGCAAAGATATGACTCAGCCCCTCCGATTTTGGCCAAACTTAACACGATTAGTTCTCCCGATCCCATTAACATGTTTACTAAATTTTGTCCATGAACATCAAGTGGATGCAAACATATGTTGAATTTTTTGTAATTTGAGCTCAGTCGATGCAGAAAAATTTGAGATTTTGAAGCGTACACAATGCACCTAATATTTTTATAAATGTATATACATAGATTTCATGTCCACATCGGTCCACTAGAAGGGCTAGGCCCCTTTCTGGGTTTTTGTGCGAAAAACATTTCATTGTTGTTTAATTTCTCTTTAACGACAAACATAATATATAAGAAATAGGAATATATTCCCATACATGTTTGGAGTTCAATGGTGCTACAGGGCATCTCGAAGTCGAGTACACTCGACTGTATCGTTTCTTTTTGTTATACGTATTTTTTCTGGCAGCGAAAAGAGTTAAAGAATAAATAAAAAAATTCACATACAGTGAAATAATGCAATATTATTTATTTGGGCTTATAATTCGCTTTAAATGTATATAATTATATTTAAATATATAGGTATGTATATTTCATAATTTTACTGTTTTATTTAATTTATTAACTATAGGTATATATTTTCTAAACAAAAATAACTAAAGAGGCCTCGACTAAAATCTTGCGTAACGCAGTAGAAACAAAGTACCATGCGAAATGCCTACGACGAACGGAAAGTAGAATTTTTCTACGGATCAAATGAGCTGAGCTGCAATAAACTAGTCCAAAGGAAAACCATAATGGCACTATTAAAACTATTTCGAGTAATAACAAACATTAATTTTATTAAATTTACAATTCAACGCTTTAAATGTTTTAAACTTTCAAATGCAATGTTCGCATGTTAATGCAAAATCAAAACGAATTTTAAAAATTTAAGTAATACAAATTGCATTAACCGTAGGCATAGAATCAAGTATGTTTATTTGGAAAGTTACAGCAGAACTGAGCATCAAAAATAAAAGAAAAAGTTTTTTATTTAGGATTTTTTTTCTTTTTTTCTTACACGCAATTTCGCAACTTTGTTGATTCATGGTTATTAATTATATAAATTCATTAAACATAAAAAAAAATTGTATAATAAAAGAATACAATTTACTAAAATTTAAAATTTTCTAAATAAAAATTCGTGCATAAGCGTTACAATTAAATAATATTACAAAAAAATTTATAAAATAAATGAAAATTTAAAAAATAATAAAGTAATAATACATATCACAGGATTATTTATATTAAAAAAAAAAACTTCATACATAAATGTACACATTGTACACTGAATAATTTTACTTTTCATTTCATGTAACTTTTCTCTTTAATTGTTGCTACTACAGTAATAACGCGCTATAAATATCGCTTATTGTTCTTTCGTTAACACTGTATCGACTATCACTTAGAAATAAAAATAAAAAAAAAATTGCAATTCATTAACTTTTTCGACATATGCATCTCAATTAATTCACTACAATTCAAGCAACGTAATTATGATATAAATTTTAAATATTATGCAGATAATTTGGTATTACATTTTATACTGTATCATTATCATCTTTACATGACAGAACTACTTCTAATTGCTTTTCTAAAATCTTCTGTGCTTCTTTTAGATATTTTCACGTCATCTCACTTATTATCTATCCAAAAGACAACTCCTCCACTTCTACTGAAATTTTGTAAATAGTAATTTTAAAAATTTTCCATTTCTTTCTTATTTTTACTACGTATTATAAGCTAGGACTTTTTATGATAATTAGGGACGCTTGCTTATACATATGTATATAATAGGGAGAATATGTATGTGCGTACGTACATACGTATATGTACCAATATACATACGAATATATAGCGTACGCATACATATACCTAATGAATAATACATTTGCATCGAGGAAATGTAGAATATACACATTATACACTTATAGCGAACTATATATCTGGTATTTCAACTATATTCTTTTACGTTTGTAATGTAATAGTTTTTGTTGTTTTAATAGAAGTCGTAGCCGTAACACTAATCAGTCACCATCATTCCCATCTCTATCTCCTCCCCCGCCAACACTTCCGTCATCAACATCGTCACCGCGATTTAAATTAGACCCGTAGGCAGTAGTACGATCGTATATGAGCATTGATAGAGTTTCCAAACTGCGACGCACCTGCGGAAATAGATAAGAATGCAGAAATTGTTGATTATATTTGTTCAAGTCGATACTTTTACACGCTTCAAAAATTACATATATTTTTGATTATATTTTATTATTATCATTATATTTAAATAGCTTTCACCCGCGGTTTCGTCTGCGTATATTTCGATAAAAAGTATTAATTACTTTTTTGTTTGGCTTAGTTCAGAAACTATATGAGGGTGGGGTATCGCTCCATCCGATTTTGACCAAAATTAACAGCTTTACCTCTCCTGATTCTCTTAACATATATATCAAATTTCATCTATGTACCTTAAATGGATGCAAAGATATGACAAATTTAGTTTATCGCTTATATGGGGGTGGGGCATGGCCCCCTCCGATTTTGACCAAAATTAATAGGTTGACTTCTCCTAACCCTTTTAGTATGTATACCAAAATTCATCTCTGTACTTTAAATGGATGCAAAGATATGAGAATTTTTTTTCGCTTATATGGGTGGTGGGGCAACGCCCCCTCAAATTTTGTCAAAACGTAGCCTATGTTCTTTTCCATCGTCCCATCAATCTCTATACAAAAATTCATACCAATTGGTTTAGCGGTTTAGACGTAAGAGAGGAACATACATTCATAAATACAAACTTTCGCATTTATAATACTAGTAGGATTACATTGCAAGAACACAGCAACAAAAATTACTATTGGAAATCAAAAATTATTTGACTCAGCTCATGTAGACATAGAGTCATACACAAATTTGGTATAAAATATATGTTAATGGGTTAAAAAGAAGTAAGAACACATAACAAGTTTGGTCTAAATCGTAGAGAAACGATAAATCATTTATGTACGAGTAGCACACTGCAACAGACTAATAAACTACAAAAAGTATTCGATTACTTAATTAAAAATTTGGTTTAAATATGACACTGCGAGAAATAAGAACCATTTTAGTAACTATTTGACGAAGAAAATATAGAAGTAAGATCCATAGCAGGGTGGTTTTTTGTGCTTTTAAGTAGGACCATAAACGACCGTATTATTTGCAGATTGCAAAACGGACAAGACATATTTTGATTGTACTTTGTCACATTGTAGATGCTAACCCATCGAAATATTGATAAAAAGGTTTCAGACAAAACTTTAATAGTATTTGTCTTTTTTTCGACTTGAAGATGTAGATAAATTAGTGAAACACATTGAGCCAACAAATCAAATTTGTTATAAAACAAGGTGTTGGTTATTCCAAAGTGGTTCCAACATTAAAAGCTGTAAAACAAAACATAAAAGTCGTATGAAGTGAAAATTATTTAAGCACAACTTTGCAAAAACTAGACAGCACTGCTTATGTTCCTCTAAGGCTAGATGTAAACGTGGATCTTCTCGACTAAGCGAATCGTTTTAGTGTCGACATATGGTTTTCGTTGATGGAACAGCTTTAAAACGCAATTATTTTGAAAAATTTGTAGGTATTATTTTAGAAAAGGTCAAAGGTTTTGACTGTTATACTATTCTGCATGATGTCAAATCTTCTAGTTGTCTTTTAGAATCAGAGTTATTTAAAATCAATTGGTACGTTTGATGCAACCACAGCTATGGACGAACCATATTTTCGCATGTTATTTTTTTTTTTTTTTTGGTGAAAGAGCATGTGTCAAGCAATGATTTTTAATTACTAGACGATGTACATACTTGGATCTTTGCTTACGACTCAAAAATTGCCGACGTGCAAAAGAAAAAGCCGAGAAGATCGCAAAAAAGTTTCTTAAATGTTTTTGGTTTTACATTTATTTTTCATTGTTTATGGTGCTGTGTTATCGTTTCTGGCGGGCCATAATATTAATGGGTAATATTAATTAGGCATTTTGCATCATTTGCGTGATGCTATTCGCCACAATTATGGGTAGAGGAAGATGGACAGCTCAACTCCTCCTGTCTGTTTTGAGATTAATGGAGTTCTAAACCATTGGGGGCATATATTACAAAAAATACATTTTTCTTTATTGTAGTTCGCCCTTGAATGACGTATGCAGCATATCAACATGAATTCTCTCAAAAGAAAAAAACAAATTCGTCATTTGGTAAAAAAAGGTGACTTTTAAGTTTCACATTTGATTTTACCTTTTTTTATGTTGGTTGGACGTGTTTGCAATTTTGTGCAAGTGGCAGCTTCATTTTGATCAAAAGAACCGTCGGATAAGCATCACTTAGGAGCTTGTGAATAAAGTCAACGGCTATCCAGATTTGCTCTAAACGGTGAAACTTGGTGACGAAACATAAGTATATGATACTTACAGCGATATCAAGTGCCAAACATTCCAACGAGAGAAGAACCAAGACAGAAAAAAGCATGAACGGGATTGCTCACTGTTTTCTTTGATTACAACGGCCTGGTGTATCGTGAGTTTTTGCCAGAAGGTTGAGGAATATTACCTTAAATATGACTTCGAAAAAAAGCCTGGATATGTTGCATGGATTTTGCATTACGATAATGCATCTGCACTCACATCTTTGCTTGTTCAATATTTTTTGGTCGAAAAAAAAACATTGCCTATTTTAGTCTCCAAGTCGTTTGAAAGACTATTTTGAAATAATAAGAGAAACCTCCGTGTATATTTTCAAAGAGTTTTTAGGTGTTACAAGCTTTGACTCAAAATTGGACCATTCCCATTTTGCACATTCCCATTTGCATATCGAAAAGAAACTAAATAATCATCATATTTATGCATATAAGCTTAATGGTTTAATGGTCCTCTAATTAATGGAAACTGTTGACGGTATTACGATACTGAGTCATATTAAGGGGAAACTCCCGATAAGTGAAATTTCACAGTTTATCGAGTTTTTGTATATATATAGACTTGCTGAACTTGGACTTGCTGTCATAATAAAAGTTCCGATTGGGAAGCGATAAAAAAATACACGCGTCTTTTCGATGAGTGTTTATATCCGCATGATAAGATAGTCGCTCGATTTGAATTGAAGATGTCGCACTTTTAATTCCAATAATGGCCAAGCGACAGTATTACATTTGGCACAAGTAGCACACACACACACTACAATAGTGTAACAACGCAATATTTCGTATATTTCAAAAACGAAAAAAACTTGTTTTTGATCGACGTACCAAGGAGATAGATTATTATTATTTTTATTTCCAAGATATTTTCAATATAATAAAATAATTTGGTTTGAGTCTGTTGGTAGATGTGTGTACGACGAACAACATGAAAACTCGAATAAAACATATTTTGATATGTTACACTTTTGATAGGGTGAGAAAAATAAGGAGAAAGAATACGCCATGCACTCATACAAACCTTAGAGATTTGCTCCAGGTTTTTTGTTAAAATCGATTGAGCTTCTTGGGTACTCTTCGCCTGCAATTCACGTTGCCAGCGCAACGCTTCCGCAAAAATATCCTCATCGTTGCCCGAGCGCTGTAATATGAAATGGAGCGTTATGCGCAAATAGCAAAATAGTTTCGTGGCCCTAACTTACCCAATTGAAATCCACTGGCGACGAGAATTGATTTGCCTTGGCCTCAATGTCCAGTATGCGATAAAGTAAGAAAACCGAGAATAACGCAAGCACAACCGCCAGCAGAATGCCTACGTAAAGCACATGTAACTCCGAGTGTTGCTGTAGACAACTTAACATGTTGCGCGACATTGATTTAACATGGGAGAGCATTGATTGAGCGAATGACATGCGAGGCGTTTCGCTTTCGGCGCCACCGCCTACGACTGTGGTGGGCGATGATGAAGTCGACGGACCTGAAGAACCGGAACCAGAAGCATTGGAAGTCGAAGTGGAGGAGATGCTGCCCGCTATGATAAGACCAATTTGAGTTGCTGAACCTAGCGGAGCACCTACGGTGGCACCATTCTGTTGCAAGGCACCACTACCACTGACATTTGGCATAATCACAGCACCGCTTTGGCTATCATAGTGTACACCGGGTGGCGCTGAGCTGCGCATGGCAATATTGGCAATTCCCAAAATATTGTTACTTCCGACGCCTGCTGGTGTTGCACCTGTTGCTAGTTCTACGATGGAAGAGACAGAAATAAATACGATTAAACATTGCTACAATTCTTTAAATTTCACATTTACCAGAATGACGCAGAAGTTTGTCTGCAACACCTGCCGATTTGCTGCTAGTGTTGATTACTGTGCGGCGTACCAGCTTCTGTCCAGCACCATCGCAAGCGACAGCTCCTGCAGCATCTAATAACTGAGGGGGACTTTCATTGCCGCTTATCGAGCAGCTACTGTCATCCTCGATAGAGTATTCCTCAGAAATTTCAATGTCGGCTGTCAGCTTGGGCAAAATCTCCGCCGGTGCAAGTGGTGGACAGACGCTGCACATTAGTCGATATGCCGATTCACGACTAATAAAACTTCCAAAGACATGTCGCTCATCTGCGGTTGCAACGCCTACAGCATTTGGTATAATTTTGGCGGTTTTCTCTTTTGAAATCTTCGTCACAGACGATGTAGGAATGACAACCTATTAAAAAAAATAGATTGTATGTTATATAAATAACTGAGTAAATAACTTTGTGAATCAACTTACCTTGGTTACATAACCAAAAACATTGGAATAAAACGCAAAATGCTGATCCGTTATATATAAATGCCCTTGCAGCAATATGTCACTGACCAGAGCGCATGAGAAATCTAGAGGAACAAAATTGATAATAAATATACAGCTTATTCCATTGAAAAAATAATTTACAATTGATAAGCTTTTCATCCTTCGAAACCTGTGAGAAATGACGGTGGAATTTCTTTACACGCGAGCTGGAGACCTCTTTGCGTTTTTTATCTTTTTCTTTATCCTTATCTTTATCTGAAGGTGCTACGGCGGCGGCAGCAGCGGACGTTGATGTCGATGAAACCGCTGCCACCGCGGCCGATTGCTGATCATGTTGCTTCGCCGTGTTGCTGACGTTGCTGGTGCTGCTTGTGGCAGCTCCTACTCCCACGACGTCTAAGCCTGTGATTCCGCCGCCGCCGGAGCTGTTAGCACTGCTGACACTGCTGCGAATGCTGCTACTAGACTGCACTGAGCCAAGCTGAGTATGGAGAGAGTATGAGGAACTGTTACGCAATGACCTGCAATTGCATTGATTCAGTGAAATAAGTATATATATTTATTTATTTATATATATTTATTCTTTTTACATATTGTATAATAGCCTATAATGATATATGATGGTAATTAGGCCCTGTACCGAAGGTACAAGAGCCTATTCGTTTTGTTCAAATGTATGTAACAGATAGAAATAATGGTCGGAGACCCCCAAAGTTACCCCCATTATGGTCAGGAGTAATAGAGGAGTCGATATAGACATGTCCGTCCGTCCGTCCGTCCGGGTGAACAAAAGCATCTCGGAAACGGTAATAGATAGAGACTTCGTGTTTTTTGCATTCGACTAGGACTGCTCCGGAATTTTACAAGTTTATTTTAAAATTTTGCCCCTTACTATTGTCCGAAAAAAATGAAAACTGTTATAAACCCACCGCCCACTTATCGGCCTTTATATCGGCAAGTCGATATGGTGGTTCTATTGACGACGGTTCCACATAGTAAAAGTAAGTCCCCACATTCCACCTTAAAGTTTTACAACATTTTTGCTTGTTATAGTCTGTTTGTAGAGCTTTGGTAAAACTGAAGCTAACAATTATTTTTTTTGGATCTACATGGAATAATCCTCATTGTGAGAAACGTTTTGACAGTCATTCACTTGGGAATTACCAACAATGATTCTTGTTGCACACGGTCCAAGCAACTCACACGTCCGTTAGAACACGTATCTCCTGGGTAGCCTCTGAACACCCGTTCAGAGGTGAGCTAACGTGAGAAGGCGAAACGCAAAATAAAAATCCTGTGACATCTACTATAGCTGCCATGCGAGTAAGCACGAATTTGGATGTGGTTCCGTGGTGAGTAGGAAACTACGTGACCTCGTCTCCAGGTTCACGCCTGTTGATGAGCTTCTAGCCGCGATACGCATTAAGGCTAAATATTTTAATGTAAGCCTGATTTGTGCGCACGCCCCAACGGAAGATAAGTTCTATAAGCGCTTGGAACATCTGTACAAAAGCTTTCCCAAACACGATATCAAAATCGTGCTTGGCGATTTCAACGCCGAAATTGGGAAGCCTTCACGAGACTATATCCAATAATGGAGAGAGACTTATCGATTTCGACACAAGCCGGAACATGGTACTTAGTAGTACCATATTTCAACACCTCAACATGGCTGATTCCAGATCAAATTACACATAACCAAATTGATCATGTTTTAAATGACGGAAGGAGACTATTCCTTCTAGAGGTCTGATCAGGACCTATATGGAATACTTTATTAGAATAAAAGTATCACAGATTAAATTTGGCGCAAAATAAACAGAAGCAAAACTTTATTCATTTAAAATCTCAGAAAGAGTACATTAAATAAAAGTTACCTGAAAGAATAGGAACGTATAAATATATAAACTTAGTCTTCTCTATAGTCTTTAAATTCTCGTTGTTGATTCGGTCAGTTAGAGGGACGGACATGTCTAAATTGACTCCTTTTGATGCTGATCAAGAATACATATACTGTATGGGGTCTCTGCATAGCCTTCTTCTACTTGTTACACACATTTAAACAAACAAAATATGCCGTTTTAACCTATAGGAAAAAATGTGTGATTCACATTTCTTAACATGCAAATAACCATTTGAGTTTTAACAAAAACAATTTGTTTGGTATTTACTTCAATTTTATTTACATGTATAGATTATGTACATACTTGTAAACCCTGATCATTATTTCCCTCTTTATTTGTAAGAAAGGATTTAAGAAAGCTACTTTTTTATACCCTTCATATATAACTTTAATTCTTGTAACTATATATAACAATCCTCATTTTTTTTTTTGGAATTTATTGCTGCTTTACGATTTAAGATGTTTCACTATTACAAGCAGTATTACAAGTATTGTAGTACTATTTATGCCTTATCACGACTCACGTTCCATTTATTGCAGAATTAAAGAATTCTATTAAGTGCTGTTCTCCTGACCGGAGTGACATAAATTTCTGGTAAGCTATTATGAATCATATAAGATAATATTTTAAAACAAATATATGTACCTAGAGTGTTATGGAACATATATAATATAGCAACGTTTGTCAGTTCTAGCTTGAAATATATTAACTGTGTAGAAATATAGGAAATATACCATTTCGGAAACCCGATTGCATTAGCAAATATATGATATAGAATAATGAACTTAGTAAATTTGCATTAGCGTCGCAGCTTCTCGAGCTAGCTTGGTCAACATTTTTTGCGCCATAATAACTTCATTCAATCAATGAGTTGGAGTAATATAAACAAAGCGAAAAAGAACATTCTATAATTTATAACACACGTGCCGTAAACTCTGCGTGTGCTAATATACCCCTATTGTTTTTTATTTTATATGGTGAGCGTGGATCCTATTACTCTTAGTGCCCTTTTCATTTGAATCAAATCTCTTTTTCATACACAAAGTTTGAATTAGCGTCATCTGTCAACGAGACATTGGCATCTTTGAAGAAGACAGTTGTAAAACTTGAGGCACCAAATAATGGAGCGTGATGCTACTCAATTGGATAGAAGCTATGAATTTGAAATCAAATGCTGAAATGTGAATGAGCAATCACAGCATTGGTGCCAAATAGATTTCAACGACCCGAAGAGCGGCGAATAAAGTAAACGTTGTTGTGCAATTCGAATTAAAAAGCAACGAAGATACGTGTTTCGATTTCCGGTAGGAAAACTCATTAGTCCGCTAGACTGTGAAAATCCAAATTTATTGAAATAGATCTATTACGAAAAGTTCAAATACGTTTTATTTTCAAGCTTGTATTTTGTAGCAATTCTTAAGTAAGCCTTTAAACAAACCATTATCACCCTATACACCACACCCTGGCTTACAACGTCGGACTTGGAAATTTATCGGAATGGGTAGTTAAATTAGTTCTTTGCCATTCAATTGAACAAACTTCCACAAAGTTCGCAAAAACTCACGAGTGAGCTGCTCACGAAATAAGCTGCTCACAAAATGAGCTGGCTGGCTCTCCGGCAGCCTTGAGCAGTGAAAAAACAGTAATCTGTAAACTTTGCGTCTCAGCTCATAAATTTATGAGCTCACAGTAAGTAGCTCACAAGCTAATCTTGAGCAACTCGCAAGTCCACAACTTATTAAGAGTACTTTATATTATTTTGATATTTTTAAGTCGGTCCTCGATTAACCTTTTTCAAATTGGTAGTTTATAGTTCAATATAATCAAGCGTACGAAAAACTATTTCATTATATGTTTGGAATAGAATATTTATGCTTTCTGATGACTTTCTTCATTTCCAAATTTATTTTGTGTTTTTTATAGCCAATCCTCATTACAATAAATTTATTTGAACATATAAAAATCTGTCTGAAATGACCAATAACCATGTTTTTTGTTTGCTAAAAAATCTTCTGCTGCAAGAGCACAATATGTCTTGAAGAAATCTCTATTGGTTCTTTCAATTTAAAATGAATGAAGCATAGAAAAACTTAGAAAAGGAAAAGGTAACAGGTTTGTTTGCGGGTATTTAATTCAAGTTATCTGAAGAGGAAATATGAAAATTAAACATCAATACACTCTCTCACATACAGTCTCAAAGTTTTTAATACAAACTGATGGTGATATACCCTATTGGTATAAAATGTTAACATCCAAATAGCCTTACAATACTTAGTTTTTACTTTTTTTCGCCCTCTATATAAAGTATTAAACTGAATGGTTACCCACAACTAAACTAATTTACAATGACAAACAAAATTTTGAAAAAATTTACAATTTAATAAAATAGATTGGAACAGTTTTTTTGTATGGTACCAAAACTGATTATACCATTAAAGCCTTGTTCAGAGGGCCGAATATATACCACATCACATTTCATTGAAATTTTTTTCAAATATTTTAAAATCTCAAGAAAAAGTGACAGCAAACACAACCAAAATAATAATTATTTGCATTACATTTTGTGAACATGTATATTCAAAAATAACACGAAATTTCTCATTTAATGGTAGGGAAACTTTAGAAACTTGTAAACCAAAGGTGAGACAATGAAAAAGTTGGTGACTAAAATGAATGAAAATATTTATTGTGGTTTGTTTTAGGGGCTACCCCTTATTGTTGGTTGGCACGTTCACTTAACTCTGTCTAATGGATAAGGAAAGTTTAAACATCCGAGTTGTATATCTTAAAGTGTACAATATGTCGTTGCCTAAACAGACATCTAGACAATTAGACACGTCTATATCAATTGAACTTAAATAAACAAATATAATGCATGACATTAAAACTGAACTTACGGCGTCGACTTATAGCGTTGTTGTAGTTTAGTACTCGCTTCGAGACCACTGTTATGACTATCATCATTACCATTAACAGCACCAAAGCTACTATCACCGTCGCCACCGGCTTGATCACGGCTTATATTGATGATACTACTGCTCGACTCAATAAGTGAAATGCGTTTCAATCTTTTAGCTACTGAAAGTGCGCCGTCAACAACTGAACGCGCTGAGCTTTTGCGTTGCCGTGGACTGTTCTCCACCGAAGACGTAGTTATTGTTGACGCGGCTGTTGCTGGTGTGGAACTGGTTCTTGGACTGTTACTGTTATCGGATGCACTAATTGGTGATACGGCCGCTTCTGCAACTTCAATAGCTGCAGAAACAGCTGCATTGACATCATTCTCACTGTGTGCATGATATATGACTGCACTCTTCGCCGTGGTGGTTTTTGGTGTCATCGCTACTGTAGATGGTACTTCCGGCACTGTACGTGGCAGCGGTGATACTGACACTGGCTTCTTTACTGCTGGAGCCTGTGCTGAAGACAAACGCGAAGGAGACACAGTACTTAACACGTCGTTCACCATTTTTACTGCGATCCAATACATACGAGTATATTGATAAGAATGAGGTTTATCGTTTTAATTTGGGGCGGAATTCAAAAATATTCTTCAAAACCTTTTTAATATTCGCGTTTTTTCCCTTGTTTCACTTGTTTATGCTATTAATTAACATTAAACGAAAGAAAAAACAATTGCAAAGCGAACGCGCAATTTTCCGTTATTTATGTACATACATAAATACATACGTATAGAGTATGCATTGTACATATGTATCTACTTTGCCTCGTGTGCATTACAACAACAATTTGTTTAAGCTGATATAATTTTGTAAACTTTGCTTTTTGTCTCTTCTATCTATTGCATTTTATTCGTTTTTCCTTGCTTTATGTTTTTACCAGTCTCTTTTAATATATATACATAAGTAGCTGACGAGACGTAAGTGTACTACTTCTTCTGCGGGCGAGCGTCCCACGTTAACTGAAGAGCACAGCACATTTCACACGCGCGCTCGATTCAACTACTCAGCTAACCGAATCGTCCGCGACGTTGGAGTGTTTGTCGGATATCGCTGCCGTCGCCGAAGTAGACATTGGCAACCAACATCTCGTTAACGGCTGATTACGTTGCTCTCTGCCGGCGCAATTCTGTTGCAGTTGGCTGAGTAAATTTTGATTTTTGTTTTGCTCTACTTAAAGCGCACTGTTGATAAGCTTGCGTATACTAATCCCGTGCTGCACAACACGATCACTTGCGAATTTTTTTTATGTACATATGTCTGATGTGGATTCTTGTTCTGTTCACACACATACATATGTATGCAAAGCGTGTAAAATCAGTAAAAAAAAAAACAGTCTGCGAATCGAACTATGACTAGTCCTAAGAAAACTGGGCCTGGCTTTGCAATAGTATGAGCTAAACAATGATCGGCAATGGATTGACATCAGCCGTGAACAATCATTGACTATAATGTGTGGGCAAAGGTTATTAAAATAGCAAAACAACAACAACTAATGTGCTATTTTAATAGACTTTGATGTGAACTTGACAAGGTGTGAAACATTTTTCAGGGAAGAGTCACGAGCAGTTCGTCGGCACTGCATCAGATCACTCAGAAAAAAATATTGATTGCACTGGTTGAAGTCCTTTTAAAGAATAAATGCTTTAGATATGATTTCACCATATCTCTACAGTAACTCTACAGAATTAGAAACAACAAACAAAAAGAGATTTCTGTGGAATCTAAGAAATAAAAATCGGCGGGAATTCTGGAGAAACACATTTCCATTTGACTCCCGAACTAATGTTTCGTTCACGCAGTGGCTCGTATTGAAGAGCTTTCTAGGGTGTACAAAACGAGTAAATGTCGTCTATAATCGAGTTAATTATTAATTAATTAATAATAAGCCAACCAATCCTCAGTTTCTTCGCGACATTGAAGCAGTTTCTTCGCGACATTGGCTATAAAGGTAGACCACACACAACCTTTTGATTTTGTAAGACTTAAACAGGGATTGATAGTATTCATGGGTGGCGGTTTCTATAGCTACCCAAAAAATGGACGAAACAGGCCGTATAATGAATTAATATGAAGCGGGTTTCCATAAATGTGCACCATATTCAGTTTCAAAACTAATAAGTGGACAGGTGCAATACTTGATAAACTTAGCATAAATATAGGTGGATATCAAAAACATGTATATCCAAAAAGTGCGTAGATATTATTCACTGGGGTCTAACGTATAGCCTCTAGTTGGAGCCTAACACAATTGTTTCCATCAGTAAAATTTGTTTCTTACTCAAACCCCCACGCGAACGCACGTTCTAAAACTTAAACCATTTCATGGACTTTAACGTATGATATGATCAGTATTAATTCTGGGTGTAGTGTGGTGAATTGTTTTAAATCAAAATGGTTTAGAGAATGAATGAAATGAGAGTATGCTACAAGTTTCATGCATTAAAAAATGGTAGCATATTTTTAGGCTGTTGTTGCTTATTTGATTTTTTTTATCCGATTGCACATCGCAAAGAAGGGTAATGTGTATGTTCCTTGCTAGCATTCTAGAGACTAAACGCGTGGGCCGGTTTTGATGACTTATACGTCCATAGATTTATTTTATTCTTGCAAATGTCACTAAATGATATTAATTCAATATAAAAACAGATTCAATATGGTAACAACCAGATATAATGTGAACAAAATTAAAGACGACCAAATTAAAGGATATTAAAAACAAATTAAAAAAAAATGAAATTGTAGTTTCAAGTGTCTAGTTTTAAGATCTGGACCGTAAAATGGGCGTGGCATGGGCGGCTTTCAAGTAATCAATCCAAAAACCAACAAAAACAAATTTTTCCAAATTTTTGCTCGTCTTTAAAATGTTCTGTGGACTTCAAAAATATTTTTTCTTATCATGCTATAAAACTCTTTTAGGTAATTTAATCAGCTTTAATGTGCCCTGTTAACAGACTCCGTTCGATGATTTGATGCGGAGTAAAAGAGTCAATTTTGACTCTGGCAATCAATTACTTGGGAACTAATAATCGTACAGACAATTAAAGAAGGATTTTGAAAACTGCAGAACATTCTCTATAACATGCAATTAATGCCTTTTTATAAAAAAAACTCCCAAAACTACAAAACGCTGCGGTGCTTTTTCGTAGTGGCGCGAAGGTTTGAACTTGTCGTTTATTAAAATCACGGTGACTTTGCACAACAAGCAAGCTTTTGATTTTTAACATTTAACCGGAATTGTGTTGGGACTGTTTGGTGTCTGCAGCTGCATCCACGTTGTCTTGTACTTGCAAAGAAAAATGGCGCAGATCACGATGCAGATTAGCACACAGTTTTCGCATGTTCAATTTGTTCGTAACGATGTGTGAAGTGTGTCACCGTAACCGTAAACTCAAACAACTCGGTTGTTGGTGTTGTTGCTCATGAAAATAGATGTGGCACATGGTTTTAGGGAGCAGAATTAGGTACGGACATGCGGATGACATAAGAAAGCCAGTAACTTGACTACTTATCATCTATGCGTAATCTGGATTATTAAGTTTGTTTTGGTGTATAAAGAACCAGAACAACATTCAAATTGACAGATGAGTGTCGCGACGATTTGCACGTAGAAACACACTGTTTCTGCTGCCGGTCTTTGGTAAGCTGTGATAGATGCATGTTTTATCAACACTTACGGATTGTAGTCGGACAACGCTATATACGTGTACTCAGAAATCGTTAGACGGTCAAATGTGTGATCAATTGTAATAACCATCTGTTTTATGTTTGTGTTTGCTCTAAGTCTACCTGTTTCTTTCAAAGGCGACTAAACTTCAACTATAGATGCAGATGCTCAAATTTTGAACTGTTGTCTTTTTACAGATGGAAACTTATGATCTCATCAAAGGGACTATTAGGTTTCAAGATGTTTCTCAAGAAGTTCTACAATAACCAAATGATTCTAACACAAATATATAAAATATTTGGATTGGAAATTGAACATTTTATACATAGGCACTTGGTCTACTCGACTAAACACATAAACTCTATCAAAAATAATTTCAAAAAGTCTAATTTTGTAGCACTGTGTTATCTACCCGCATGATTCATGTGTATCTCAAACAATATACACATGTATGTGCGTACTCATAATCCGACTGGACATGTGACATGAAGTGTTAAAATCGTTTATACACCGTCACCAGCACAACAAACACTAGCCCAATGTGGGGTCGATCAAAACGCTATGAATCATGCATACCAATGGTTCAGTGTCGCTTGGTATACATGGGGTAGGTCTTAATTATGTATACGCTAAGATAAGTATTGTTTTAGCCACCATTAGTCACAAATGCGTGGCAATATGACGACCTATGCTTACAGTCAATTAGCTATGTCGCCAACCTTGCTGGATAGTTAATCTCACTGCATGTACGCCATAACAATTTATTGAATATTTTTGATCGCAAACAGTCAAATCTGATGTAATCAAGCCAAACTGTGATATATTACATTACATGTGTATGGTATAAAAAGTTATAAATTAAATAACAACAACCCATAATAGTTTATAAATGTACACTTTTAGCACAACACCTGCGCGCAAAAATAAATAAGACAAAAGTTTAATTTTATTTTTGATAAAGGTAGTCGACACCTGCTCCTACAAATGAACAACTCGACAAAAGAAATTATTTGACTCAGTTATAATGAAACAATATATTGAACTCGATTTAAACACTTTAAATGTATTAGTGATCACATTCAAAATAATCGAATACCTAATCAAATATCATATATAATACTCATATTATTACATTGAGTAAAAACGTTTTACTAACCCATCACTTTATAGAGAACTAATATGTACGTTGAAGTGTTCAAGTGTTAAATGAAAACTAATAAGTACGGTTCATTAGTACATTATTATTATTATTTGTCGAAAACTTTGTAACAGATTGAGGAAGACTAGTATATATATATTCCTGATTAGCTCGACGAGATGATCTAGCAATTTTGTCTGTCTGTATGTTGCTGCGCATTTGATTTTTGTATAAATTTTCAAAATATTTAGTTGAATTCGGGTATTCCGCCTCATTTTTTTCCTAAGCAGACAAAGTATCCGATAGATTTGGTTAGCAGTTCCAACGCCACCTTATGCTTATTATATGATTAGCTTCTTTATGTAAGTCAATATCAGTTTAAAAGTCGATTTGGTGGCTCTTTTGGGCTGCCGCTTTAGAACCTATGAAACCACAAGATCATTGTTAAAATCTAGCACTAATTTTTTTATCTCTCAATATTCAATTGAAGAAAGGATTACTTGGACCTACGGTTAACTTTTCGATATATGGGCTTGACACTTCCATTTTACTAGAAGGCACACACTTAATGAAATACTGAGGAGCGTGTGCAAAAAGTATTAAAGTCTCAAAAGTAAGCTTTTAAAGTCAATAGTATTTTTGACAATTTACATTCATAAGCATTAGTTTTTATTTTAATTCGTAGAGTTAAAAAAGTGTTTTGGGTTAAATTGTTATCTATGCACATGGAGCTCTAAAACTAATATTGAATGCAGAAATATATTTCCAGCTGGCTGATATCACCACCAAAACAAACGATTAACATTACGATGAGTAATCTACACGCAGGTGCGCAAAATAAAAATCATAATAAAAGTGTATCAATACGAATTTATAACAAGACCAAATGCTTATGTCGATATAGACGAATATTAAATAGCCTTTAAATCTACACATATAATAAAATCATAGACACATTTTTTTTTGTTTGTGCGCGCATCACACCTAAACTGATAAACCAATTTGCATGAAAGGAACATTATTTTTGTTAACATCGAAGGGGGCGATGCCCCAACACGCATCTAAACGCCAAAGAAAGTATAGATTTGCATCCATTTCAGAAACAGAGATGAAATTTGATACACATACATCTTAATTGAATCGGGAGAGATAACCCTGGTTCGAATCGGAGGGCGCGATACAAAGTCCCCATAAAAGCAAGGCTTGTAATATCTTTGCAACCATTTGAGGTATAGCGTTTAAGCAGCCCATATATAGACAACAAATCGAGCAATCGATTGAATTTCGTTTTGACACACACTCTTGAATTTGTTGACGATTTCATCGCTGGGCTGCTTTACATTCATACGCAGAGTAAAAGTAGTGACAATTAGTGTGAGAAAGAAGAGTAAACTTTTTTATGTCGTACTGTTACACGAGTATCTCCAAGTTAAAAAAACGATTATGTATTAAAATTTGATTGAAATAATTAATAGTGCCTCATAAATGGTTTTGTTATATTTTCTTAGCCTACATTGTGATATAGTTCGTAGAAAAATGATATATGCAGGGTATAAAAGAGTCGATCAGCTTTAACTTTTTTTTTTTTTTAGATTTAGGACAACTTTTGAATGAATGAATAATTTCCAAAAGTAATCAGTTCATTCTTAATATTTTTACAAGTGTTGCACAGAGTATAATAACTTAGTAACAAAGTTTGTAACACCCTAATATATAAATGGGATGCTATATGTTGAATCATTCCGCTTATATTATTATTTGCGGTCTAAACTTTAAACTGGTGTAGAGGGCTTGTACCTAGCGCACTTTTACACTGCCTAAATTTATTGAGATATAATACACATTTTCTCAAATCTCTTTAAAAAACAGTTATGTAGTTTAAATCGAACCAGAAACACTTTATAATTTAACATGCATACACAAACTGTCTATTTTTAGAAGGGTGTAGAGCGAATTAAAGCTTCGGTATTCCAAAGTTAACGTTTTCCCTTACTTTGTTTTAATAATCGAGATAAACTTTGTTTCAGTTCTGTTATCTTTATAAAAAGTGGTTCCAACCACAACATATGGTCTCGATCGATTAGCCCAATCATTTACTTTACATAGTATTGCAGATGTGCTGAGCTTTGGAAATGATCAAAGTCTTATCAAATCGAGTTTGTTACAAGTTTCTGACACCGGGTGACGATAGGGAAATGATCAGAATATGGTAATCTATATACTTTTCGTCATTTGAATAGGACACCCTGTACACTCTCTTTACAAAGGCTTATAGTTCGAAAGCGGAATGATAGCATAACGGTGTTTTTGCACGTTGGCTTTGTGCAACTATTATGTTTATGTGACACATCACGGATATGAAAAATCGCTATTTTAACTAAATTGTTAAATGGGGTGGCAACATATATCAATAAAATTAAATGAGAAATACTAATTTATTTATGGTACAGAATTCAAAACAAAAGGCCAATTCACCGAAGATTTATTGTTGCCGTTTTTGGAAACAAAACCAAATAAAACAAGTAAGAAAAGTACAGTCGGGCGTAACCGACTGTAAGAAGGCCTGTACCAGTGCAGGTCGCCTAACAAATACATTAAATGTTTCCTGAGCTTATGACCAAGCACATGACCACTTCTCACTGGCATATAAAACTTTTTTTTATGTATGATAAGAATAGGAGGGTCGTTCAAATTCAATTGCTTATAAAATCTTCATTTATTATCCGATTTTGATGAACTTTTTGGATTTTGGCTTAGAGGAATATTATCTCTACACTATCATACTCAACTTTTTTTGTGCCGAAGAAATTTTTTGCCTTGGGGGTGATTTTATGGGGAAGGGGGGGGAGGGGCAAAATTTTAAAATAAACTTGTGATATTCCGGAGCAGTCCTAGTCGAATGCAAAAAACACGAAGTCTCTATCTACCGTTTCCGAGATCCTTTCGTTCATACAGACGGACGGACGGACAGACATGGCTATATCGACTCCTCTATCACTCCTTACCATAATGGGGGTAACTTTGGGGGTCTCCTACTATTATTTCTACCTGTTACATACATTTGCACAAAACCAATAGGCTCTTGTACCTTCGGTACAGAGCCTAAAATCTAAATAAATATAAAAATTTTACATCTAAGACAGATATTTTATCATTCCAAGGTGCTAACCGAAGCAGAATAAGGTCAAATCAAAGCTTATAAGGACGCTGACCACTCGATTACCAAATAAACTAAGAAAATCGGAAGCCGACACGTTATTTCCAAATTTTTAAGTAATTAGTCTAAATATGGGGGAAAAACAGTATGCTAACTAATACAAAGAAGTAAGATAGATTATGTATATTGAGAAAATAGAATTCTCATTACTCTTTGGCAAAAATCGAGGTAAAATCTGGTATCAAGGCAAGTCTCACAACTATGCGCCATGTTTTATATAAAAAGACAATACTCGAGTATATATGCAAACATTGAATGTTTAAATTGACTGAATTATTCAGTATCAACGCGCATCCGAAAGCGCTAATGCTAGAAAGCTATTTACTGGACAGTATGGATTTAATGGGGGTTAAAGTTTAAATAGAGCAAAATTCTATGGATCATTTTTCCCATTCGATTGTATTGAAACTTGATTTTTATTAATTCTACACAACCCCGGGTGGCTACTATTGCATATAATCATATTTCTAAGAGTTATCTTGTGACTTCTTCTAATAAAGAGAAATACAATATTTATATCAATTTTACAAAAATACTTACTTATTATCGCTTTTATGCTGTAAGCCGGTGGAGGTGTTTGTTATTGTTGTTGCCTCTGGCAAGGACAATTGTTGAGAAAATTGTTGTTGGTGTCTATGCTGTTTGTGTTGTTCGTTTAGATGTAGAGATGTGGCACTGCTTTCAACTGCTGATCGTGTATATTGTGGCGGTGGTGCCATGGAAGTTGTAGATGCATCGGTGTATACTTCATTGGGACTGTTGGCGCTGCTGTTGGCATTGGTTGCATTGACGCTGCTAACTGATCTGTAATGATGGTATAGATGGGGCAACAATTAGTATTGCATACTTTTAGGCATTTGCTACGACGATTGAACAGCTGACTGCTAAGAACAGTTAGAGCTGTTTGCTCGCCTAATACATACACACACATATCAGTATTTCAACATGTACATTAGATCTTTTCGTTTATTCTTCTAGAAAAGAAATTAATCAGTAACAAAATTTGAGAGATTAAGACATATTTCTCCCAATAGTTAGTGTTGTTAAGTCATATATTACGTTTATACGACACATTTCATGAAATTTTAAATTTGGCGCCTAAAGAGTCGGAAGAAATTCATGAAATAGAAATTAATTCACGAAATGTGTTCATGATTAACTATATTTCATGAATAAGAGTTTAATTACAGTCAGGCATAACCGACTGTAAGAGGCCCTGTACCAGTACAGATCGCCTAGCAAACACATTTAATGTTTCCCTAGCTTATGACCAAGCAGTGCAAAAAAAAACAAGTAAGAAAATCACAGTCGGGCGTAACCGACTGTAAGAGGCCCTGTACCAGTGCAGGTCGCCTAACAAACACATTAAATGTTCCCCTAGCTTATGACCAAACACATGACCACTTCTCACTGCACGACTAAGTGCCTTTTAAACCATTTTTTTTATGTATGAAACGAAAAGGGGGGTCGCTCAAATTCAATTGCTTATAAAATCGTCATTTATTATCCGATTTTGATGAACTTTTCGGATTTTGGCTAAGAAGGACGATATCTCTATACTGGCATACTTACTTTTTGTTGCGCCGAAGAAATGTTTACCCTTGGGGGTGATTTTATGGGGAAGGGGGGAGGGGCAAGTTTTTAAAATAAACTTGTAAAATTCCGGAGCAGTCCTAGTCGAATGCAAAAAACACGAAGTCTCTATCTATTACCGTTTCCGAGATCCTTTCGTTCATACGGACGGCCAGACGGACGGACGGACAGACGGACATGTCTATATCGACTCCTCTATCGCTCCTGACCATAATGGGGGTAACTTTGGGGGGTCTCCGATTATTATTTCTACCTGTTACATACATTTGCACAAAACCAATAGGCTCTTGTACCTTCGGTACAGGGCCTAAAAAAATAGAAAAAAAATTTAGAAAAATGGTACTGACGAAAAGTATTTTGCTCCTCTCACTTCTCACTGTACGAATAAGAAAAGGGAGGACGGAAGCATATTAGGTCGTTAAAATTCAATTGCTTATAAAAACGTCATTTATTACCCGATTTCGATGACTTGTTTGGATTTCGGCTTAGAGTGGCGTTATCTCTGTACTGGCATACCCTTGTACCCTTGAGGTTGATTTTATGGGGAAAGGGAAGGGGGACGGGCAAAATTTTGAAATAAAATTTTAAAATTCCGGCGAAGTCCTAGTCGAATGCAAAAATTCCGAGATCCTTTCGTTCATACGGACGTACACACGGACATGGCTATATCGACTCCTCTATCACTGCTGACCATAATGGGGGTAACTTTGGGGGTCTCCGACCATTATTTCTACCTGTTACATACATTTGCACAAAACCAATAGGCTCTTGCACCTTCGGTACAGGGCCTATAAAATGTAATATGCCTCACCTATGTAAGCACACTCTTGAAGTGAAATTGATGAACATAAGGGAGTCAAGCATCGAAATAGTCAGCAGAGATGTGTTAAATAATATTATTCATTAATGTCAATTGATGCAAATGTGGCTTAAGATAACTAAAATTAGAAACAAGTACATATTCGCTATTTAAGCACGATAGACACCTACCGCATAGTGTTGCTCCGTGTTTTGTTGTTAATTTTGTCGGATCATTTGACTTGGTCAGAAGCAATTTTTTGTTGGAAAATTTAATAGTGATGATGATAATTTTTTTGCCAAAATCTACATTGAAATAGAGACTTTATAGGGCCAAATTTAAAATTTCAGCTACAGCAAACAAATGCCTTACATTTGATTTTAATTCTTAAATAATACTTTTCAGAAGTACAAAAGAAACGAAAGAACGGTACCACAAATTATCTATTTACTACATAACTTTCCCTCTAACCTCTCTTGCGATCTAACGCTCTCATCGGTTACAAGAGAGAAAATATCCATAGATTGTAATTATTTCACCCTTGGTATTTCACCATGCACAAACCAAACAGCAGCAACAACAACAATAGCATCTTTCTCTAACTCTTGCATAAGCATTGAAGCGTTTTGAATTCCGTTTCACTTGGCACACTATTGAAGTTGAAAATTTACTATACACACGCACGCACTCTCCCCACTCTTTAAAAGATGTTAGGCTTACTACACGAGCATTTCCCTTCTTTTTCATTCTACACTATCGCTCAACGTTTCTCCAACGTAAAGAAGTTTCACTTCAAAAAACCTAATCAAAATATTAAAAAAGCTAATTAAACAATGTATAATGATTATTCATTTACTTTTTTTCATTGTTAATTCGGTTTTTTGCTATATTTTTAATATTTTGTAAAAATTTAAATTTAATTTTTTTTAAATCCTTAAACGGCCATGCATTCTCGACGCTCTGAAAGTTTTTTCTCACGTTACTGGCCATTTGTGATTAGCGAACGCTTTTCTGTAAGTTTTGGTACAATATTGGAAAAAAATTACGCACGCGAACCGACCAATTAGCTTTTTGCAATTAACAGCTTTTAATTGATTAGCGACATGTTCGTACCGATTGACAAACTTAATAGTCTTATAGTCTTATAGTCTTAGAGGATTCACAATATGGACAGTTGAAAGGTAATTAATCTGTTTATTTTTTCAACAGCTGTTTGCGAACTTCAAACAAACAAAAAAAAAAAAAAAACAAAAAGAAAGACAACTGACAGACTGCTGAAAAAGCTATTTCAAAGTTGTTTAATGTTATTAAAAACAGATTGTTCTAGTGTTACCACCGTGTCTTAAAAAGGTGTATTGGTAAAACAGGGCCTCTTTCTATATATATTGGCTTTTTCTAGCAAGTATTAAACATTAATAATAAACGATGGTAATGGCTACTTTTAACTTGGTTATACGGTTATTTAAATAATAAATGAACGGATTTTTAATTTTATTGTTGGTTATAGTTTACACTTTTAACACAAACAGCTGACACAACTATTATCAAAGGTCAAGTAAAATAAACACATTAACTATTATTCAACTGATGGATGATGAATGTCCCTCATAATATAAATGCAAAATTAATTATTAAAAATTGTGCAAAATGTTGATCATTTGGATTCGTCAAATTCATTCATATTTATTTATTTATTGGTAATAGCAACTAACTAACATGACTAAACAGTCGCTTAAAAGTGATTATAAAATAATTAAAACTATAGAATGAAAGTTGCGACCACTCGGACCCGGTGGAGGATTTTTTTTTGGCCGTCTGGTTGACCAACTTTGCCTTTGGCCATAAAGAAATTTAAAGAAGTGTTAACATAATTTAAAGACGTATGAAAAGAGAAAAAAGGAGAGAATTTGTTGTAGATAGAACAGTGAGCTCGAAGTGACTTATTGAGAGCGTAATTGTCGTACAAAAAGGCAGTTTTATTGGAACAAAATGGCGAGTTGGTCGAAAAGGCACATTTAATGAAATTGATTGAAACAAGAAAGGGAAATCAATTTCACCAATAAGAATTTTGCGGAGACAAACCACAGATTTACATGGGTGAGACTCCGAAGAGCAAAAAGAAGAAACTGTTTTTTAGGCCCTGTACCGAAGGAACAAGAGCAAGATGTAACAGGTGGAAATATAGGTCGGAGACCCCCCAGAGTTACCCCATTACGGTCAGGAGTACTAGAGGAGTCTATAAAGCAATGTCCGTCTGTCCGTCCGTATGAACGAAAGGATCTCGGAAATGGTAATAGATAGAGACTAGTGTTTTTTGCATTCGACTAGAATTGCTCCGGAATTTTACAAGTTAATGTGTTTCTTAGGCGACCTGTACTGGTACAGGGCCTCTTACAGTCGGTAACGCCCGACTGTAATTTTCTTACTTGTTAGGCCCTGTACCGAAGGTACAAGAACCTATTGGTTTTGTGTAAATGTATGTAACAGGTAGAAATAATGGTCGGCGACCCCCAAAGTTACCCCCATTATAGTCAGGAGTTATAGAGGAGTCGATATAGCCATGTCTGTCTGTCCGCCCGTCCGTCTGTATCTCGAAAACGGTAATAGATAGAGACTTCGTGTTTTATGCATTCGACTAGGACTGCTCCGGAGTTTTACAAGTTTATTTTAAAATTTTCCTTACTTGTTTTTAATTGATTTAATATAGTCTTTGTGAATACTATAATAAGGATTACATACACAAGATCCAAATTGTTAATTTGGGCGGACAAGTGAGGTATGTTTAGTGGTATAAGGGTCTTTAAACTCCATAGACCAACGCTTTACAAAGCCAAGAATAGATTTTTCTTTGTTTACCATTGATCCAATGTGTTTATTATAAATAAGTTTGGGTTCTTTAAGGATTCCCAAATTATTATATTCGCTTCCGAGGATATTATTATTTATAGAATAATTTAATATAAATGGATTTCTACGATCAAATTTTTACATTTACATTGACAAATTTAAGTTTAGACAATTAAGCCTGTGTTGGAAGACATCAGAATATGACAAACATAATTTGACATCATCTGCATACATTAGTGTATGACCATGTTTAATAGCAATGGAATGATAATTAATAAAAATATTAAACAATAGAACTCCGAGTGATTTAAATTTTACTAGCAACATAGGGTGCACACCTCGTACAAATAATTGTACCGAATGTTTAATCTGCACTAATATATTTTGTGTTTATTGTTAAAATGCTAATTTTCAAGTGATATTTAGTTAAATGCGAACTTTTTTCTGTAGTTTGGAAGCATAAACAAATTTTGAAGTTATTCACCGCCAAACTAAAAAGGCTTACTTGGTAACTCTAGCAGTTTTGCGTATTTTACTTGGGGAAGTTAATGGGATTCGTCGTGCATTGTATTAAAAGAGTGAAATAAGAATTAGAATTTGCTTACATTTTTAACAATTAGAATAACAATCAGTTCTTCTATATCCATTATGTTTTTTACTTCTTCGCTTGAAGAAAAACATTTTTCTCCAATTGTTTCATTAAATGAAATTTTTTAACACAAACAACAGCATCCTTCTTAAAAACAAAGTTCGAAATTCTCTTTAAAGGTGTTTAAACAAAGTGGCACCAGCGAAATGCAAATCCCAAAAGTCGACTAGTGTTTTGCGAGTTAATTTAGTCAATAATTGGCTAATTGAAACATAAAAAATTATTTATTATTTGAATGTAGATTAGTGAAACGGTGAACACCCTATCAGATAAATAAAAAATTTTATTTACAAAATGGTTTTTAGAGGCGTATTAAAAAAGGCGTTCACTAAATTTCAAGCGAATTGCAAAATACTCGGAAACGTGGTCTGTTGCATGCGAAAGCGAAATTGAAGCGAAATTCGTGCGAAAGTGTTTTCTGTGGCAGGCCTGATTAAATCCTATTATATAATGCAGAGCAATCTAAAACACCGCATTTTTATTGTTGCCGCACTTGGATTATTTAAAAAAAGAAAGTCAGCACAAATTCAAATTTGGCACCTAAACATTGGCATCTGAATCACATTTGCCACTCAACTTATTAAAATGATCAAACATGCCACATAAAACGATTTCGTTTGAATTTTTGTTGTCTTTTTGTAAAAATTGGCGGGGGCTCACCCATCCATATATGTAAGTGATAAAAAAATTATTTCTTTGCATCGATTTGTGGTACAGAGATGAAATTCGATAGATATGTTAATGGGATAGTAAGTAATGCTGTTATATAGCCGATTTTTTTGACCGATATAACCGATGAAAAAAATTCGTCATATCTTTCAATATAATTGAGGTGCAGAAGAAATGTTAATGGGTTCGAGAAACATAATCCCATTATTTTTGGTCAAAATCGTGTGATTTCCATACCCTAATACGTGGGATAAATAAAAATCGTTACATTAATTTAATTTCAACTAAGTGAATTCCAGTATATAGAAATGAATTTTGTATGTATCTATTCTATTTTATTGAAAGTCAAACCCTCCAACCCATTGAGCTGAAATTCACAAACTTCAGCTAGGCCAGATAAGAAATCGTGTCAAATTTAGTTGAAATCGGAGGAGGCTATGACCACCCCCATATAAGCTATAATAAAAAGTCAACATTCAATTTACATCTATTTGAGGTAGTTAAATGATATAAGCACACAGGGATTTACGGATCTGAAGAAGTAAAATCGCATTATAAGTTTGCTCAAATTTAGTGGGGCGGTGTCCAACCCCTTTATAAGCAATAAACATAATTTGTTATATCTTTGCATTCATTTGAAGTAGATGGATAAAATTTGGAATGCATGTTATTGGGAATAGGTAATCGAGTTAACTTTGGTCAAAATCGGAGGGGTCAATTCGCCGCCCTCATATAAGCTAGAACCAAAGTTCGTCATGTCTCTGCATCCACTTGTGGTACATTGATAAAATTTGGTATAAATGTAAATAGGGTCGGAAAAAATCAGATCCAGTGGAAAAGAAATATTCAACAGTTCAAGAGCTATTTTTTACTTATTTTACTTAAATTCGATAATTTCCGATACGATAACAAAAGAGAAATTTACATTTGTGTGAAGTTTTTCGCCGTCTGTGGTTTCGAATCAAATTTATTTTATTGATTGTCACGCTCACATGATTCTCCTTCCCTCTACTTTGATTATGACTAGTATGTGTCCCTTAGTATGTTATTTGCTTGCAATTGTGACACACGGTGTGTGTAATTATCCTCTAAAGTACATGGGTCATCTTGAAAAATTCGTTGATATTCACTATTTTAAAGATTCGAAATTGACATAATTGAATTTCCGATGAATTTTATTTTTTTTAAATGTCATGTAGGTCTGTAACCGTTCAATAATATTTACACATCACACACTCTTTCATTAGTTTGATTTGTGTTTTCTAAAAATTAACAAAATTTCCTGTAAAAAGTTTTAAAAAAAATTTCGGAAAAAAAAAATTGCATTAAGAACAAAATTGAACCTGTATTCGGTAAACAGCATTAAGACAATTGTTGAATAACTTAGTA
Source organism: Leucophenga maculata (assembly GCA_035044805.1). Taxonomy (NCBI): domain Eukaryota; kingdom Metazoa; phylum Arthropoda; class Insecta; order Diptera; family Drosophilidae; genus Leucophenga; species Leucophenga maculata. The sequence continues at coordinate 133,007 of JAWNNP010001471.1, read as the reverse complement.
TTCGCACTTTAGAGCTAGCAAAATGCCACGTCGTAACAAGCGAACTGAGCTAAACGCCGTCGAGCTGGGCCAGCTGCACTCCTGGCTAACCTCGCACAACATCAACCCGGCACACATACGTCGCGAATTCACGGATGTACAACCCACCGCACGACTGCTGTTGCGTTACTATCCGGAACTGGTTGACCTTAACTACTATCCGCGACGCAACAGCATCCAATCGAAGATGTCCAACTGGGAGCTTTTCAACAAACGTGTGCTGGCCAAGCTCGGAGTAAAGTTGACGCGTGACGACATGGAACAGGTATCACGTAGCACTCCCGGTTCGATTGATTTATTGCTGTTCAGGATTATGAACTTGCACAATTGTCAAAGGCAACATTGCGGCGAGGGAACGACGAGGTTGACTCAAATCAGAACCGGCCAAAGCGGCGTTGATGAAGCAGGTACTACTGGCGTTGAGGCTTCTAGAATTACTGTCGATGAAGGGACGACAAGAGTAGCCACAGACAGAATTTCTACCGTTGGCAGTCGCCCAATATCTGCAGCGACAGGTAAGCCTAAAGAAAAATTATAAAAATATGAGTAACAATGACGACTGCTACAACACAAGACACTTTGAACCTTTGAACGCAGACACTGATGTCGTAATAATGAAGGTAGCGCGACGTATCGGTGATATTGTGAGGAGAATTCCAACAAGAATGATTGCTTTTCGATCGTATGTCAAAGAAGTGCTTAAGTTAAAAGGCAAAGAGTCTACTGTAGCGCAGATGCATCAGAAGATAGCGCACCTGGAAAATATATTGAAAATGAAATTAGAGTATATAGACGAGCTGCGCAGACAAATTGGTCATATTCGCGTAGAGCGTGCCAAATTACAACCAAAGATACCGTCACCTACTGGAGTTATTGATCACCTGGCGACAGCTATGGCGCTGACCAACACAATGCAGCACACAAACGATGCTGTTGTCAGAAACCGTAGCGGCGGCGTCAACATTAGATTCGGTAGGCATGTTTCGAAAGAATTATTCAGAGTAAGAGGAGCCAACAGCGGTGCTCGCACCGCTGGTGGAGTTGGGGTCGTTGGTCGCCTCGGAAGCAATGGCGGTTCTCGGACTGTCACCAGCCGTACCCGGGTCAAACAGACAAATATAAAACCAGTGACATTGTCGACACTGAATGCAGCAGTAGCAGAAGCACATCCACATAGCAATGCGTTGCATAAGCCATTTTCGCCGAAGAAAGTGTCGTTCAACTGTTAAGTGCGCCCACTAGATCAAGACTCGCACGTCAGTCAATCAATTTACAACTTGATGACCTTCCTTTAATTTTGAATTTTATTATATATATTTTTTTTGATGCCGGTCTTAGTCGCGCAAAGAAAAATCAAACAAAATTGTGAAAGTTTTAAAATTTGGCATTATCTTATAATTATATTTCAACGAATAAACATTAGAAATGAATTGTTCCTTAATATTGTAATGGTTCAACTTCAAACTTCGGTCTCAGATGAATAGTTTTGGAGCATTACCGATAGCTGTTTATACTCGTAGTTTTGCCCACAACAAATTTTCCCAACTGTAACGTGAAGGGTAGCGAAAAGGAAAAGCCACAAAGCAACTGTGAGGGCTACCTAACAATAGGAAAACTTCTTGAGAACACAGATCATCTGTTCCATATTTCTGGGGTTTTGTAAGTGGTTTAGTTTGAAACATAATTGGTGTATATACCATACTATATACGTATCAAGATAGGAATATGTTCCTTACATTAATTTTAGGTTTAATGGTGGTACAACAGGGTATCTTGAAATCGTGCACACTGGACTGCATTATTAAATGTGCAAAGATAATTAAAAGACCTTCCAATGATACATCCAAAATGAAAAACCAAAATTTAAAAATAACCACAGTAGTCAAATTAAATTCGAATATTTTGGGATTTTCTCGTCCAATTCCGCCATTTAGGAAATAACTTTAAACCCAAAGTAAGCCTTGGTTTTCCCTTTGTTACAAAGTAGGCTAAGAAAATAAAACAAAACAATTGCGAGTTGTCAAACAAGAGACTTGTTCCGTGAGTTTAGTTTCTTTAAGTTTTATCTACTCAGATAACTTAACTCGCGGGCAGACATACAGACGCATGGAAATGGCTAGGTCGGCATGGATCAGGAATACATACCATATTTTTAGGCAAAATTCACCACTCCACATTCCATTACGAGATAATGTAGGATATGGGAAGCTATGGGCACAAAGTACTGCAGGTATACAACCCAAAAAATAAGACAAACGAATCTTCAAATATATTCTTCCTGCATATTGAGCCAGCGGCCAACAACAATAAAGTTTTTAAAACTAACGTCTTGTGCGGTCAAAGAGTGGTAATTGAACCAATGTGCAACCGAAATGCTATAGCTCAATGTATTCGTTGCCAGGACTATGAGGACACAGTGCGCTACTGCCAAAAACAGGCTAGATGCTAAGCGACTCAGCAGAGTTTTTATCTGAGGTTAGAAATATGTCCAAACTCATGGAAGGATTAATTGAGACGCCGATTTAGATTCTGAATCTCCTTACCGCAATTGTACTAAAATATGTTTTCTTCGCGTTCTGATACGGGATGCCAACGACATTAGAGGAAGAGTACCAGAGCTTGAAATTTTTGTCCATAACAATAACATTGACATTATATTGTTAAGTAAGACTATATTACCTAGCAATATAACGCTAAGAGTGTTTGGCTACCAGTCTTACCAAGTCATTACATCACAACAGAAGTGAGCTTAGCGACCTCAACTTTATCCTTAATTCTGCAGGAGGAAAATCATTAATTAATGGAGTTCGGAACGCTCGATACTGGATGTCGGGAAATCGCAATAGCAACGCTAGATGAACTCTACTAGCTGGATGCTTAGCCTGTCATAGAGCGAAAGTATGGGCGACTGGCTCTCCGACGCACTACCTTTTTAGTCGCAGACGAAGTCTATCCTGCTTAGACTTTGTTCTACTCCAAGGCATTCCCGATTGGGTGATTAATCATAACGGATAACTGGGACCTACATAGTGACCATCTCGATATAATTATTAATATCCACACGCAATCCACAGCTGTTATGACTCAATAACGTCTTTGCACGCATCTATTCTGAGGTTCCTAAAGCTGGAGACATTTCAGATGTTGCAGTGCATCTTTTAACCTAAAAGATACAAACTGCGGCAGCTCAGTCGGGTCTTGATGTCAGCGATTCAAGTCCTTCATCTCTCTATTGCCTTAATAACGAGACGAGGGACTCAATTCGACAAGATCCAGAGAGAAGAGTATTTTGTAAGAAAACTCGAGACAATGGATTGCACAATAGACTCCGTATACTCTCTGTGGAAGGTTACTAGGTCCCTTAAGCTACAGCCCCTGAGAAACCGGTTTCTGCCTTTCAACACAGCATCTGACGAAGAGGTGATGGAAACGAAAAGGCTGCGGATGCACCCTGGCAGATGGACCTGCCTAGCACGCTTATAAGATTCTGAGTAAAACGTCTGCCAAGGAAGAAATCTCCGGGGTCTGACAGGATATGTAACATCACCCTAAAGGCTCTGCCGAAGCGAGCTATTATTTTAATTGTATTGATTTGCAATGTAATACTTAGGATGCAATACTACCCGTTCAGCTGGAGGCTGGCAAGTTCTGTTGATCCATAATCCTGGTAAGCCGGACGATCCAGAGCTGTACAAACCAATCAGCCTTCTCCCTTCAAGGTGTTCGAGAGGCTTATTGTATTACGTGTTGCCAGTCTTACTAATCCACCAGTTTTGCTCTAAAGAAGGGTACGGCGCTACTGAGCTGATTCTGGAGATTAACATATACTTGTATATTATCTAAACAAAACAAATTTTTTTGGTGCAAGGTATAAGTACGTTTGGAGCGATAAGTCCCCAGGAGGTTTTTTTTTTTATTCAGTATTTTCCGGATTTGGGAGATCTGTTTTTTTTTTTTTTTTTTTTTTTTTGAACATTTCAAGATATGTGCAATTGTATAAAAAGAACTGATCAGTAAAATCTTCGTTTATGTGCGTGGATTTTCGTCAGCTTAGATTTTTACAGCTTACCGATATGCACAAGCACAGCTCGCATATGTTATACATACTACGTATCTAAACATATTTATTATTGTTCCTGCTTGTGCGATAATATGCGTAAAAGCAGAGCTATTCACTCTCACAAGATGGTTAAATTTATGTGTAAAATAGTACAAGTCAGTTCACTCACAAGGTTAGGCCACTAGTCAGAGCTTGCTCAAATTCGCACATCCAATTTCATATCGTTGTTGATGCTTGAGTTGAATGGTAGCGTGCGGACTCTTACATATGTATGTATGCATATAAAATATATGCACCTAAACAAAGCAATCTATCTTTTGCGTGCTGATAAAGAAAGGTAAAGTCAAACAAAATAAATATTGCTTCTACATCATGTGTGTTTATATACAGAGATTGGCCGTTGTTATTGAGAAATGGGCCAACCTTATAAGTGAACTGAGAGTTTTATATCACGTTTATCTGTCAGCGAAGATGTCGTTTAATTTACGATCGCCCATAAAGAGGTACTTCAATGCATGTGTTTGGCGACAAAGACATGACGACTTACCGACTTAATAGATAATAAATATCCTATATATCATATATGAGGCATTGTCTGGAAAAAATGCCACCCCATTTTTGTTTGAATGGAAAAAATATATATGTGTTTTTTAGGTCCGTGTATTGCAGGATTGCCATACTGTCAGGGGTCAAACTTTTTTGCAACAAAACTTTCAAGTCTCCGCAACTTGTAAACGAATGAACGGATTTTAACAAACTTTAAAACTGTGTATCGTAAAAATATGTTAAATAAATATTTCATAGAAAAAAATTTAAAAAAAATTGTATTCAAATTTTTAATCCTTTATGCGCCTTTCGATTTTTTTTCAAAAATTCCCTAAAATGTTTTTCTTATTTCATCACCTTTTTACTACTTGAGAACTTTTGTTTTTAGGTGGCATTTTTTCTAGAGAATACCTCATATACTACGGAAGGCAGAGATGTTTAGTAAGAGGTTCTATGAAATTAACATTCATTTTACTAGTATTCGATAAAAATGCCATCCAATACTAGTAAATAAGGATGCTTCTCATGTAATGTTATGCTCTTCGTATAGTATTTGAAAATTCTTAAATTAGTAAATATAACAACAATGTTTGTACACTAATGGGTTAAACATAGTGAACAAAGTCGTCAATGTCGCGCGCGCAATTAAAAATTAAAAATGTTTATTTAGCACTTTTTGTGTTTATTCTTGGCCCGTCTTTACATTTGTCCATTCCCCGTATCTCTGTAGCTGCAAACCCGAGACCACGTTAAGAATTGAGCGTGAATCGATGCCAAAACACTACCGCGGGCTATAACGAAATGCGAAAGTAGCATAAGCGCAAAAAGAAGAGTTCAACGCACTATACAATGTTGTATATAGTAGATATAATACGCAAGCATTCACATTTTAATCGTATATTCATTCTTGACTTCACTACAATACATTATACGAAATAATTATAATTCTTCAGTCCTCAACAACTAGTTTAAAATAATTTGTATGTCACAATATAATATTTATCGTAGGTAGTTTTATCTATTAAATTTGCTTTAAATCAATTAAAATAATAAAAATAAAATAAAATCACACATGATTTAATTTTATCTCAAATGACTTGGTTTAACTGGTCGCCAATTTCTATACGTGGTGTAGGTCAACTAGAAAGTCTTCTATTTCACCTTCTTATACAATTCCAAGGATACAACTCTTTTAATTCCTTGTTTATTTAGTATTAATTAATAGCTTTATTTAGAACTCATCATAGAATTTAAATGTTCCTTATTCAGACACATGTTTGTTTAAATTTTAGATTGTGTCTGAATTGAAAATTAAACAGAAAAAAATAGCTATTCAACACCTACCCTGGAACTGTTCAACATATAGCATTTTCAATGTTTCGTCAAGAAACTGCTTCGTTCCACTGTTCCAATGTAAATGACATTGGAAAACAAATTATTATTCAAATAGTGATCTTATAAATATTTCGTTCACCATAATATTCGTACTTGTATGTAGTACTGCATGTACTCTACTCGTCGGTTTCTATACCCCTTCCCTTTCGCGCACTAAATCAATAAATTGCAACAAAATAACACAAAGCGTTCCCGCGACTTTTATGCGCTGACAACGATGTCGGCACTGGCATGACGCGACGGCCAGCTTTCAACTGGCCTCCAGTGCAACGAAATACATCCAAAGAAGCTTTTTGTTGGGTGCACGAATCAATAAAGAGTGGACTGGACTTAACGCTTCGCTAACGTCAAGATGCGACAACGCACATCGACCATTGCTACTCTCTACTTAGTCGAAAGAATCGTGCAATATATAAAGAGTATAGCCATAGTTGAGATATGCAAATGTTTGCACAAGTTTGTGTTGTGTGCATGTGTAAGCCTTGGAGCTTATGCACGCATTCTCGGCGCTAAGGGAGAATGAAAATATAGATCTTTAAAAGAAGGCGGTGTCCGATTTAAGCTCACAGCTGTTTTCTGTTTGCATTTAAGCAGACTACATGCGAGGAAAAAGTGCGATTGCACTTGATGATTTCGTTTTTCTGTGTGTTTCAATAGAAAAACAAGAAAAAGTGCTACTTCATACACGCTCGATAACATTTCATTCCAAAGCCAGAATATTTATTAGGAACATTTTAATAGCAAAATCATAAAGTAGGTACATATTGGTTTTGTATAGTGACTATTCCTAAAATAACGCAGACGACGTCAATACATATATGGGCAGAATTCGTCTATAAGAAGCCAATCCAGTCTATAAAAAGCCAATCCAATCCAGAATATTTTAAAACGTTTTCATACAAGCTTCCATCGTGAAGCTAGTTAATATTAGTTAAAAAAAAAGAATTTGTACAGACTTGGAAATCCTGATGGTTTCTTATGACAGCCCCCTGAGTATATTCATACCAATTTATTGTAAGATTAGATAAAAACTCTACCTTTTGGATGTTACCAACTTCATGTTCTAAGGAATATATTATTCACACTACATGTTAAAAATATAATATTATTTCTGTTTGATTTTGCAGAACCAAAGTCTTTTATGGTACAAATTTACACATAAAACGGAAAATTTGCATATTTTAGTACAAGAATCTAAGTGAGGGTGTGTCTGTGTGAGAAAAGACCGTTCTTTTGTACCCTGTGCCCATAATAAAAAGCTATATTAAGTTTGAGTAAATGTATGTATGCAGCATGCATGAGGCGAGTCAGAGCCCATAGAGTATAAATATTCTAGATCAGCATTAGCAGTCGAGTCGATATAAACATATCCGTCCGTCTGTCTGGCTGACCGTATGTACGATAACATTTAGACATATAGATTCTTCTATTCCTTAATCAATTAACTTAAATTCAAAGTAGATGCGAACGATAGCCCCCTCCGATTGTGATCAAACTTTACTCGAACACTCTCCTGAATGAACTGAAGTTTGTCTGTGAATTTCAGCTCAATCGGTTGGAAGGTTTAGCTTTCTATAAGGAACATACATACATACATAGCCAGATACAAGATTCATTTTTATATATATAGATTTGGTCAAACTTACGTTAAACTTTAAGGGGTAGAGCTCATATAAATCTGGGTTTTTGTATGCAAAACATATTCTTGTTGTTGTCAATTTAGCTAGAAGCGCTAAAATTTGTGCTTTTTTGTCAAGCCTAACGAAATCGGTTAAATAAAAGAGCCAACGCCCATTAAAAAATTCGAGTCGTTAAGGACATGTCCGTTTGAAATCGGAGTGGGAGATGCCCCGCCCACCATATAAGAGATAAACAAAATTCGACATATCTTTGCATCTATTTGAGATACAGGGATGATATTTGGTATACATGATAATGGGGCCGGTAGAGTTTGGTTAAGGTCGGGGGCGGTTCGCCACATATAAACGAAAAACATCCACGAGAGGTAATGGGATGATATTTGGAAAATGTGTTAATGGGATCGAAAGAAGATCACTTTATGAGTTTCACCTCACCCCCATACATGCTATAAACAAAAATCAAAATATCTTCGCATCTATTTTAGGTACAGGGATGATATTTGGAATACATATATGTTAATGGGATCGGGAGAAGTAAGATCCATTGGAAAAGTGGGAATGATTTCGTCAGTTTTCTCATTCTAGTTATCGGTATGCCATAAAGTCATTATGGCGTCTGTCATAATTCCTTTTGGCTGTTACATAAATTCGTACAAACTTTATATACTCCTTTAGCTTATAGGGTATAAATAGAATAAACAGCTACGTTCTTTTTCTTGATAGCACAACTTTTTTAACCCTTGACTGAAAGGATTCTATGTAACAGGGAGAAGTAGGCATGGTAGACCCATATATTCATGATCAAAATCGAAAGTTTAGTCGATATGATCACGTTGGTGATCTGTGTATATAACAAAAGATGCCGAAAACTAACACATCTAGAGATTAGCTTGCGTATTTGCGCTCATCAACCGCAGCGTTATTTTTAGGCCCCGTACCGAAGGTACAAGAGCCTATTGGTTTTGTGCAAATGTATGTAACAGGTAGAAATAATGGTCGGAGACCACCCAAAGTTACCCCCATTATGGTCAGGAGTGATAGAGGAGTAGATATAGACATGTCCGTCTGTCCGTCCGTATGAACGAAAGGATCTCGGAAACGGTAATAGATAGAGACTTCGTGTTTTTTGCATTCGACTAGGACTGCTCCGGAATTTTACAAGTTTATTTTAAAATCTTGGGCCGCTTACAGTCGGTTATGCCCGACTGTGATTTTCTTACTTGTTTCCTTTGACTTATATGGAATATTGATTGATCAAATTCAAAGTCAAGAATAAACATTTCAGCCAAGGTGAGCTTAGCCCATCTCACGTGAGTGTAGCGTATAACTATTACCAAAAGCTTTCCCGACATCTTTTTTTGTTCGTGCGAAGGAAGACTGAACTAATGCCAAGGCATTAGTTTGTATACAGAGCCATACAAATAAACATTCGTATCGATTTTAACTGGACGAACAGATAAAAATACATATGTATATATATATATGTACATAGTATAGACATGGAATCTTCTGATGCTATATATTCAACAAAAACTATTATTCATATTCATACTATTTTCTCACAAAACTGTTAAAGTAATTTGAAAATGATTGATTGGTGACAGAAATTCTCAATATTTATTTTTGAATACCGCTTATAGATTAATAACAGGCAATGTGTGACAATCGTTCATTTAATTAGATAGACAACGTCGCCAGAAAAACTACGAGTAAGAATGAATTTGTGTATTGTTTAAATAAATTAAATGTCCGGCGCGGAACAGCTCTATTGGCGATGATTTCCCAGTGGAGCGCTCTGAGACTTTCTCACACGCACTGGCTGAACGTGCGACAGATGAATGGCGATGTCTACACCGACACATGGCGATCGAATGGACGGATAAACAATAGAATTATATGATCTGAAATGCAATGATATAGACACTCATTTTTCATTGCAACTTAATGTTACACTTCCGTTCATAATGCAACGCCGCCGACACAAATAACAGAATTCGCCAAACACAACGCGTCGTTAGTCAGTATGTGTTGCAACCAGTGTTTGCATTTGCTGCTACAAAGCAGCCATTTCAATAAATTTCGAACGGCTCTGATTTCGAACGGCTCTGTAGCATAGCAGATGTGCAATACACTATTTGTAGTTGTAGCAATAGCATAAGCATCGACAGCGAGATGAGAGCTGAGCGAACGAAAATAACTTTTGTGCTACTGCGAGAGAGCATATGCATTCTTTTTCTCTTTCCCCACAATAGCATTTCTGTTGTTGCTCTCGTAGCAGCTTCGTAGTCGCTCTCATAGTATTTTTGTAGATGCTCTCATAGCAGCTCTGTATTTTGCCGCATACCAGATTTTACCGCTATATTTTGTTTGGGTAGACATGCACTTATTTAATTTTTTTTAAAAGCGCAGTAATGTTAATTGATCTCATGCGTAAACATGGCTTCGCGAAAAAACACATTTAATATTTTTAAATATTTTGATGACAATGGGTCAACATATGTGCAGTGCAAATCATGTAATCGGTCTTTAAAGAAAGATCGTACACTTAATTTAAAGAAACATATTATTGGAGTGCACAAAATAAAAATAGATTATCAAGACGAGGAGTCCACTTGTTCAGAAAACATAACACAACCCAGAAAAGAAATAATTAAAGTTAAAATAAACAAAAAACAGTTAATTCGTTCGTACATAGGAATGGTGACAGAAGAAAGCGTACCTTTCAATGTTTTCAATTCGATAAACATGAGAAATATAATAGATCCGATTTGTCACGGTCTTACAGAAAAGAGCGGAAAAAGCTTTAAACTAAATGGCAGTAAGTGCAAAAACATGCTAAAACATGTGGCGGAAAACATACGCAGCGAAATGCAGGGCCGATTTCTGTCTTTAAAAATAGATAGCGCAACTCGGGTTAACCGTTATATTTTTGGAATAAGTGCGCAATTTATTAATAAAAATGAAATTATATCCTGGATTTTAGGCATGTCTGAAATTAAAGGCGCTAGTGGAAGTACATCTAAAAATCTGGCCAAAGAAAGTATAGCTACTTTGGAGAAGTACAGCATCCGATTGAATCAAATTATTTCAATTACATCAGACAATGGAGCTAACATGATTAAAACAATAAAAATATTATCACATAGTTATATAGTTGGTGATGATTTTGAAGGCACAGAGGAAGTGGAAAAAAACATAGATTACACTGAAAAAATTGATAATTATGAGACCTCAGAAGAATTGCACGTGGGTTGCGCACTTGATGTTTCAAAAAAGGCAGACATTAAAAGCTATTTACTTCAATGTCGCAACATGACGAAATACATTCGTAAGCCATCAAATGGTTATCGTGAGGCATTTGACTTTCGTAAACTGAAATTGCCTCAATTGGATTGTCCCACAAGGTGGGGATCAACATATGAAATGATCGATCGACGAAACAAAGCTAAGGACGTTTTGAGCGAAATTGAAGCAATCGAAAATAAAACGGATGATGAAAATTTCGACGCTAGCTCTATGTAGTGGGAGTTTATAGATAGCTCACTTGCATTATGAATCCACTGTAAAAAACTATTTTGAAGTTCCAAGAAGAGCAATTGCACTACGGCAATTTCAACGCTTTATGGCTCACATGTAAATTGACTACAAATCAAATTTTACTATCACGGTCAGATAGCGAAAATTCTATTAGTTTTGAAATTGGTAAAACCCTAATTAAAAGCATAGAAACGCGAACGGAAAAACTTATATCGAATGTTGGATTTGATGCATGCCTATACTTAGACCTGAGATTTCAACAAATTCTCTCCTGGACTCAGAAAAAAAATGCTGTACACTTCTTAAAAGCTTTGTGGGAAAAAATTAAAGGAAATAACCCAAAACTTAATTCCTCAACAACTTCAGTTAATTCTATGAGTCTTGAAGAAGGGCTGGAAAATAATGAGTTCGACTTGTTAGACAGCTATTTGGGAGCTACGATATCGCCATCAGATGAATGCACGGATGTTTTTACAAAAATCGAAACACTAAAACTCCCTTACATGAAAGCAAATGTTAATGTATTGAACTTCTGGAGAGAAAGAAAGTCGACTGATCCTGAACTGTATGAACTAAGCAAAGTATGCTTTGCCATTCCGCCAACTCAAGTAAGAAGTATTGTTTATGCTGCAGAAATATGTTAATAACTTTTAATTTTATTTAGGTCACAATAGAACGCGCATTTTCATCATTAAAACTTATATTGGCCGACAATCGGAATACGTTAAATCACGACACATTAGAAAATATACTAAACTCATCCCATTTGAATAATGCCATCGACAATTTCCCTTCATTTGAAGACGAAGAAAATCATAATTAAAATTACAAATTATGTCTTGTTTGAAATTTTATTTTTTATTTTTTTATTTTATAATATGTTTCATTCATATATATATTTAGTATAGACAGTATTGGAAAATAAATAAATTCTTATAATTTAAAATTAACGTCTTTAATGGCAATATCTGGTATGCGGCAAAATACAGAGCTGCTATGAGAGCAACTACAAAAATACTATGAGAGCGACTACGAAGCTGCTACGAGAGCAACAACAGAAATGCTATTGTAGGGAGCACAAAAATTATGTAGCATAGCATTTTCAATCACTGGTTGCAACGTCAACGACACTTTCGACAATAACATCAACAAACATACTCGTACATACACATAAATTTAAATAAATTTCATATAAATATTTATAGAATTGATTTAACTTATAAAGAAGTAGAAGCAGGTGCGGTGCATGAGTCTAGAGTTGCAGTGGCGACATATAAATGAACAATAACAATATACGAGTATGTTTAGTCTAGTTAAAAAACACCCTGAACTAAACATCAAGAACAACACCCAATGTGTTAGTTTGGAAAATGAAAGAGAATACAAATCGGTACAAAATATATTCTGAACATAAAATCGAAAAATGGGGGCTGTACAGTAAGTCAGCGGCATAAACTTTGATTTTTTCAAAAAATGTAAAATAAAAACCAATATTGTATGCAGTAGTCATCATCATTGGACCAGTATCCATTAATTTATGGAAATGGTTTTCAGAGAGATGTACTCTAAACTCTATTATTTATTTAGTGCGCCTTTTCTTTTCTAATCTCAGAAAAGTTACTAGAAAAAAAGTAGAAACCTATTTGTTTATACTGAACTCGGACTCGATTCAGCGACTCAAAATACGTAAGAATTCACTAGTCTGGGGCTGTCTAAATAAAATGAAAATTTTTGGTTGTATATAAAATGCGTATTGCATTTTTCATTTCATTGTCCAGATAAGCCGCACCTAAAGTGTTACTAAGATAAAATTAACTATTTTGCCGGTTATCACGAATTTTGACGGGTCACCATTATACCATTATTGATCATTATTTATATTCTAAAGACCTGTGTTCTTACGACTTTATATGTGTTGCAAATGTTCGAAATGAATTAATTTTTTACGCTTTGAGTTTAAATTTATTTTTGCTTCAGTTTAAATTGTTCAGAGAATGCGAAATTTCATTCGAAATGTGCATTAATTTTGCAGAACTTCTCTATTAAACTGCCCTCGAATCTAGAAATTTGTCGTGTATCGCCACAGCCGGTAGGCTGATTTCGCTTCACCTCCAACGAAGCCTACCCTTTTGACCAGCATAAACTATTTCCGACGATTGGCTTCGGCTTCAAATTAATGCCGCACTATCCCGCATTGGGGACTAATGCAATTTGCATACATGCAAACCTTGATTAGGGTTGTTTAGTTTGCACCTCCTTCTATCTCTCTCTATCTCTCTCTCTCTCTCTGGCTCTCTTCTTCACCTTCTGATATAAGTCATAATTTTTGTAGTCATATATAGTTTCTAGTCTGTCCCGTTCCGAGCTGTAGCAACGGTCCGGGTTAATAAACTTTGCCCTTATGCGATTGCTTGATTTCTTTTTACAGCGAGGCACTTAATAGCGGGCGCAGGTTAATTGCATTTGGAGCACTATTATACGTTTATTACTGTTCACATGCACTCAGAAATAAACGGTAAGTTATTTTATGGTGTGATGTAAACTTGTTTTATATACATTTTCAGCACAATTGTCTTATGAACTGTTATTTTGCAATACAAGTAAAAGATACGATCTGTGATCCGCCGCAACCCCCAATAAATCCAAAATGGGCAGTAGGTTTGTATGAAGTTAGATCCAGGGAACAATAATTAAGCCTACGTAAGTTTTTATAACCTGCATATTTTGGTATTGTTTAAATGTAATAAAACGAAGAAACCATCGGGAGCCCGATAAAGTACAAAGTCGATCTAGCCATATGTGTCTGCCCGTCCTTCAGTCTGCATGAGTCAAAAATTCTCTGACTAGAGTAAATTTACACAAACTTATTCGACGGAATAAGACGCTCTATGTGTCGCATTGTTACAGAAGTACCTTAAAATATATTATCTCCCACCGATTTCACCATATGTATTTAAATTTGTTTGATATATTTTATAGTTGCTCGAAAATTGTTTTGTACATTTTTTAGCATACTTTTAATATAGTAAACATATGAAGAAATAGTTCATATGTGGAACCAACTCTCACCAAGAGGGATTTTTTAATTTGTTGTCGGTATCTATTTGATACACTAAAATTCTAGACTCTAAAATAAGAGAAAAAAAATTTGTAATAGCTAAAAAACTATTCGTAAGCTATATATCATTTAGAAATGGGTTACTTCATATATAAAATTTGGGAAAACTGGGCAGTGCCACGCTCCAATTACATGAGATGGTGTGTGTATTAAGCTTACGTGTGAATGTGAATATTTGGACACTGGTCGACCTTTTTGCTCTGAAAAAACATTTATATCGTCCTATCAGTGAATCCGTATATGGCTTTAGTCTATTACACAAAATGCGCGACAGAATCATACCCCTATCTTTTTCAGCTTTTTAATAACAGCATCGACCTCGTTATAGTCAGGTGGCTCTACAATGGCATCATCATTAATGGTGGCTCCAGTGTCATTTCTCTATTGGCGGAATTGTGTGGTTCAACGCCTCTATGTAGGTTCGAAAATGACTCCTCCATAATCTCAGTGTCTGTAACCAGATCTCCACTTTCGCCTTTACAGAAAGTTACTGCGTGTTGGTAGTCTTCGGTTAGACGTGGGACCTTTTGATAAAATTTTCGTAATTCATTTCTATCCCATAACCTCTTAACATATTTAAGCTCACGTCTTTATTGAGTCTGAAAAGGCATTTCTTTCCCACAATATCGCTCTCTAAAAGGTTGCGTAGCTGCCGACTGCAGAGTTCACTGATAAGAGAAATTCTTCGACAATAGCATTGCTACACTCCTCGTCGTACCAAGAGGTAGGCACAGGTTTTGTATAAGCAATGACCTCCATAGACTAGATTATATGTCTCTACTGCTCACATATATCTTGACAACACGGAGAGGTTCCCGGAGCAGTCGGGAGTGTGTGTCTGAGAAGGCTTCGATTGTCTGTTGCAACTATAGCATGCCGAGGTCTAGCTTTCGTTGCGTGTTAGGTTGTGCGGCTTGAACCACGCTGAGCCTAGTGTGTTCCTTGACTGCAATAATATAGTATTCCGAGTCGACGTTGGGACCACGTAGCGTTCCCACGTCCAAATCAATTGACTTCTCTCCATTGTTGGAGGAAATATCGTGAAGTCTAAATTTTTGGTGCTGTCATACTTATCGTATTTTCTTGATTTCAGTTGGTCAGGAGTGATAGAGGAGTCGATATAGACATGTCCGTCTGTATGAAGAAAAGGATCTCGGAAACGGTAATAGATAGATACTTTGTGTCTTTTGCATTTGACTAGGACTGCTCCGGAATTTCACAAGATTATTTTAAAATTTTGCCCCTCCCCCCTTCCTCATAAAATCACCACCAAGGCTAAAAATTTCTTCGGAACAAAAAAAATTGAGTATACCAGTATAGAGATAACGTCACTCAAGCCAAAATCCAAAAAGTTCATTTTAATTCTTTGGTTCTATCAATTTTTGTTTATCCTACTAATAGTCCAGTCAAAATAGACATTTGACTTAGGAAAAGTTCGCATAGAGCTGAAAATTGGCAGAGACGTGTGCACACCTTTTCTTGAAGCCCTATAAAAAAATCAAGCAATTATGTCGTGTTTATTTGTGAAAAGGGTGGTAAAATTTTCCATTTTCCAATTTATATATAGATTAAAGAATGATAATTATAACCGGAACCCTATATATCTACATATTATACTGCGGGTGTCGGTAAAGAACAAGTTTATGCCAAATTTATTAACTTTGCGGGTGTCATACAATTGAATAATTCGTTCTTTATAATTTTAGAAGATGTTATGTACGATTCTTAGAACATATAACATTCCTTAAGTTTGTTGAAACGAAAAACAGAGATTGGTACGAATAGGTAGCCAATTGTGTACGCGTCTCGTTTATTTTACAAAGAGCAAAGTTTAACGTAATAGAAATACATATAAACAAAATAATATTTATATAGCATATATTTTGTTTTATTTTAGCACAAAAATATCGTTTTCTGTTTTCTTTTTGAAATAAACAAAAAAAGAAAAAAAGAAGAAGAAATAGCAAAAGCAAAAACAAGACAGATCTGTTAACCTTGATTTCTAGTTATTGAAATTGTTGAATGTTCCGGTTTTGGCTATAGTTGACGTCAAGTGGTGCTAGCAACTATTCAAACTTGAAACAAACTAAAATCAAAGTAAAAATGCAAATGAAAAGACGTTCACAATTAAACGGCTTGCCAAAGAGAACACAATTTGGCCAAATAAAATTCATATGAACTCTTACAAGTATATAACGAATCTCTTAACATTTCTTTTAGTATATACATACGAGCATATGGTAAATATTTACTATATGTGTTATTGTTCGTTATCATGATAAATTTTCGTCTCCTTAATAACTTAATAATGTCAATTATAGTAACAAATATTTGCGAATAGTATTTTATATTTAAGCAGTTGTCCACTAGTATCATTAGAATTAAAATTTTGTCACGAAGTTTGTGACGCATTAAGGCGAGTATTGGAAAACCCCATATAGTATATAGTCGTACATATTAATACTATTGACCAGCTCGATTTTAAATTGGTTATGGAGACTTTCTGTAATTAAATGCCAATTGTATATAACATTTTAAAATTGCTTCAAAATATTCTCAAAATGGTCTCAAAATATTCTGATCATGTAGTGAACTATCACGTCGCTTATAGTATAGTCTCCTTAATGACCTTAGTCGCCTAGATAATTGTAAAGCTCATATAGCATTGTGTCTTGATCAAATCTTAATGGCGTATCGGCGTTGAGATACGGGTATGCCGAATTCGAACATACTCGACTGTAGCCTTTTTTCATGTTTTCTTTTCTTTTTTGAAAAAAAAAATAATAATATTTATTCACTTGTCCCAATGAATGTACAAGATCCTCCTCTCCACTGCCTTTTACCGATCTCATTATCATGTATATCAAATTTTCGCACTATACCTCCAATTGATGCAAAGATATGACGAATTTTGTTTATCGCTTATATGGATTGCTGGGCATCGTTCCCATCGAATCCGATCATTTAATTTGATGCACTTTATTCCCCATTCCCAAATTTTATTTCTGTGCCTTAGATGGATGTAACGATATGACAAAATTTGTTTATCGCTTATATGGTGGGTGGGGCTTCTCCCCCTTCGATTTTAACCAAACATTACAGGATTACTTCTCCCGAACCTATATATATGTATACCAACTTCATCTCTATACCTCAAATATATGCAAAAATAAGTTAAATTTTGTTTATCGCTTCTGTGGGGAGTGGAAGGCAGCACCCTTCAATTTTGATCAAACGTAACAGGATTGCATCCTTGTACATCAAATTAATACAAATATATGTTGCATTCGGTTTATCACTCATATATGGTGGCTCCGATTTTGAAAAAAAAAAAAAAAACTATCTTCTCATCCAAGACCCCATCTATATTCATAATAAAATGCATACGAAATAGTTCAACGGTTAAGGCGTAAGAGAGTAGCATTCATACATACATCTATCCATCCATCGATCCGACATAAACTTTCGCATTTAAAGTATTAGTAGGATTTTCTAAGGAACCATGCAAGATACTCCAAATGTGGGGTTTCCAGCTTAATATACTAAAACAATAAAAAACTTATTCATACTAAAGCTCAGATATGTTGGATAGACTTTTGGGTTCGATCGAATATTTGATAGGGATTAACGTAATGTAACCCGGATTTGATGTTTCTAGCAAAACTAACACCACCAATAAAATTCATACAAAAACTCAGAATGAGAATTAGGTTTGTATGGTAAGTGCCAAGCAGGGTGTTCATTGAATACAAGTTATCTGAAGAATAAATAAGTGAATCTATTTATGCATATTTGAAGGCACTACCTCTTATAGTCACCAAGATCTCGAATTTCATTCGTACAGCCAGACAGATGGACATGTCTATATAGATTTGCCTTTTAATGATGATCAAGAGTCTATATATACTTTATGGAGTCTGCCACGCCTCCTTCTGCATATATTTGGATAAACTTAGTATGCCCTGTTTCCCTATAGTAATAGGGTATAAAAATGCTATAAAAGGTTTGTTTAAAAATGTAAATTTTCTAAATTTTGAGCAAAAGAACTGTCGCATGAGAATCGCTCAGGAGCTTTTGAATGACGCAATTGACAATGCAGATTCGCACAAAAAAGTCACAATTGGTGACGAAACCGGGGTATATGGTTATGACGTAGAAGCCAAAACTAATTCATCTCAATGGAAGCGACCAGAAAAGCAAAGACAGAGTCATGAAAATACCGCCTTAAGCTTGGTCAAACGTGAAGGTTTTGCTCATAGCATTCTTTGATTACTATAGCGTGGTGCATCGTGAGTTCTTGCCGGAAGGTCTTAGGAAATTTTAACTTGAAAACGCCCGTATTTGTGGCGAAATAATTCATGATTTCTGCTTCTCAATAATGCATCTGCATACACATCGTTGTTGCTCGTGATTTCTTTGCCCAAAAAGACCGTATTTATGCCTCAGCCACCGTTATCACTGGGCTTGACTACCTTCGACTTTTTCCTGTTTTTAACAAGAAAGCACTGCTTTTGCGCACGATTGAGGAATTAAGGACCATATCGCTGGAAGAACTCTAGGTCATACCAAATATCGCACATCAGAAGCGCTTTGACAATTTTGAAAAGTTTATTTTATCTGAGGGTGATAACTTTGTAGGGGTCGAAGCATTTATTGACAAAACAAAAAAAAAATTCAAAAATCTGTAGTTGTTTGTTAGGGTAGGTTCACACAGTGCCAGATGTCTGGCCAGATTCAAGTTAATTGAAAATTTTTGCAGAATTTTCTTTCACTTAATGAAATCTGTAGATATTTGAAACTAATTTGCGTGCGTTCTACCGTCAGGGGGTTTAAGTTTATGTTGGAGTAACCCGTAAAGTGCACAAGAAATTAGAAAGGTAGTGTTTGACCAACTGAACCAAATTTTTCGGTGAAGACGCTTAAAAATACGAAAATGTACCGATTTCATAAATGTGTACCGAATTTTGCACCGATTTTGCATATGAGAAAAAATGCAAATAGAAAAAAATGTTTTACCAAATTTTTCCGCTACAAAATTCCTACACAAATGGCTTTCATCCGATTCTAAAATCGTTTGAAATATTACAATACTGGCAATATGCGATGCACATCTCA
Organism: Leucophenga maculata; assembly: GCA_035044805.1. NCBI lineage: Eukaryota > Metazoa > Arthropoda > Insecta > Diptera > Drosophilidae > Leucophenga > Leucophenga maculata. The sequence continues at coordinate 113,557 of JAWNNP010001471.1, read as the reverse complement.
AATTTCATCATTACAGTCTTTTTTTTTAAATTCTGATAAATGCAGCAGTTTGAATAGAGGTATCAGACTGTATGCTATGCTGTTCGTCTCATTACTCAAGTCCTAACCAGTTAAATTCTCGTAAAGCTAAATGAAAACTTTCACCCAATGCACCCAAATTTATTCAAATGTATATATTATGAGGCGTGGCAGATCTTATAAATCTTATATTCTTTATCTGCTTGTCTTATGCATCTGTGAGCTTGGCGACTAAAAACTGAATTAGATCATGGTATGCAGAGTCTGTAAGTGACTATGTTCTCGTGGGAATGTTTGCAGGGTATTTTGAAGTCATGAACTCACAAATGCAGCATTCTCACTTGTTTTCATTTCAATTCATTCTTTCTGCTTAAACTGCAAAACTAATAATTTTGTATGACAATTTAGTTATGTATGAGCATGTTTGTATACACAGCAATCATCCGCCTAGTTATCTTTATTTGAAGCACTGCTGCTTTGAATGATGATCAATTAATCTAAAGTTGCATAGTCATCACATTAGACGAGTTCCAACCGGATTTTAACGCGCTTAACTCGCCGCGATGACCAATTAAATGTTACATTAATAAAATTAGACAGTAAACCTTTTTGCCCTATGTTTAAGGCATTGTTTTTGTAATGTTTTGAAAACAAAAATTTTTCAGCTTTACAATGAAATCATATTTATATATACTTACAGTTATTTCACTTGGAAATAAAAATGAACAATGAAATGTGGTCCAACATACCTGAAAAAAAGAAACGAAGAAAATTATTAAAGCGAATTTAATTGAACAATGCTGAAACGAATGTCTTAACTCATACTATGGGCTTATGGCTGGGTTAAGAAAAAAAAACGATTGACTTATGTTAAAGTATAACACAAAGTTATATTTTGCAATTTCCAAGTTTTGGACTTAATTATAATTTGAATGTGAAACTATTTGTTAACCCTATTACAATTTGGCATTAACAAAACTTTTGAAAAAAAAAAAAAATATATCCTACTAATATTATAAATGCGATAGTTTGTATGTATGGATGTATGTTCCTCTCTTACGGCTAAACCGCTCAACCAATTCGTCTGAATTTTGGAATACAGATAGATGGGATGATGGAAAAGAACATAGGCTATGTTTTGACAAAATCGGAGGGGGCGTTGCCCCACCCCCATATAAGCAACAATCAAAATTTGTCATATCTTTGCATCCATTTAAGGTACAGAGATGAAATTTGGAATACATGTTAAAAGGATGAGGAGAAGTCAACCTGTTAGGTTTAAACAAAATCGGAGGGGGTGTTGCCCCACCAGCCCTATTAGCGATAATCAAAATTTGTCATATCTTTGCATCCATTTAAGGTACAGAGATGGAATTTGGTATACATGTTAAGAGGATGAGGAGAAGTAAACGGGTTAAGTTTGGTCAAAATTAGAGGGGCTGTACACCACCCCCCGTATAGTTTCACAAATGAGGCAAAATAAGAAAAGTAATAAGATATGCTACTTTTTATCGGAAGATCCGCGGACGAAGTCGCGGGTAAAAGCTACTATTATATAATCCACAAAAAATTATGTGTAGCAGAGCATATTAGCTTTACTGAAATGTCAAAATGTATGTAGCAAAAAAGAAATCGGAGACCTTACAATGTACGGGTAGTTTCGTAAACACCAACACACGACGCGTCAATTTAGGCATGCTTTTGCTCCAAATTTGAAAAGAGCAGAACAAAAAAAATAAACTTAAGTCATTTGAATGTACATAGCCTGCATACAAAATGACCTCTGAACGGTTATAAAAAAATGTTTTTACCTTATAGGCGTTCAAGCTATCGTTATTAAGTTTTTACAGTGTGTTACTAAACCAAACTTTTCGAAAAAATGGGCGTCCACCACTTATAACAGAAATACAAAATTCCTCATATTTCAACGACTATTTTAACGATCGCTGGAAGTGGTATAGAGTGTGTTACTATCGATAAGTATGAGGTTTATGGTTGCACCACCGATTTGCATCTTAGAGCTTCGGTTCAATCGAAGTCAATTTTTGGTTTGTTTACAAGCGATAATCAAAATATATATATATATATTATATATATATATATATATATACGTCTGGGCAACCACGTAATTATTCACTAATATAAATAAAATGTAATTAAAATCGAATTCAAACCTTTAGAATAATAGGCAAAACATTAATAATCTTGCGTGGACATTTCAAACTATTCTAAACATTAATTTAAACATATTCATGTACATACTTCACATTCATATATGTATGTAATTATATACATAGATATTTTTTTTGGAATATACAGTAAAATTACAAGATCAGAAACGAAATAAGTGTTTGGGTTTTTTTTTTTAATTTCATTCTTATGCTTTTGTATCATTGAACACTGATTATAATTTCAAACTCGAGCTAATGCTTCAGCATTAACGTTTCATCATTAACCCACACGCAATTACATAGACAAGAATAAAAAAAATTTAAATACTTCTTACACAAATTGTCTTTTTTTTAAACACTCTTACGTCAAATGTTGAACACTGTTAAGCAATTAGAAATACTTTTCACGTAGGTATCATTATCACCAAACTAAATCTTTGATGTAATGTAATCCATCCAAATGCGGCTGCTGAGGACTGGTTGGTTGCTTGACTGTCTAGCAACTGAAATACTCAGTGCTTTGAGAATCGTTTTTGAAAAAAGTTTTACCGAGCCGAACGATCAATCGGGTGAGAAACTAAAAATTGAGCAAAACTACAAACAAATGCCGGTCTCAAAAGTCGAGAGTGTCTTGAGAGAGAGGTAGCAAGAAAAAAAAAATGAGGGTCGTTAAATAAGTTATGACAAGATGTGACAGTCGTATTTATCAAACCATCCAATACTCCTCTTCAGTATAGGAGTATATACAGTATATAGTCGAATATATATATGTTTGCATATCTATTCTAATTTTATAGAGGGAAAGATTTGTATTTTTGTATGTATTGAGTAAAATATCTCAGAAACTACTTAATTTTGAAATCGGTCAAAACAATTTCACCACTAGAATGCTACATTATCCCTGAGTAGCTAGCCTATGCTAGCTACTCATCGGAGGGGGCGGTGCCCCAACCCCCCCATATAAACGATAAACAGAAGTCGAGAAATCTTTGCATCTATTTGAGGAATGGGCAGGATATTTGGTATATATGTATGTTAATGAGATCAGGAGAAAATCACATCATGAGTTTGGGGCGCTGCCACACCCCCTTAATGAGTGATATGGATGATATTTGGTATACTTGTAAATGGGATTGGAAGAAGTATCACATCATGAGTTTGGTCACGGTCAGAGTGGGCGGTGCCTTAACCCCATATAAGCCAGAAACATAAATCGGCATATATTTGCATCTACGCAAGGTACGGGGATGATATTTGGTATACTTGTTGATGGGCTCGGAATAATGAGTTTGGTCAAGGTCGTAGGGGGCGGTACCCGACCCCCATAAAAGCGATAAACTAAAATCAAGAAATATATTCATCTATTTGAGGTATAGGCATGATATTTGGTATATATGTTAATGAGATTAGTAGAAAATCACATTATGAGTTTGATCAAGGTCAGAGGGGGCGTTGTCCAACCCTCTTATAAGTGATAAACAAATTTCCATATGTATATATTTGCATCTATTAGAGGTACGAGAAAAATATTTGGTATACGTGTTATTGGAAGAAAATCACTTCATGAGTTTTATCAACATCGGAGAGGGCGGTGCTATAGTAGCGATATACAAAATTCAACATATTGTTGCATCTTGTTTAGGTACGGAAATGATATTTGGAATACATGTTGATGGGATCAGGAGAAGTAAGTTCCATTAGAAAAGTGGGAATGGTTTGGCTTTCTATGGTAAACATATATACATATTTACAACAATAATTTTAACAAAAGTTTTTAGGAAGCGTAGTAAAGCGCACCGGGTTCAACTAGTGCAAAATAAAAAGATAAACATGCAGCATATCACGAAAAAATATTTCCATTGATGAAAATGTTGCATTATGCTTATGATTTAATTAATTATCTAATAATTATGTTAGCCGCAAACAAAAATATATACATTTAGTAAGCGAAGGCGACCCGCTAAAGTAATTATATATTCATGATCAGCTCATTGTGACGAGTCGATTGACTTAGCTGCGTCCGTTTATAAGTCTAACCTTTCGTCTATCCTCAGCAAATTAATCTTGGAAACCATAAAAGCTCTTGGAAATTAGTTTGTTAGATGACCGACGCACCTAAAAAAATATACACTCTGCCAAGAAAGTATCGCTACCTACGAAACTACTATCTCCCGTAGATACGAATTTACTTCAAAAAATGTATCTAGAGCCGACAAGCTGGATCGAGCCAATTCAGATCCTTCATTCATTGAACACCCTTGATTATTGGCAACAAGCCGTTGCTGTACAAGTACGACACACTCACAAACCAGTAATCATCCGAATGGCACCCGCATAGCGCAATCGCAAAGCACTACTGATGTCGACTGCTGAAAACACACTGGTTTATTGATTGCGCTAAAATTTGCCGTCATAATTAAGGACTGTTCTCTGCGGTAGTTCTCATTAAAACTGTACTCCTTTGTGAGTTTTTTAATGCAATCACTAATTCAATAAAATATCTTACACGGATCCAGATAGAAACATATCCCAAATACACATTTGAGATTCAATGAGAAGTACAGGGTATCTCGACTGTAGCATCCTTTCTTGTTGGTGACTGCAATACTTCATTCGATTTGTATATATTATTACATTTCTACAAACCCAATAACACTGTTACAAATCTGCTTTGTGCAGGTATAACAGGTATGTGCAGGTGCAGGTATGTGTTGAACAAAAAATATAATAATAAAAAGGACAGTGGGTTCGTATAGTATAGATATGAAGACGAACAAGACTTTATAGAGCTGTTCAAGAATTTATATAATTTATGATGTCTTATTCTAGTAGTAATAAAATTGACTACTTCATATTGAGAGTTAAAAGAGGGTAAAAACTAAAATACATTGAAAGCATATGAAAATTAGAAAAAGTTTGAGTTATTGTAGTTTCAGAAGAACTGCTAATCCACAATATAATATCTAAATTTACTTAAAACGAATTTAAACAATAATGATAAATAAAAATGGTTGATAGGATTTTGTTTTTGTTACACACTGCTATGTATCGTTCTACGAATAATTTTTTTGCAGTGGATGAGCTTTTTCGTATTCAGTATAGAGACAGAAGAGTCTGACATATTGTTCTCCGACACAAACAGTCTTATCTATGCAATTTGCAGGCTGTCAGCTGGTGATGTTAATAACAAAGAAACTGTTGATGATTATGATGATGCGATCCAACCTAGGTCAGTGCTGTGTGTTGTTACTGACTTATCTCGAGTGCAGTTGCAAAATCAATAAGAAGCATCCCATTAATCAGTGAACGATAGAAAATCAACTCTGTAAACAATGCATGTAAGGACTACATGTAATTATTACACGTTTAAGAAATCTCAGAGTACCATCGAATTAAACATTTCAAAGAAAATAAACATTGTTATTGTCATATTCGTTGCCATCGAAGACGATATTATAATCATAAATTAGACAAGCGAAACAAATTAGTTTTGTTGAAACTGCAGGACATCTTAATTTCGCTCCTACTACAGCAAGGACAGTTTGCGAATGCTGATAACATGCTCCTACCACGCTACAATTATAACAAACCCTAAAAACGAAAATCCGGTCATAATTAAAATGTCTTGTTTTCAAGGCCGAAAAATCAGCTCCTGTCATAATTCTTCAGAGAACAAATGCACATTGCGATTTTAAAATGAAGCCTTTTCTTCTTTACCATTCTGAGATGGTATGATATTTTCTAAAATATAAATGTTGTTTTTATGATTTCAAATACAACGTTCATCTTACAACCAATGGATGAAGGTGCAATATCTAACTTTAAATGTTACAATCTAACACATGACGACGTCCTAGTCGAAGCCAAAAAGAACGAAGTTTCTATCTATTACCGTTTCCAAGATCCTTTCGGTTATACGGACGGACAGTGGGACATTGCTATATCGACACCACCATAGCTCCTGACCATAATGGGGGTAACTTTGGGTCGTATTCGATCATTATTTTTATCTGTTACATACATTTGCACAAAACCAATAGGATCTTGTACCTTCGGTACAGCGCCTAATAATGGAAAGTTATATGGTTTTAAAAATTTTACTTTTGTATGAAACATGAATTAAATGAGAGGTCTGCATACTTAAAAAAAACGTCTTAAACTCAACAATCTTTGGACGAATTAGTTAAGAAAAATAAAACTCAGCCAACAGAAATTATTTATAATTGAAAACCTAATTTTATACCTGTTTTCCTTTTATAAAATTGTGAATTTGATATCTCATTATAGCTTTGAAATTGTCTGATAACTCAGTTATACATACATAAAAAAAACCAAAAACTGATTTTTTGTTTACTCAATTTCGATTTGCTTCGCATTTCTTTGGTCCTTAATAACAACGCAAACCGGAACCTGAGTGTATTTTAAAAATAAGTCCCCAACAATGTCCAATAGTTACTAGACGGATTTGGCTTAATTGACTCGCCATATGCTTTAATGCGGTATAAACTTTTACATAGAATATCCAAGATGTGTCTCAAAATTTCCCGAACTTTTGGAATAAAATGAAGACTATAATAGATTTTTGAGTACTTGTTTTTTAATATTCAAAGTAATCTCCCTCTGACTGAATACACTTATTAGCTCGATCCAATAAAATTTAAAATTAATGTTTTAGCTCGTTTGCCGGAATGACCTTTACAACGTCGGTGCACGCCTTTTGGATGGTCTCCACATCAGCATAGCACCGTCCTTTCATGCATAATGTCAGGTTGCCGAACAGAAAAAGGTCACAAGGTGCCAAATCAGGCGAATACAGCGAGTGGTTGATGGTCAAAAGTGCAACAACCGCCAACTTTCTTCTTCGCCGACGGATCAAACGTCTTGGTGAATAATGAGCTTCGAATCATAGAAACAGATCAACCTTGTCTTCACTTTTGATTTTCTGGGTTTTGGTTCAGCGGGCGGCTTCCATCCGGTACTTTGACGCTTGGTTTCAGGGTTGTTTTGAAAACACGATGTCTCGTCACCAGTAACAATGTTGAAAAGGAAGGTTTAATCCTTTTTGGCATATTTAATGATATCTTTCGAATGTTTACTCCGAAGTGCCTTTTCCTCGTCTTTCAAATGATGCGAAACAAATCGTGCTCACACTTTCCTGAAGCCCAAATGTTCGACCAAAATGCAATGGATTGAGTCTTTGGGCAATCCCAATTCCGATTCCATGAACCGCAATGATGATATCGGCTCATTTTTGATGTATTCACGGACAATTTTTATATTTTGTTCGTTCACTGGAGATTTCGGCCAGCCGAACGTTCGTCGTCATTCAAGTCTTCCCGACCGTCTTTCAAAAGTGTATACCAGTCGTAAATAGTGGTACGAGATAGACATTTTTTCCCATTAACTTGATTCATCAATTCGTGAGTTTCGGTAAAAGTTTTATCAAGTTTAAAACAAAACTTAATATTGGCTCTGTGCTCAACATTCATTATTGGCGCCTACAGAAAATGCCCTGGAAAAAATCTTGAGATACACTTTGAAAAACATAATGATGCAGTTTCTTCAAAATTTGATCACCTTCTAATGATAGTTGTACTTTTAACTTCTGAGATTATGTCTGCTTTAGAGTACATAAGGTAAGATAGCAAAGTATTTCAAAGAAGTGAACTGTTGCAGTCGAAGACGGATATGTGTTAAAAGGTAGTTTCTATAAAAAAAAAAAAAAAAAAAACTGCACAAAGTACGGCTGCTCGAAATAATAAAAAAATAATATTACACGTAAAGAGTTCATCAGAGTTAGTAAATATTTATTTTTCAAGCATATTTATACCTTGACTAACGCCAAGGGTAAACAAAGTTTGTGCAAATGTATGTGATAGGCGGAAGGAGGCGTGTATAATAATTAAGTATTCCCTTCGTTCGTTGTTCATATAAGTGATCACCAAATTATTAATTAGGTATTTCGAAATAATAATCCCTAATAATCTCTTTGTTGTGTTCGTTTTAAAAATACTTGCTTCTATGAATTCGGTACACAGTACTGTTGCAAATTTGGGTGTAATCAACCCTAAGGAATATAAATAGGGGTCTAATGCTGTAGGGGGAATGTTTATTTATACGATCGGCTTTGAATTCGGTTTGTATGCTCTAGAAAAGAATTAATTAGGTACGTATTTCTTCGATTTTGCAAAATTTATGCCGAAAGGGGGGAAAGGGAGGTCAAAGATAAAAGCTACTACTATATGTGTTGTCACACGAACTCAAATTTGTAGTTGCTGAAGACTACAAAAGAAGATGAACATAAAGCAAGAGAAATCTTTAACTTTGATACAACTAAAAGTTGAGGTACGGGGACGAAATTTATTACACATGTTAATGGGGTCGGGAAAAGTAAACGTGTTATGTTTGGTCAAAATCGGAGTGGTTATGCCCCACCACCCATACAAGCGATTAACAAAATTCAACATATCTTTGCATCTATCTGAGGTACGGGGACGAAATTTATTACACATGTTAATGGGGTCGGGAAAAGTAAACGTGTTATGTTTGGTCAAAATCGGAGGGGCTATGCCCCACCACCCATACAAGCGATTAACAAAATTCAACATATCTTTGCATCTATCTGAGGTACGGGGACGAAATTTATTACACATGTTAATGAGGTCGGGAAAAGTAAACGTGTTATGTTTGGTCAAAATCGGAGGGGCTATGCCCCACCACCCATACAAGCGATTAACAAAATTCAACATATCTTTGCATCTATCTGAGGTACGGGGACGAAATTTATTACACATGTTAATGGGATCGGGAAAAGTAAACGTGTTATGTTTGGTCAAAATCGGAGGGGCTATGCCCCACCACCCATACAAGCGATTAACAAAATTCAACATACCTTTGCATCCACTTGAAGTACATTGATGAAATTTGGTGTGCATGGTAATAGGATCGGATGAGGTAATCAAGTTAAGAAAAGAGAATAAAGTTTTTTGATTTATCGGTTTTGAATAATGCTGGAAGAAGTAAAGAAGTGCTTGGAGTCGAGAAGGAGGAGAATATATTGTGTAATGAAAATAATTTTTACTGGGCGCAGCAAAGCGTGCCGGGTACAGCTAGCAAGCAAATAAAACTCTGTGTAGGAATAGTTTTTCTTTAAAGTTAACAGCTGGCTGTAAAAAACATATTTAATTTTCGATAGAAAAAATTTGAATTTAAAGTGGATTTTCTACTATAGGGCGAACCCAACGTTAGTTATTATATGTTACGACATTTCAATAATACAATTGAATCCAATTCGTCTGAATTTTGGTATAGAGATAAATGGGATGATGGAAAAGAACATAAGCCCCACCCCCCATATAAGCGACAATCAAAATTTGTCATATCTTTGCATCCATTTGAGGTACAGAAATGAAATTTGGTATATTTATTAAGAGGATGAGGAGAAGTCAACCTGAGAAGTAAACGGGTTAAGTTTGGTCAAAATTAGAGGGGTGGTACCATAGTATAGTTGTAGTTAAAGATGCGCAGATTCGCAGTTTGAGATATTTTCTTCTTCTCTCTTTACGACCCTACTCACTATTTGAGGTTGTTATTTTTAATAAATTTGATAACATTAACGCAAATGGGTCAATTGCATTGAGCATATCGATTTTAATTCAATTGATAGTATATTGAAAAGAAGCGCACAGAAACTGTTATACAATTTCAATTTGCCATAAATTTGCAAGCTATAAAAAATCACTTACTATAATGAAAGCTACTAAATGTAATTGAATTTTAAAACGCAGCAACGGACGCTGTATTCCGAGATAGATGCAAGTCTTGCTACTAGAACGGAATTACAAAAGTAGCTACATACGTAGTTGAAAATATTCTTGACGGTTCTGAAAATCTTTAAAGTCCGGGTGGCGATAAAAGTTGGGAGTGGAAATCGAATGATCGAATTAAAAAATTCCTATCTTGATCTGTGTGAGATATTTTATTTGTTTAAGTATAAGATTTACAAAATTGGCCATTTCAAGCTAAACTAAAGCACCAGAAGATGTAGATGAAGAGAAAGGTGCAAATTTGAATGGGGCATCCCTTCCATTGGATCTATATGAAATATTTCATTGGAATTTATGTAGGATACATTTTTTTTAGCTAAAATAACTAGAAAAAAAATATGGGATCGGGGATATGATCCATTGAACACAACACACATGACAAAAGTTTTAACGCGGGGCCGGGTACAGCAAGTAAAGTAAAAATATTCTTGTTTAGATTCGATATTGAAATGTTTGGTGCCCGTCTTTCAGAGTCAGAATTGTTCATGTGCCTTCAGAAATACAGTGGGCGAATAGCAATTCTGAATTCGAATTCCGCACGTCAAAATATAAAAATAAATAAAAATATTGGCTCAACTCTGCTAGTGTTTATAGGAACACTAACCATACAACCCATTGAACCGAAATTCGCAAACAAATTTCAGTTAGTGCAGGAAAGGAAAATCAGTGGGGGCTATGCCCACCCCCAAATAACCGATAAACAAAATTCAACATTTTTTTGAATATATTTGAGATACAATGTGATCAACAAAATTCGTCGTATAAATTTTTATATACATCCCATTAGCATGTGAAATGTGGTAAGCATGTTAATGGGATCGGGAGATTACTTCTAAATTAATTAATTCTAATTAAGTTTCGTCAAAATCATAGAGGGCAGAGGGGGTTATTCCCTGCGTTCCACATAAGCGATAAGCAAAATTCATCATACTTTTGTATCCATTTAAGGTACAGAGATACATGTTATGGATTCGGTAGAATTAAAAATCATTGAACAAGTGTGCGCGGGCGATATATACGATGTCTTCTTAACTACGTTACATACTTTCTAAAAACCTAAAACTAGCATTTGACACTTGCTTGGACTTCGTATATTGTATGTTTTGTATATTCCGTATAAGGTTTTTAACCACCATAAAAACCCACCATCTACATTTGATTTTAAAGATTAGAAAAATATTTCTTTTTGGTAGAATATGCAGCTTCTATACGATATGAAATTTTGGGGGAAAGGTTACAATTTTTTCTGTATTTCAAATACGAAGAACAAAATCAATTATTTTGCAAAAATTATCATCGTATATTCTTGTGCCATGTATTCGCCTGCGAAATATGCGAAGTGCAGAAAAATGGCAGTCTTGTTACTAAAGCAGATAATAGAAACGTTTTTATAATAGAATCAAATCAAAATGTTTCTTGAATAGATAAAATCTAAGAGCCGAAAACCTATCTGCAAGTCACAAAACTTCGAATAATTTCTAAGATACATTAGTATTGTTGGAATTGTTTGTAATATGTGATAGTCTATATACGTTTGTTCTCGATAATAACTTTCCTACATATTTAACTTATGGTGCAATAAGTATAAGACTATCAGGGGCAGTTGTGAAGAGTTATTAAGTTACGGTTCCACCGAATTTATTTATTTTTGTTTTATTTTTTATCAACTATATTAATACAGGATATAAGTGAAGTGCTTGACTAACGCAAAATTTTCAAAATTGATGTCTTTGGCTCTAATAATCTCCGAGTCGTAAAGACGTATACTGCTATATCGACTCGGTCAATTATATATATATTTCATGGGGCTGTCATCACTCCATTTGCGACATTTGCATAAACTAAACATATATATCATATGAATTTTTTTATGATCATTGAAAATTGATGCTAAAATTTGAGATTGATAGGTTTGGTATCTATATAGATATGTAAAGGTATGGTAATCTACAGGGATCATGGCCGCAATTCTTTTGATTTTAAATAACTTCTGCTTTGGACATTTTGATGGCTGCGAGTCGATGCACAGTCCTGCATAGAATAACATAAAAAAAATCGTATTTTAAAGGCTGGAGCTATCCCTTTTTGAAATATTGCCTGAACGCACGCTTCAAGACCTTTTACTGGTACTTAATATAACACGACTCAATCGAATATATCAGCAAAAATTTCAAAGAGAATTTTTCTTAACTTTTGTGGGCTACCGTCCACAATGATATGCATATTATTGTAGCCCTTACAAAAAAAAGCAGTAAATATTCTATTGCTTATCGAAGAAAAAATAAGTTACGCTGCAAGCATTTAAATCGAATATGAAATAAAAACATTTATTATGCAATCAAGAGACTGTTTAAATTTGTCGCCAATATTGTATGCTGATATCGATGGATAATAGTATATAAATGGATGGATATTTGGTTGAGTTGATGTTCTAATGATGTGCCGTGCATATTGATTGAGAAATAACTCAGTCTTCGTCGAAATCCAATTGGGTTGCTACCGCCAATTGGCTTCGTCTAATCAACGTCTCAAGTTCACATAGAAACAACTCACATATGTACATATATAAAATAGTATTTGCCGCAACGTGACCAATTTGAGTTAACCGATAAAAAGATAAAAAATATAAATAAAAAAGAAAGAAACAATACCCAGCCAGAACGCTATCGAAAGCTGATTTCAAAGAATGCCAATAACGCTAAGGCGGAGGCGTCAAATTTATTGCGAAAATAAACATATGGCATATACATACATATATAATATTTCTGCTCAGTTAGCATATATCATATCTACAAGCCAAACGGAAACAATTAGATTGGAATAGCAGTGAGTCCACGATTTTTATAGATTAAAAAATTGGGTAAAAAATTTTGAGAAAAAAATAAATTACAAATAATCAAGTAATTGCTAAAAAGTATACAAAAACCCGACTGCAATAAAACTTATAGTACATTAACGAGCTACCGGTGTAAGCAAGAACTAAATGAGAATTATGAGATTATAATATTAAAGAGAGAAACCGTATGAATGGTATCTAACCTACTTTTAATCGTTATAGATCTTTAGAACGTTGTAGATCAAAATGAGAAAAACTGATTTAATGATATCCAATTTAACATAATTCGTCGACTTTAACTGTTTCTTTTTTCAAATTATGGAGTCTGGTTGTCGAGTAAATGATATGAGAAGTTTTGACATAAAGGTGAAGAGCACGACTGGGAAGTTTATTCCGATTGAAAAGTGGTGCACATGTTACGAGAAATGCAAGGTGAAAACACGAAATATTGCTCTTTTTATGTGTCTGATACAGCAGCGCTCGCTGACGCCATTATATAAAAAGAATCTGGCCGGATAGAGAAATAATTTTTATGGATTTGGATGTATGGATATTACTCTCCTACGCCTAAAACGTTAAACCATTTAAAATTAATTTTGGTATAGAAATAAATGGGACGTTCGAAAAGAACATTTGGACAAAATTGGTACGGGTGTTGCCCCACGCTCCATATACAGAAATGACATTTGGTAACATTTGTTAATGGGATCAGAGGAAGTGGGAGGCGATGCCCGCTCACTCATATAAGCGATAAACTGATGAATTTATGATGAATATCTTTGCACACGTTTGAGGTACAAAGATGAAATTTGGGATACATGTCAATTAGATCGGAAGAAATAATTTTCTTAAGTTTGGCCAAAATCGAAATAGGCGATGCCCCGACCCACATATAACTGATAAACTATATTCGTCATATCTTTGCATCCATTTAAGGTACTGAGAGGAAATTTGGTACACATGTTGATGGGATTGGGATTAATCTTATTAAACTTCGTCAAAATAAGATGGGGCGATGGCATACCCTCCTATAAGCGATAAACTTAGTTCGTCATATTGCTATTTAAGAAATTTGCAATGAAATTTAGTATAATGGAAACAGAAGAAATAAGGTCCATTGGACAAGTGTGAAAAGTTGGGCATAATATGCGCGGGCGAAGGCGATACATAATATGATACACCACCAAGACGTTCGAGTGCCAGTGGAGCAAATCAACTAACAGACCAACGGCTACAAAGAGCGTCTTAAAGTACAAGCAGCTTGGTTTTGGCTTTAGATACGAATCATATAGGATAAGAAACAGGTTCATCTCAGTGTCCTGTGGCATCTATAGTTCAATAATAACATTTAACGAAACTCAAATGCTAATTAGCGTATTCATTGAATACAAATGATCTGAAGAACGAATAGGAGAATCTATGTCTATATCGATTTTCGATGCTGATCTAGAATATAAATATTTATGTCTGTATTTGGCAGCCTTTCATTTTTAGCTATTTATGCCAGGCTTGAATTTGGTTGTCATTGACACAAATTTGCTTCTAAGATTCACTGAATTTTTAAGTTAAACATGGAAAATAAAGAGCAATATAGGTAGAATATAGCACAGCCGATATTGCCTGGGAGTTAATTACTAGACAGAAGTATCCTTTTATATTAACAATGCGCACTAAGACGGGGTGTCAGAAAATTTCGGATGCACTCACTCGGTGCCAAGGAAAAACAAAAAATAAGTTTGGATTGATAGATCCTCCACGAGCCGAAATACCTCTTAGGAATGTATAACCAACCACTCGGACTTTTCAGTAAAATCTTCATTATTGCGCGTGCTAAAGGCACTCGCGTGAACTACCGTCCACAGTGACAATTAGTAGTACGCCCACTCGTTTCGTCGCTGCAGGCTCTTGCACATTCATACATACTTACATATGTATATTTTTGTATTATTCAACATCTCCTTATAGTGTAGGGCTTAGACCCGCAAATATAGATATGCATACTAACCTAGCTGCTGTATTTTGTGAAGTTCAGCTTACCTTACGGAATTCTCTTGTGCCGTGCGCTGAAGTAGAATACCATTCGCCGAGTCTTTTGCATCATTCAAGAGCACCACAATGCCATTTCCGCCGTTGCTCTCTAGCACCATTGTACACGCGGCCGATGAAGTGGAAGCAGATGAGGACGATGAGGAACACACGGAAGAGGATGTTGCTGGTTGTGACACTGCCGCGCTACCGCCATTTTGTTTTTTGCTTGAGCTAAAGCTGCGTCGTATCGATTGCAAACTCTGGCGTATAAATGACTCGCGTTTAATATTCGACACCGCATGTTTGCCATCCACAACAGAACCGGAGCCCCCTCCGGACAAATGCATTTTTGTGGGCATAGACTGTGGACGCGGCGGCATAGAAGTGTTGGTCTTTAGCTCCTCATGTTCGTGTATTACTGACGGTTTGCGCATTAGTTTGCGATAATCCTCCTCGACAATTTCCGGCATTGACGCGGATGAGGATACTGGGTTGTCGATATTATGCTCCTCTTTCGATTTGAACTTTTTGTGTGAAGATTTTTGTTGTTTTGCTTTCTTTTTGGCCTTTTTCTTTGATGTCGATGGATTTGTCGACGCTGTGGACATTTGTTCAAGCAATAGCGTTTCAAAATTGCTAAAAGGAGCGAGATCGGGAGATTGAACCTGATCTGCTGCCGAATTTTGTTCCATTTGAAGCTGCCATTCATTTGATGGTGGTGGCGCTGAGGCGGTAGAGCTTTTGGCAAGAAATTCCTGTTGTTGTTGATGGTGGTGTTCTCGTTGTATAGTGTTGCTTCTATCTATAAAACTATATGACTTTATTAAGAATAAATTGGATTTATTCTTTTTGGCTTTAAGCTGTTGCAGTGTGCTGCTAAAATCGACATCGCTACCACTTACGCCGCCGGCTGCAGCAGTTGCTGCCAAATCGGCGTCATCTGCCTTTTTTGTGTTTGTTGCTGTTGTACCTTCAGTTGAAGTTGTTGTTTGTGTCGTATTTGCAACAAGTTCATTGTCAGACGCAATGTTAATATTGACGCACCCTCCTATGCTATTTTCAGTGACTCCAACAACTTCGGTGAGCACAGCTGCTGTGCTCTTAATTGATTCAGGCAGCAACGTTTTCGACGCATCTGTTTTTGTGAACGTTTTGATTGTCTCTTTAGCCGCATCTCCAACGTCTGCATCAGGATTATCATCTTTTGTTGTTATTGCACTTGTTGTAGTTGTTGTTGTTGTTATGCACAATTGATCATTGACAAGCATCATTTTGGCTAATTTGAACTTTTTTTTTTATTTAATTACACTTATTTCACTATTTATATTTATTTTTGCTATTTATCTGTTAATCTATTTATGTTATATATATATCATATATATATTTATGTATATATATATATATATATATATATATGTATATATATATATTTTTTTTTATATGTATTTATATATATATATATATATTTATATACATGTATAAATTTTTTTTTTTTTTTTATTATGTATCTTTTTCGAGATTAATTGCTTTTCTGCATTCTAGTTTCTTCTCTTCGTTTGTACACAGCAGATCATTGTTTTTTATGCACGCATACATACCGCAAAATATGTATAGAAACCAATATTATGTTACATATGTGTGTACATATGTATTTAAAAGTTCGTAACTGATTGGATCGAAGTAAGACATGCTCGAATATATGTATATATCTAAATGTTGTTATATTCTATTGACCATGCGTTCGACACGTCAGTAAACTAGTATGTGTGTACGTCTGTTTTCGATCCTCTCAAAAAATATTACGTGCTTCTCTTTGTGTTTCTGCTCTTTTTGAGCAATTTCTCTACTACAGTGCAAATATTAAGTGCATCATAGTTTTTTGTTCTTTGTTTTGTGCACAGTTTTACTTTCTATTATGCAAACTAATAAATAAAATTAATGGATTTGTAATATTTCGAATAAACTAAAAAAATTTTTACAAAATTCCAAATAACTTTGGTTAAATCTTGTATCAACCTTAAATTGTACAAAAAAAAAACCTCCCGTCTCAACCGATGTCCCACACAATTTCGGTGTTCATCTGGTAAAGTTTGATTTTAAGGATTTAAGATAACAAAATGCAAATGTTGCTAAAATGAAAACTGTACAGATTAATTTAAAAAAAATTAATTAATATTAACCAGCAGTCTTCGATGCTAAATATCACATATGTACGTATATATATATATGTAGATTTATATTTTCTTTGAAAGGTAGAAATATAATATACTATACCAATGGGCTACTTCCCTTGCTGTTCCCTAAATTCTCAACATTTCATATCAAACAAACAAATGTTAAACTTTAAATTAAACTGCTGATTTGGTTTGTTTATATTAGCTTTTCTTGTTAAAGTGAAAAAAAATGTATTTAAAATTAATCGATCATTTTTATTAGTTTCATGTGCTGGGTGTGAAGAATTTTATGAAATTATTCCGGGCCTCACTGACGATGTCTTGCTACTGCTAGTATGGGAGACTTCGAGATGATTTTACAAACTTTAATGGTGCTATATTCCCACCTGGATGCGAGTGGAATCTTTTATAATAATTTACGGAAAGTACACCAGACTTGGCGTTTCTAGCAAAATAAACAAAAAGAGCAAATACTTCTGATGGAAAAACATAAGCAATGTCCACCTTATTTATATTTTTTGATTGGACTTATTCCTTCTAGTGGTTCCGTTTTTACCTATATGGAAAGTTGTTTAAGGTGTGACGTAAGATACATCAAGTTTGGAGTTATTAACTAAATTGATTACAACAATAATTGTTTTCGTTGAAAAACTTAGAGTAGGAAGGTGCGGAATTTTATGGGGCTACAACTTTATAGTGATCCGAAATGATCATATTGGAGATGTTTTATTGGGATTGACATAACATACACAATACACAATAACAAAACGTTGTTTTTTTTTTGTTGTAAAACCCTAACATTTTACCTTTCGCTTACAAATACACATAACAGGGAGACGAGTTCGGGGCTATCTCAAAAAGTAGGCGTGGCATATCGACAAACACTATGTGGTTATTCAAACACAAATTTTTAAAATTCTATAAAAAAGTAAGCAACAATACACAGACGTACAGCGTAATATGTCCAGATCGACTCGTCGAGCAGATTAAAAAGTTATGCGAGTATAAGAATACATATATATATATACTACAAATTGATGCGGACTACAATTAATAGTGATTCATGTGAAATATTGTATTAAAATTAGCATAAGATCCCTAAACACCATCCACAAATTCCGTTAAATTATACCCTTCTCTTCCTTCTCCTTCGGGGCGCAGTGAAACATTTTTATACCTTGTTGCTATAGAGAAAAAGGTTATGCAAATTTATCTAAAAGTGATCTGCATCAAAGTCAAGTCGATATAGATACGTTCGACTACGTGTCTGGCTGTCCATATGAAAATCTAAAATTTTAAGACAATGGTAGATATAATCTTCAAGTTTCTCAAGTTTGGATAATTAAATTCAATTTTACTATTCATTCTTCAGATGCTTTAGTATTCAATAAACACGCTAAGGGGGGACCCTCCCTCTATGCAAATCTACTCCTCATTCTGATTGTTTTATGAACAAATTTTACTGAAGTTTTTCAAGTTTTGCTAAAAATACTAAAATTGGTACAGATCGGACCACTGAAAGGTGTAGCCCTATAAAAATCTGACCAACTTTTCTGAGTTTTTGTAACATACATTTTTTAACGTTTTTGTTTATTTAGCTAGAAACGCCAACTCAGGTGTATCTTGCGTGATTCCTAAGAAAATATTCCATATAGGCCAAGATCAGACCACTAGAAGGGAAAACCCTCACACAAATCGTTAGGAATAGGGTATCTTGTAGTCCAGCCCACTTGACTGCAGCGTTCTTTCTTGACATATGAGTTCACTTCTCCAGACTTGTTCCCCCTCGAAGATGAGAAGATTCCTTACTATTGTAGATAAATGATAGTAAAACTTTATGGCTTTATACTACATAAATACAAACAAGGCAAATGTTGCTTCGACGGTTGCCTCGTGAGCAATAACAACAAGCAACATGAAAAGCAATGGACAAGACAGCTACACACGAAGCAACGAATGCTTCAACATGGCTGTGTTGCTGCAACGGTTTCCTCGTGTGTATCCACTTCTCACTCTGTCTCTTTAGCACTCTTTATTGCACTCTAATGCGATTATTATCACTAATCAATTCATTTCTTCGGTTAAGCGATATTACTCTCTCACTCAAATTTACAATTGCCGGTATTTTCTCTCTTTTTTTATGGTACCAATGGTAATGTGCATTTAACTCTCTGTCATAAACAATTACAATTACGCTCTTGCTCATATGCGTATGATTAATTTTTGATTGTTTCTGTTGTTTTTCTTTTTTACTATACGATTTTTGTTATATTTTTTTGGTCATTCGCATTTTGTTTTTTTTTTTTTGTTTTTTGGCAACGGACAAATTTCCGTTAAGTTATGATGTCATTTCACAAGGCAACAATGAGAACAACCATAAAAACGGTTTTGGTTTGTAACTTTATTCATTTTTTCAATTTATGTTCACTGTTTTTCTCTCTGTACAAAATATTTAACGTGTGGTCTCCGGCTGTAAGCAAAGACAGAAGAAAGGTAGATAGAGAAACAGACAAATGCCAACGACTTTCGCCGGCCATTTGTTTTCACAAACACAAAACATTATGAATTTACGCAAATATGGACGCTTTTTATGCTTGGCATAAAGCCACACGTTCACAATAAGTATGTACATGTACACACATAAATACATACAAGTATATTAAATAAAAAAAAATATTTTTCAAATAAAAGTTCATTTAACAAAAAAAAAAAAAAAAACACTCATTTGTCCAACTTAAGCGCGCCACACTAACACCGAAAGATAGATAAATAAATACAAATAGATACAATAAGTTAAAGATAGCTAGTTAGACGGGCGCGCTGTCATGCGACGTTGCTTTAGTTCGTTTTCGCACTGAATTTCAGTTTCATTTGGTTTTGCCTTGAAACCGACGAGCGACAAAACGAACGAACAAACGAATCCACGACTAAAACGCCGAATGCACGAATGGAAGATTTGTTGGATCGGATCGGGTCTAGCTGTTTTGAGGGCGTCTACATGCATACGTATGTAGATAAAGTGGATCATAAAAGTATGTTTCCGCTTAAAAATGTATTTGTTTTCATAAATGAGTACTGACATATTGTTGAAATATGCAATGCAAAATTCTTCGATGTCTACCACCAGAAACTTTAAATAATGTGTTTAAAAAAAAAAAAAAAATTAAATGAATTTACCATTATACTATTCACACACAGTGTAAACCGATCCCCAATTAAGTCACAATGTTTGAACAACATCAAATAAAGTATCGAACAACACATTAAGTATACAGTACATTGCTTATAAGCTCTTCAAGGCGAATCGCACTAGATATTTACTTATATTTTAATACATATATTGTTTTTTTTAATTTTTTAATCAAAATTTATTTTTTTTATAATTTTCAAAAACATAATTTTGTTGGTAGGTGAATAGTGCAACAACACAAAATACACAGTTTGAGTACATGCCTGCAAATAAGCTGCATTCGTTATTTGGATACATTTTAAAAATTGTGCA
The DNA here is from genome assembly GCA_035044805.1 of Leucophenga maculata. Taxonomy (NCBI): domain Eukaryota; kingdom Metazoa; phylum Arthropoda; class Insecta; order Diptera; family Drosophilidae; genus Leucophenga; species Leucophenga maculata. Next base: position 93,002 of record JAWNNP010001471.1, on the reverse strand, counting down.
GTGAAAATATATTTTTATGATCCACTGTATTTGATTTTCTGGTTGGAGCATTTGTTGTTCCTTTGCTATGCACATCAGCTGAGCAGTGAAGCACATACCAATGTATAATGTTAGCCAGCAACAACGAAATCAACAGCCTAGTAGAAAATCAAGGGAGTATGGTGGTACGTGAGAACGATCGCGAAAGAGAGAAAAAAGAGAAAATTGTAGCTTCGATAGAGTCGAAGCTTTAATGCTCTTCGCATACAATTATAATATAACAGCTACGTTTTATATACGCTTCCATTTTATTTCATTATAAAATAAATTTTAATCGAAATCTTTAATCTTTTATCCTAACACTTCCATTGAAATATCCTATCCTACTAATATTATAAATGCGAAAGTTTGTATGTATGTGTGGATTGATGTATGTTCCTCTCTTACGTCTAAACCGTTCAACCAATTGCTATGAATATTGGTATAGAGATAGATGGGACAACGGAAAATAACATAGGCTACGTTTTGACAAAATTGGAGGGGTCGTTGCCCCACCCAAAATACAAGCGGAAAAAAAATTTGTCATATCTTTGTACCGATTTGAGGTATAGAAATGAAATTCGATATATATCTTGATACCTTTATATCTATTTGATGTGCAGAGATGAGATTTGGAATACACTTTAATGGGATAGGGAGAAATAATTGTACTTATTTCGGTGAAAACTGGAAGGGTCAATACCCCGCCGCCATATAAGCCATAAACAAAATAAGTCATATCGTCGAATCCATTTGAGGTGCAGAGATGAAATTTGGTATACACGTTAATGGATAGAGAGAAGTAGTCGTACTTATTTTGGTCAAAATTGGATGGGGTCATACCCCACACCCATTTATAAGCCATAAACAAAATTAATCATATCTTCGTATTCATTTGAGGTACAAAGATGAAATTTGGAATATAAATGTTATTGGAGTCGGGAGAAGTAATTATATTAAGTTTTCTTAAAATCGGTGTCGGCGATGATTCGCTCCCATATAAGCCATAAATAAAATTCGTCATATCTTTCCAGCTATTTGAGGGGCTGGGTTGAAATTTGGTATAAATACAAAAATTTATCAAATCTTTGCATCCATTTGAGGTCTACAATGAGATGTGGTATAAATGGTAACGGGATCCATTGGACAAGTCTGAAAAGATTGGCAATATTATGCGCGGGCGTAGTCGCGGGTTCATCTAGTGTAATTATATGTGAATTGTCCATTTGCAAGAAGAATTTATATGAAAAACAATATTTGGGCAGTGGTTTTCTATGGAGACTACAGCCAACGGCGAGACATGCCCGCTTAAATATGTATGTATAAGGAACCACAATATCGTGTTTCAAGTTAACATTGGCTGTAGTGGAAAATTGCTCTATACATAAATTGAAAATTAGGGGTTGAGTTGTATGGGGGCTATATATTTTAGCAGATGTGGCAAGGTAAATTTTTAAAATATTCAGCATAGAGAAATAAGAAGAGTCTATACCCAATTTCATATGAACATCACGATAATTGAGAGGTTGCTTTGATTTAAAAAGTCACCAGACAGACTAAGTATTCTTAAATCAAATAAACTGCACGCTGATGTTTTTCTCTGCACGATGACAAATATATATATTCCTCCGCAGTTTTCGATATTTCTTTCAATTCGTTACAAATTCCGTGACAAAATTATAATACTATACACACTACTACGAGTGAAGAGTATAAATGTGTCGTACTTGCAGATAGTAACAACACCGTACAGTTCATTTCATTCATGAATATTTTAAAATTTCCAGCATTTAGCTATTGAGCACAGCATCTACCTCTCGGTATAAATATAAAAACTAAAATGATTAAGAATAAGTAACCAAATATGCATGCATACATACACATGTAAATTATGTGTATACATAAATACAGGGTGCGTTTCTAAGTTTATGAAATGCATTTTTCCATCCTGCCATTACACTATACAAAACACCATGTAAAAATCGTGCTTGGCGATTTCAACGGCAAAAATGGAAAGGGCCCAACCGTCGGGAAATATAGTCTTCACGACACTACTTCCAATAATGGAGAGCGTGCGAACATGCTTCTAACATCGACTCGGACCACTATCTTGTCGCAGCCACGTTACACACTAGGCTTAGCGTGGTGCACGCCGCACGTCCCAACATGCAACGAAAGCTAGACGTCGGGAGGCTGCAGTCACAACAGACCACCGAAGCCTTCTCCAACACACTCTCCCGACTGCTCCGGGAAACATGTTACAGATGCAGAGGAGTTACTGGGATTATGGAGGAGTAATTTTTCTAACCTACTTTGAGGCGATGAAGTGCACAATATCGCCGATAGGCATAGGATACCGGACCACCACTTAACGGTGGCACAATTGTAGAGGAACTGGACTATAACGAGGTCGGTATATACGGGACCTAAATTCGTCATCAACTCTAATAGGACCAACAATTCTGCGGAGAATCTTGCTCTCAAAGACTTCCAACGTTGTTTAATCTCATTCAATCAGAGTTCATGACTCTGTGCAGTTCAGTAGGACTGGTAGAATCAGCGTCTTGTAAATCTTGATTTTTGTCTTTCGAGAGGGCTTTACTTCTTATTTGCTTGTTCAGCCAAAAAAAAGCATCTATTTGCAAGCGTGATTCTTCGCCTGATCTCCGAGCTGACGTTGTTGGTGCTGGTCATTACGGATCCAAGTTAGACGAAGATTTCTGCAACATTGAAGTTGCAATTCTACATCGTCACTGCTTGCCGCGATGCGAGAAGACTCCAAGACCGAAACTGTTTTTCAATCTCCGAGAATGCCTTGCTGACTCACCGTTATTGCGTACCGATGATATCAATTTCATCCGCTTACGCGAGCTGCATCACTTCCATTTTAAAAGATCGGGCCAGACATAATCTGTATGTACGGCATTGGCATAATATATACTCCATCAGATTATCGCACGTCAGCGCATCACCCTGTCTGAAACCTCTCTTGGTATCGAAGGGATGATCTTTCCTACTCTGACAACGCTCTGTGTATCTTATAGCGTCATCATGCAAAGACGAACGATCTCTGCTGGGATACCTAGTGCAAACAAGGCGTCGAAAAACTTCTTTCATGTCGGTCTATCGAAAGTGGCTTTGTAATCGACAAATATGTGGTAAATGTCTTTGTTAAACTCACGGGTCATTCAGCATTGTTTATAACCAAATCGAGCGATTTGATGACGAGGTTGACATAATTCAGCGCATAAATTTCCAGCGGATGCACTGGGCTGGTCACCTCATTCGAATGGATGGAAGAGCTCTAGCACGCATGGTTTACATGGAAGCTCAAAATTGATTGGCACACGTTGGAATAACCAGGTATGGAGAAATCTATGCTTACTTGACATTTAAAACCACTGACGCCAGTACGCAAAGCCAGACAAACGAACCTGTCTATCGACTCGACTCTTAATGCTCATCAAGAGTATATATTAAAGTGCACCAATTTTGTTCACAACAAAAGTGGTACCCCATGTTCATTATCTGCGGTCAATTCTAAGCCATTTTCACCAAGAAACCATAGTTCTAAAATCAATTCCTGGTCCGCGCTTTTTCAGTTGAAAAATCTACTTTTTTGAAATTTTAATTTATTACAATATCTTTAGAGTTTTTAGTCCGATCCTGACAACACTCATGTTAGGACCAGGACATTTCCAAAATCTATAAAATCAAAGAACCAATTGACCTTAAAACATAATTTTCGTCCTTGCAAGAACATTTTTATGAATCGCTTCTGTGAAAATAGATCCCAAAAAATTGTTAAAATCAACGCTATTTTATTGCTCAAAGGACATTTTGATTGTCCGTGAATAACTTAGCAAGTTAACTAAAGCAAGCCGTCTTTTACGAGTTTACGTGACGACAAATTCACCGTCAGAAAATTTTGAAACTTTGAAAATTTATGTTCCAATGTACTTCAATGTCATGTTCTTCAGTTCTGCTGCATATGTGCACTGATTTACAAGTTTATAAGGACGACGAAATATTTACCACCAAATCTTCGGGAATCTGTTAATTCTATTGTCGGCAACAACTCATATTTTACTCATTTGGAAAATGTTTTACTGACAATGTTTTTTAATGATAGAAAATCTATCCGTGAGAGAGCCAAAAAAAATGTTCTCCATTATCGTGATAAGCTTATAAAAAGCATGCTATTAATTTTGATGGTACGAAATATTATGATTTGGTAAGACTAGACGATGACTGTATTTACTGCTAACATTCCATACGAACACTTGTTTTTCAAGGACAATCAAAATGTCCTTTGGGAAATAAATAGCGTTGATACCAATTTTGTCAGGATCGCACTAAACACACTAAAGTTATTGTAACAAAATAAAATTTCAAAAAAATAATTTTTTCAACTGAAGAAGCGAGGACCAGGAATTGATTTTAGAACTATGGTTTCTTGCGGAAAACATCTTATAATTGACCGTCTCTTATGAAAATGTTGTACCATTTTTAATTTTTTTTTTTAGCCCATACAAATTGATGCACCCTAGTATATACACTTTCTAGGGTCTACCTCGCTTCCTTCTGCATGTAATATACATTTGCACAAAGTTAATATAACCTTTTACCATATGAGCTGTTTTGGGTATAGAAAAGTCGAGCACCTCGGGTATAGCACTTTATTTATGAGGCCCTGTACCGAAGGTACAATAGCCTATTGGTTTTGTGCAACTGTATGTAACAGGTAGAAATAATGGTTGGAGACCCCCCAAAGTTACCCCCATTATAGAGGAGTCGATATAGACATGTGCGTCTGTCCGTCTGGCCGTCCGTATGAACGAAAGGATTTTTGAAACGGTAATAGATAGAGATAGGGAGATTGGGATTCGTTTGCTCAAGTGCACATTGTGTGGAAAGTTGTTGACTGCCATACACCTGGGAATGGCCAACAATGATTCTTGTGTCAAACGGTCCAAGCAACTCACACGTCCGTTAGGACACGTATCTCCTGGGTAGCCTCTGAACATCCGATCAGAGGTGAGCTAACGTGAGAAGGCGAAGGGGCCCCCTCTCATTTAAAAAGGGGTTGGTGCGCTGGGCTTGGGACTCGCCACTTTAAAAAAAAAAACCCCCAATGAAAACGAAAAGAAAGCCTCGGAAGGACCCCTTTGATGACGACCCCGGAACACGATACAAGGATCATGATTTGAGGATATGCACCTGGAATGTCCGCACCCTTAATTGGGATGGTGCAAGTATCCAGCTGGCTGATGTCCTCGAAAAATGCAAGGCTGACATCACCGCAATCCAAGAAATCCGATGGATAGGGCAGGGTTGCTCTAAAAAAGCATCCTGTGACATCTACTACAGCTGCCATGCGAGTAAGCGCGAATTTGGATGTGGTTTCGTGGTGAGTAGGAAACTACGTGGCCTCGTCTCTAGGTTCACACCTGTTGACGAGCGTCTAGCCGCGATACGCATCAAGGCTAAATATTTTTATATTAGCCTGATTTGTGCGCACGCCCCGACGGAAGAGAAAGACGACGATGCTAAAGATGAATTCTATGAGCGCTTGGAACGCCTGTACGAGCGCTGTCCCAAACACGATGTCAAAATCGTGCTTGGCGATTTCAACGCCAAGATTGGGAAGGAAGGAAAAAATTTAGCCTTCACGACACTACCTCCAATAATGGAGAGAGGCTAATCGATTTCGCCGCAGGTCGGAACATGGTAGTTAGTAGTACCAGATTTCAACATCTTAACATCCACAAGGCTACATGGCTGAGTCCTGATCAAATAACACGCAACCAAATTGATCATGTTCTGATTGACGGAAGGCACGCATCGAGCGTGTTGGACGTGCGAACGTTACGTGGTCCCAACATTGACTCGGACCTCTATCTTGTCGCAGCCAAGGTACGCACTAGGCTCAGCGTAGTGCATGCCGCACGTTCCAACATGCAACGAAGGCTAGACGTCGGCAAGCAGCAATCAGAGCAGACCGCCGCAGCCTTCTCAAACACACTCTCCCGACTGCTCCGAGAAACCTCTCCGATTTCTCGAGATATATGTGAGCAGTGGACACATATTACCCGCTCCATAGATAGGGCTGCCAAGGATATCATTGGTTATACAAAACCTGTGAAGAATTCTTGGTACGACGAGGAGTGTCGCAATGCTACTGCAGAGAAGAACGCTTCCTATCAGCGAACTCTGCAGTCGGGAGCAACGCGAGCTGTTAGAGAGCGATATCGAGAGAAACGGAGAGAGGAGAAACGCCTTTTCAGACGCAAGAAAAAGGAGCAAGAAAGGCGGGAGTTTGAGGATGTTGAGATGTTCCGTAACAGAAATGAAGCTCGAAAATTCTACCAAAAGGTCAAGCGTCTGATTGAAGGTTTTAAGCCCGGAGTAACTTTCTGTAAGGATGAGAATGGAAGTCTGGTAACGGATGAATAGGAATCACTGAGATTATGGAGGAGTCATTTCTCCAACCTACTCGGCGATGAAGCGCACAATACCGCCGAAAGAGAAATGACACCGGAACCAGCAGTTAATGATGGCACTATTGTAGAGCCACCGGACTATTACGAGGTCGATTCAGTTATTAAAAAGCTGAAAAATAACAAAGCGGCAGGCTCTGATGGGCTGCCAGCTGAGTTATTTAAGACCGGCGGCGAAGAGTTGGTTAGGAGTATGCACCAGCTTTTATGCAAGATATGGTCCGATGAACGCAATAACGGAATAAGTCTCCTTTCCATTGGATATAAGACTTTGTCGGGCGTATTGTGTAATAGGCTGAAGCCATATACTGACTCACTGATAGGACGATATCAGTGTGGCTTCAGACCAAAAAGGTCGACCAGTGACCAAATATTCACATTACGCCAAATCTTGGAAAAGACCCGTGAGTTCAACAAAGACACTCACCACCTATTTGTCGATTACAAAGCCGCTTTCGACACGCCGATAAGAGCGAAGTTCTTCGACGCCCTGTCTGCACTAGGTATCCCGGCAAAGATTGTCCGTCTTTGCATGGCGACGCTATCTAACACACAAAGCGTTGTCAGGGTGGGGAAAAACCTCTCCGACCCCTTTGATACCAAGAGAGGTTTCAGGCAGGGCGATGCTCTATCGTGCGATTTTTTCAATCTCCTGATGGAATACATCCTACGCCAATGCCCGTACATACAGAGTATGTCGGGCTCGATCTTCCAAAAGGAAGTGATGCTGCTCGCTTACGCCGATGACATCGATATCATCGGTACGCAGGAACGGTGAGTCAGCAAGGCGTTCTCAGAGATTGAAAAACAGTCTCGGCTCATGGGTCTAGCGGTGAACGAGGACAAGACGAAGTACTTGGTGTCTTCTCGCACTCCGTCATCGCGTCTTGGACGGTCAGTGACGATGGAGAATTTCAACTTCAGTGTTGTAGAAAACTTCGTCTATCTCGGAACAGAGATCACCAGCAACAACAACGTCAGCCTGGAGATCAGGCGAAGAATCACGCTTGCAAACAGATGTTTTTTTGGGCTGAGCAAGCAAATGAGAAGTAAAGCCCTCTCTCGACGGACGAAAATAAAGATATATAAGACGCTGATACTCCCGGTCCTACTGTATGGCGCAGAGGCATGGACCGTGATTGACTCGGATGAGACAGCGTTGGAAGTCTTCGAGAGGAAGATTCTTCGCAGGATCTTTGGTCCTATTAGAGTCGGCGACGAGTTTAGGTCCCGTATGAACCGCGAGCTGTACGAGCTATTCAATGAGGTTGACATAGTCCAGCGCATAAAATTCCAGCGGCTGCACTGGGCTGGGCACCTCATTCGAATGGACGAAGGAGCTCCAGCACGCATGGTTTACATGGGGGGTCCAAACTTGATTGGTGGACGCCGGCATAGAGGACGACCGGGCACTCGATGGAATGAACAGGTATGGAGAGATCTCTCCGTACTTGGCATTCAGAACGACTGGCGCCAGCGCGCACAGGATTATGGAGGCTGGCGCGCTTTCCTGGACGCGGCCATGACCGGTAGACGGTTGACGGCCATTTAACTAACTAACTAATAGATAGAGACTTCGAGTTTTTTGCATTCGACTAGGACTGCTCCGGAATTTTACAAGTTTATTTTAAAATTTTGCCCCTCCCCTCCCCATAAAATCACCCCAAGGCTAAAAATGTCTTCGGCACAAAAAAAATCCAAAAAGTTCATCAAAATCGGATAATAAATGACGATTTTATAAGCAATTGAATTTGAACGACCCCCCTTTTCGTTTCATACATAAAAAACTGTTTTATAAGGCACTTATTCGTGCAGTGAGAAGTGGTCATGTGCTTGGTCATAAGCTCGGGAAACATTAAATGTGTTTGTTAGGCGACCTGCACTGGTACAGGGCCTCTTACAGTCGGTTACGCATGACTGTAATTTCCTTACTTGTTTTTTTTTCGTAAAATCAAAAACACTGCGAAAGTCTACAAAAGCAAGGTTGCGAGGTATTTTTAAATAGTGGACTCACGACTGTAAAGCTATTATTTCCACTTCAGCTGATTTTAATAGAACAGTACCAAAATAAATACAAACTTTTACTCGCGTTCATAAAATGAAAAGCGTATCTCTGTGCGATTTTGTTGTTGCTGTTATTAATAATGTTTTGTTCTTCTATTTTTCGTTAGTTGTTAGTGTTTGATAAATTAAATGTTGAGTAGGCTTGACTGTTTTTAGGCCCTGTACCGGAGAAATATAAGCCTTTTAGTTTTGTGCAAATATAAGTAACAGGTAGAAATAATGGTCGGAAACGCCCCAAAGTTACCCACATTATGGGCAGGAGCGATAGAGGAGTCGATATTGCCATGTCGGAAACAAATAGATAGAGACTTCGTTCTTTTTGCATTCGACTAGGACTTCGCCGGAATTTTTCAAAATTATTTTAAAATTTTGCTCCTCCCCCGTTTCCAATGAAATAAACCTCAAGGCTAAAAATTTCATCGGCACAAAAAAGTAAGAGGTAAGTATGACAGTATAGAGATAACGTTCGTCCAAGCCAAAATCAAAAAATTCCATTAAAATCGGATAATAAACGACCTATGCTTATTATGCTAGCATCCACCATTTTTCTTTTCATACTGTGAGAAGTGGGAGGAGCCGAAGGTACAAGAGCCTATTGGTTTTGTGTAAATGTATGTAACAGGTATAAATAATGGTCGGAGACCCCCCAAAGTTATGGTCAGGAGTGATAGAGGAGTCGATATAGACATGTCCGTCTGGCCGTCCGTATGAACGAAAGGATCTCGGAAACGGCAATACATAGAGACTTCGTGTTTTTTGCATTCGACTAGGACTGCTCCGGAATTTTACAAGTTTATTTTAAAATGTTGCTCCTCTACTTGTTCTTATTAATTTTCTACCCTTTTGTTTTGCACTGCTTGGTGCATAAGCTAGGGAAACATTTAATATGTTAGTTAGGAAAGTATTTAGATCCTTAATAGATTTGGGATAGCAACCTGTACTGGTACAGGGCCTCTTACAGTAGGTAATTTTCTTGCTTGTTTAGTTAAAAGCGTACTCGAACGGCAGTAAGTTTGTGTGACTCTGCCAGACACTTTTTAGACTATCTTAACAAACAAAAATATACAAAAAGAAAAACAATTTTTAAGTTCTCATACATACATATGTACACATATTAAAGTACGTTTATATCCAATGTCGAACGAACTTATTGAAGCTATAAACTTCAATATAACTTATAGGCATTTAAATTTATTTACAATTTAAGTGCATTATAAAGTTCTCGAAACGCTTTTAAGGGGCGTACGTTTCTATATATATATATAGATACACATGAATGTAATTGTAATAAAACTAATGCGGGGCGTTTACACAGACAACTGTTCAAATTCCAAAATTTATTATAATAAAAATTAGTTGTTGAGTGGCTCAAGGGAATTAGCTAATTGCCGCCCGAAACGATTAACTGAATGAGTTGTCAGCGTAACTTTCTTATCAGTACCAGAAAAGCCCAAACAGGTGTGCAAACTATCTCTGTGCTACATATATGTATATACAACCACTCCGACAATCAAAAACAAAGTCCACCTACGCGTCACCAGAAGTTGCCAGGTGTTGGCCATATGAGTAAAATTCGACACAGGTGTTGCCAAAATAATTTGAATTTTTAGATATTACGAGTAAATTACCAAAAATTGAATCTTTTTGCTGTTTTTATATACATTTCGGATTCTCTAAAATTTTTTACTCATTTCATAAGCAAAAGTCTATATCATTTACAGTCTATATCATCTCGCACAGACAATTTGTTGTGCAGATATTGTTGGAAAATTTTATAGCTAAGCAGCTGAATTCGGACATAGATTTATTTGTAACCCAAGTTTTTGGAATTCGATATACTTCTTATAAATATGCTATGTCCTACAGTTTTTGGGTTATCGCCATAAAAAGGTTTTACAAAAACGCTTTTTATGGGCATATCAGCAGTACTTTGAGGATTGGAAAAGTATGTATTATATCTGAGGGAGGCTACTTTAAAAAAAGAGAAAAATTAGATGTGGATGAATAGACAAAAATTTTTAAAGAAAATACAAAGTAAACTTTTTTTAACAAACCTCGTGTGAATGGTATTAGTGCTTAGATTCCAACCGAAGCTAATGTTTTATCTCGTTTTTTGAGCAAACCACCTGCGTTATAATGTTCGAAACCAAAGTTTTTAAACCGTTATTTATCAATTTCAGATCCGTAGAAACAAATCCGAAATAATCGAATAGTTGAGAGAGATCTCAATGACATATGAGGCATTCTCTGAAAAAAATGCCACTTAAAAAAAAAAGTTCTCCAATTTTTCTGACAATTATATATCTAGTAGTATATGTGAAAACTAAAAAAAAAATATGGTCCGTATATGGCAGGGTTGCCATACTGTCAGGGGTCAAACTTTTTTGCAACAAAATTTTCGAATTCCCATAACTTTTGAACGAATGAATGGATTTTAAAAAACCAAAAGACTTTTTTGTGCACAAATTCTTAAACTTGAAAACTGTTTATCGGAAAAAATTTTTAAAACTAATATTTCATAGAAAAAATTTAAAAAAAAAAGTTTGTATGAAATTTTAATGCGCTGCGCTAGTTTTTGATTTGTAACTCATACAAATATTGTTGGCCCAAAATGCCCTTTAGGGGGAAGAAAGGTGATGAAATAAGGAACATTTTGGGGCATTTAAAAAAAAACGAAGGGGGCATAAAGGGTTAAATATTCAAACAAATTTTTTTTTTCAAATTTTTTGTATGAAATATTAATTTTAAAACTTTAAGAAAAGTTTTAAAGTTTAAGAAAATGTGCACAAAAAAGTCTTTTGGTGTTTAAAAATCCGTTCATTCGTTCAAAAGTTATGGGGATTCGAAAAATTTGTTCTAAAAAACTTTGACCCCCGACAGCATGGCAACCCTGGAACACACGAACCCAAAATCATATTTTTTTTTAAAGTTTTCACATATACTACAAGATATATAATTGTCAGAAAAAATGGAGAATTTTTTTTTTAAGTGGCATTTTTTTCAGAGAATGCCTCATATGTACATATGTGGTCTGATCTATCGATGACACTTTATGAGATTTTTGAAATTGTCTTATTTAAATTTTATTCTATATTACATACAATACGAGGTATATTTGAATGCCTTATCAGTTGACAGTGCTGTAGCATTTTAAATTTAATTAAGTATTTTTAAAAATAATAACAATGACATATTATAGATCAGTTCGAAGTGTGTTAAGTTGACGTACGTCAATGATTAAACTCTATGTACATATATGTAACTACAAATGTATGGAATATTTTCGCGTTCTGTTTACATATAAATTCATATGTATGTATATAGTTTATAGCAAAACCAACGCAACTCGCCTAATTCAACTGATAATAAATCTCGCGGGCAACAACAACAAATAAAGAATCTATGATAATAAATGTTCATTGCGTAAAATATTAGAATATTAATAACACACGATGAATGCTCCAATGAACCGTCTAAAGAAATTGATAAAGTTAAGACTTTAATCAAATAAAAAAATATCTCTTGGCAAGATGAAAGTCAAGTGACAGTCTATCAACAACTCAAAAAAAAAAAACGATGTTTGTGACGAACGATTTGAATTTTATATTTGCTTTTTTGGGATGAATCAGAATAAGCGATTGAGCGCTCGTCTTTCTACGTAGTAGTGTTAATCTTTCCTAAAGATGTTTTTAATTGAGTAGAAATTCGAATACAATTCTTACGATAGAAACTGTATTTTATAACAAACAAATTGAACACCCGCTAGATCACAATCAAAATCTCTGCTTTTTTAAGTTTGGGGCGATAGGCCTTCGATCTACATCACCCGCTTCTATCCGTTTCATGCATTCGCACAAACTACATATGTCTTCAAGGCATAATCACAGCCAAATACAAATAAAAGGGATGTGTACCTGCTGGGGCCTCTAACTAAGTAGACTCGAAAAATTATAAGAAAGCCAGCTCACAATTAAACTTGGACATAATGGTTGATGGCTACTATGCAACGGTCATCGATGCATGCCATCAAAGCTGCAAACAAAAAGAAGTTAAGTCTGCCTTAGACACTTCCTTGTGGAACAAGGAATTAGAAAGAATTAGTAAAGTAGTCCGGAAGCTCTTGAATAAATCTAACAATACAGGGTGACAAGAAATAACCCGGACAAATTTTAATGCAATCGATTACAAATGTGTTATGGTGCAGCTCTTACAGCAATGCATTTATCGATAGCTTGTACTTTTCTGAAACAAATTTATTTACATTTTTGTGATTTCTATCAATTTGATATTTGTTTCAGGATGTCTCGCAAGAAGTGGTCTCTCTTTTGCATATTGTCAGCAAAATACCTGTCGCTCAACCATTGTTTTTGCTCGGCTTGCTTTTCGCCCAACCAACGAGTGGATTGGCTCGCTGTCTCTGCTCATGTGTTTACTTAAGACCCTTTGCTTCGTAAATAATCGCCCAACGGTATTTTGCGCATGTATGTGCATTGCGTGTGTGGATAAGTAAACAGTATGTATGCATGAGTAGTATGCAAAACTATCTATCCCTTTTTCCCTTCCTCTTCCATGTTTTGCCTGCGATAAATTATCTAAGGCAACAACATAATGCAAAGGCAACAACTACAAAAAATACCTTTTTCGCGGACTCGTTTGTTTCGCTCAGTTACTGACTGTCAAAAACAAAAATCTTAGTACCTTTCCATCTATTTAAGGTACGTGGATGTTAATTGGTATACTTGTTTCTGGGATCGGGAGATGTAACTCCATAATTTTTAGTCCGAATCTGAGGGGACTTTGCACCACACCCGCCTATTGAAAGCGATACACAAAATGCATCATATCATTCCATCGATTTGAGGTATATCGATGAAATTTGATTTATGTACATGGTAATTGGTAATGTTATGGTTGGTAATTGGTAATGTAATGGTTATAGGTAATGGTGAAGTCCATTGTACAAGTGTAAACAGTTTCGCTTTACAGGCTACGGGCGAGGCGGACCGGGTTCTACTGCATGTTGCGACGTGGTCTAATAAAAGAGAAACACAATGTATTGCGTAGCGCTACCTCAAGCCGAGTCCGCTAGTTATATATAGTTTACAGAAAAAAAGAAAGAAGTTTTACTTCAAAAATAGATGAGAGAAGTTTTTTTATAGATATAGCAAAGAGGCCAAAGTCATGATAAGCATAATTTGTTGTGCAAAGAGACAACCAAAAAGGCACATAGTTACGCGTGAAGCAAGAAGGTGCATTAAGCATTAAAGATTGGAATAAATAAGAAGAGTCAACTTTTCCAATTACGCTTTTATAAAGGAAAACAACAGAGAGCATCGACCGTCGTACAGATATGGTTGGAAGATCGATTCATTTTTATCGATTCACATGTGGTGGTTAATGTACATCAGATGCCCAATTTAAGTACAAACAGCTGGGACTGTTTTTGACCGACTCAAAACGATTCTGGTGAGTTGCACAAAGTGGGTTCCAAACACAAGTTGCTAATTCCAATATCGGACAAACAAGTGAAGTTTAGTAATATAAGGATCATCAAATTGTTTATTTACCATAGCAACAACATGATTGTTAAAGCTCATCTTGGTGCCAAATAGAAAGCCAAGATCTTTGATCTTTAAGCGAAAGTTTTTTAAAATCTATCTACAAGTCCGGATTTTACCCACTTAACGTAATAAGGTGGGAATCCTGACAAATTTAATTTATATATAGTAAGTGATTATGAGATTGGGATCGTTTGTTCAAGTTCACATTGTGAGAAAAGTTGTTGACTGCCATTCACCTGGGAATGGCCAACAATGATTCTTGTGTCAAACGGTCCAAGCAATTCACACGTCCGTTAGGACACGTATCCCCTGGGTAGCTTCTGAGGTTCAGAGGTGACCTAACGTGAGAAGGCGAAGGGGCCCCCTCTCCTTTAATATGGGGTTGGTGCGCAGGGCTTGGGACCCGCCCCATTAAAAAAATAAAGCCCCAATGAAAACGTTTATGAAGCCTCGGAAGGACTTCTATGATGAAGACCCCCGCAAACGATATAAGGATCACGAATTAAGGATATGCACCTGGAATGTCCGTACCCTTAATTGGGATGGTGCAAATATTCAGCTGGTGAATGTCCTCGAAAGATGCAAGGCTGACATCACCGCAATCCAAGAAATCCGATGGATTGGACAGGGTTGCTCTAAAAAAGCAACCTGTGACATCTCCTACAGCTACCATGCGAGTAAGCACGGATTTGGATGTGGTTTCGTGGTGAATATGAAACTACGTGGCCTCGTATCTAGGTTCACACCTGTTGACGAGCGTCTAGCCACGATACGCATCAAGGCTAAATATTTTTATATTAGCTTGATTTGTGCGCACGCCCCGACGGAAGAAAAAGACGACGATGCTAAAGATGCTGTCCCAAACACGATGTCAAAATCGTGCTTGGCGATTTCAACGCCAAGATTGCGAAGGAAGGAATCTTTGGCCCAACCGTCCGAAAATTTTGCCTTCACGACACTACCTCCAATAATGGAGAGAGGCTAATCGATTTCGCCTGGTCGGAACATGGTAGTTAGTAGTACCAGATTTCATCACCTAAACATCCATAAGGGAACATGGCTGAGTCCTGATCAAATAACACGCAACCAAATTGATCATGTTCTGATTTACGGAAGGCACGCATCGAGCGTGTTGGACGTGCGAACGTTACGTGGTCCCAACATTGACTCGGACCACTATCTTGTCGCAGCCAAGGTACGCACTAGGCTCTGCGTAGTGCACGCCGCACGTTCCAACATGCAACGAAAGCTAGACGTCGGCGAATCAGCAAGGCGTCCTCGGAGATTGAAAAACATTCTCGGCTCATGGGTCTAGCGGTGAATGAGGACAAGACGAAGTACTTGGTGTCTTCTCGCACTCCGTCATCGCGTCTTGGACGGTCAGTGACGATGGAGAATTTCAACTTCAGTGTTGTAGAAAACTTCGTCTACCTTGGAACAGAGATAACCAGCAACAACAACGTGAGTCTGAAGATCAGGTGAAGAATCACGCTTGCAAACAGATGCTTTTTTGGGCTGAGCAAGCAAATGAGAAGTAAAGCCCTCTCTCGACAGACGAATATAAAGATCTATTAGACGCGGATACTCCCGGTCCTATTGTATGGCGCAGAGGCATGGACCGTGATTGAGTCAGACGAGACAGCGTTGAAAGTCTTCGAGAGGATAATTCTTCACAGGATCTTTGGTCCTATTAGAGTCGGCGACGAGTTTAGGTCCCCTATGAACCGCGAGCTGTACGGGCTATTCGATGGGGTTCACATAGTCCAGCGCATAAAATTCCAGCGGCTGCACTGAGCTGGGCACTTCATTCGAATGGATGAAAGAACTCCAGCACGCATGGTTTACATGGGGGGCTCAAACTTGATTGGTGGACGCCGACATAGAGGACGACCGGGCACTCGATGGAATGACCAGGTATGGAGAGATCTCTACGTACTTGGCATTCAAAACGACTGGCGCCAGCGCGCACAAGACTATGGAGGCTGGCGCGCCTTCCTAGACGCGGCCATGACCGGTAGACGGTTGACGGCCATATAACTAACTAACTAACTAAGTGATTAAGTCACTTAGACACAAAACCCTTAACTATAAAAGAAAATTATTGAAGATTTGTACAAATTGATCTGCTTTTGATAAATCCATGTTGAAATGGGCTAACAACTAATTTAAGCAATCGTTGCAATTGATCAGTAATAATTATTTCAAAGTCGGTTAAAAATAAGATAGAGCTATAGAACATTTACTATAATCGTAGACGGAACCACTTTTTTATATTTTTTAAAATACATATCATGATTTAATAATTTTTATTGGACTGAGACTATTTGAGAACCAGGTTAGCGTACAGGCTGAATTAGACACAGTTGTGTAAGGAACACAACTTTCAACATAATTGAAAATAGTTGAATAGAAAAAGTTAGATGCCAACTCATTATCTGACCTTCGAAAACTGACGAATAAGTATTTAAAAGTAACTTTTTTACTTTATGTAGTCGGTTTTTCTAAAACATCTAAAACGATGAAGCAGTTTATGACTGTCAGCTGAACAGGGAACACTTACGAGCTGAAAAGATAACTGCAGTGCAGGTTGATAGTCATCCTCAGACAAAGTTTTCAAAAAAATTCAAAAACCATTGTCTACAAGCATTGTCTCTCACGTTTTGATAAGGGATCAGAATAGAGCCGAAGTAACAGGCAATTCAACTGCATTTTGAACTGTACTGTATTTAGTTGTAAAGCACCATCCAATCACCTTAAAAGACGATATAGATTGTTAATAATTTGAATTTCGAAGCCGACATAATGGGTGAAGAATTAATTTTTGAATTTAAAAAGGTCTTAATGTCATCGTCTGTGATAGCTGAAACAAGGAGCGAAATAACAGCCGATTTTCTCGTATAACAGCAAGTGAAACGGACGGACCATCATTTACTGTGGCCAGAAGATAACCTTCTAATAAATTTTAAATTTGATTTTTATTCGTGATTTCACGATACACAAATGCTGTATTGAATGGTTCATCGCCAAACAAACCTCGGTCTGTCTGATTTTGACCAATCTTATTAAGATAATTTCTCCATCTCCTACTTATTAACATTTATATGGAAGTTTATCCCTGTACCTTATATGCAAAGATATGAGGAATTTTGTCTATCATTTATGTGGGGGCTGGGCATTGTCATCTCCGACTTTGATTAAGCTTAATAAGATTACTTCTCCCGATTCCATTAACATGTATATTGAGTTTCATATGTGTACTTCAAATGGGTGTAAAGACATGGCAAATTTTGTGTAATGGGGGCGAGGCATCCCCTATTCCGATTTTTACCACATTTAATTACTTCTGAGCGTATTAACATGTATACCAAATTGCATCCCTATTCCTGAAACGAATGCTGAGATATGACAAATTTAGTTTATCGCTTATATGGGGGTGGGGCATTGATCCTCCGATTTTGACAAAAGCAACTTACACCCCTTCCTATTGGTTCAGAGGTTTAGGCGTAAAAGAGTAACAAACATTCATCCACAAATGTATCCATTCTCTAAAACTTTCGCATTTATAATATTAATTGGTCGTTGTCGTATTATTCATTATTAATGTTTTTCACACCCACCTTGAATGTTTCCTTTTCGCATTGTCACTCAAAGTACCGTTGCCGTTGGCAAATTGTGGTAATCTGTGAAAAAAAGAACATTTAAAACGATTAGGCTATAAACCATACATACGTACTACATAAGTTAAGTTTTATAAGGTCAGATACAATACTTGAAAAAGTAACCCGCACTATTTGTGCTTTCGACGGCCACCCGACCATTCTTAAAAGTTTTATACTGCTCGTTAGTGCGCTTTGCAACATTTTAAAAGCATCGGCACACAACATTTTGTTTGGAACACAAATACGTTGATCAATACGTGGAAAAAGAATTGAAGCGAGACGATTGCGTAGCTGAGATGAACTGATTTGTTAAAATCATAAAATACTTAAACTAATTAGGTAATTACGCTCCATTGTAACCTTAAAGAACGCCTTTCGTTTCTCCTTGTTGACTGCATCCAAATCAATGTCATCAAGCTTGTTTGCAGACCATTGAAGCTCGTTCATCCACAAAAATGATGGTCCAGTAAACCAAATATACGTTTGCGATTCCGATGTAGTGCAACTTTTCGATACGATGTCTGCTGGGTTTAATTGCATTGGTACGAACCTCCAAATACAATTAGTGGTCAAATCTTGAATGTCGGATACTCGATTTCCAACGAATGTCGATAGAGTTGCAAAGTGCTGGCATAACCAATGCAGCACAATCTGCGAGTCACACTAAAAGTACGATGTTACTGGTCGACCCTCGAAAATAGATAAAATAAATTGTAAGTGTGCACCACATAGTTCGAGTTTTGCTAACGATTGTTTCTTTGTTGGAACCACCCTTGACTTTGACGTGAGGAGTTGTACAGTTACATTTCCATCTGCATTAATGTTCGCACGTAGATGCAACATCCGTAGGCGCATATACAACGCGATACTGTAAACAACAGCGAGGTACGCTGAGCGATAACGATAACAACGAGTCCAAACAATTATTCTATAAGTAACCATAATTCTTGACAATAGCCTAGCTGATCAAATAAAGACGATGCTGTAGACAGAATAATGCGTTTTGTTACTGTCTCATCATATCGTAGGCGCTTAGATGAAAATACAAAAGGTATCATGCCGTTGATCCCAGTTGATTCCCAAAGCGCTAGTGATCGATTCATTGTCTATGTTCAAATTTTTTCACCGCCGATCGTTCATAAAATCTGGGTGATTAGAATACCATTTAGCTAATTCGAATTTACCTGTAGCAAGTACTTCGACAACTTCTCTTCTCATCCGAGCAAGGAATTCCACGTCGTCAGCACCACTAAGAAAGTCATCCATATACAACGATGATTTAACAGCTTCGGCGCCAATGGCGAAGTTTTTTCTATGTTGATCAGCTAAGCACATCAAACTGCATACAGCTAAAAACGGCGCATCGGCTTTACCATATGTAATGGTATTTAGCTGGTATGTGCCTAGTTGTTCCTCTGACGAATTCCTCCAAACAATCTATTAATATTAACGATCATTTGAATCAACTAGTACTTGCCTGTACATTTTAATGACGACCGCAGTAATTGCATACCCATGAAGGAGATAGCGAAGCAAAATTATATAGAGCTCGTTTTGCAATTTGGGATCGTTCAGCGATTGTTGTGATGTAGTCTGGCATGAACTACTCTTAATTTAGTCGATGTGCTGTTCGGCTTCAACACGCAGTGGTGCGGAATGTATTAGTGTGGAACTTCAAAATTAGGTGCAGTTACTAAAGTCATGTGAACTAGCTTCTCGTATTCAGCCATTAAAGCGAAGAATTGCTTTTATAGGGGAACGATTGAGACGACGTTCAACTACGAAGCTCTCAATGAGCTTGGCTCGTCCTTGAACGGCAGACGAACGATGACTCTACCATCTGGATTACGACGAACAGTTTTACAAAATATAACTTTGCAGATACGATGCTCAGATGTAAGTTTGTCAACAGGCTTACAAACATCTTCAAGTCTCCATAGACTTTCCAAGTTATTGTTGTTTGTGTTCTCACAGAGATCACGAACGACGATGTTGAACCACGAATTGAATTGTCGACTAAGCGCACATAACGAACATAACGCACCGCACACTTTAACTGTTGGGGTATATTGAATCGTAAAGAGTGAGAAATAAGATTTTATGTACCTGGTTTGACATCGTAGTTCAACACTATATTATTTCAAATTTTCTTAAATCTTCTGATCAAGTTGTTATTTAAACCTAGGTTGTCACTAGGATATTGTACGAGGGGCGCTATTTATGTATATATGTGAGATTAAGGCATCCCTAAACATTAATT
The DNA here is from genome assembly GCA_035044805.1 of Leucophenga maculata. NCBI lineage: Eukaryota > Metazoa > Arthropoda > Insecta > Diptera > Drosophilidae > Leucophenga > Leucophenga maculata. Next base: position 72,940 of record JAWNNP010001471.1, on the reverse strand, counting down.
CCAACAGCGTATATAAGATTTTGCATGAGCACCTTGCCGTAAAAAAGGTTTGTTTGCGTTGGGTTAGTGCAAAGAGACATTTATAAGATCGTCACAGGTGACGAATCATGGATATATGCGTATAATCAGGAAACAAAACAGCAATCGACCGTGTGGGTGTTCCAAGAAAGAAAGTCAAATCCAACAAAAGTGCCTGTTTCTTCGGCCAAATGTGTCATGTGTCCAATGTTCCGCCTGAGCAATGTAGGACGTTCAATTCTGAATGGTACACGACCATTTGAAGACAACTGAAGTCTTCGGAGAAATTCGTAAAACCAACCGCTTAAAACGAATCACCATCCACCATGACAATGCAAGCTCTCACACATCGGCTTACACAAGAGACTTTTTGAGCACTCAAAATATCGAAATGACCGTACAGCCCTGATTTATCACCGAATGATTTCTTTTAATTCCTAAACAGCAAAAATAGCTGCATGGTGAACGTTTTTCTACGCCCGAAGAAGCTTACGATACGTTCACAATATTTAATATAGAAACATTAAAAATTAAAAAATTTAAAATTTAAATAAATGATGATGTACTAAAAGCTAAAATTAAAATAGATAAGTCCTAGGCACCAGTCATCACACAACCCTCCTCATCAATCTAGAACAGTGCTCGGTACTGGCCTATCTTTTGTGCATAGGAAATGGTTTGTCTCTTATTCGTAAACTAAAAACTTTTTTTGGTTTCAGTAAAGTGTTTCCGCTCTTGCTGTAAGAAAAATTGGAAAAAAGTCAGAAAAAAAAAAAAAAAAATTTAAATTTAATTTGAAAAAGCGACTTCGTGTCTGTTGTCCGCACACAAACGCGATTTCAAAGTGCGTTTATATTCTGTGCCGAGCACTGATCTATGATATTGATAACGTAGCGTAACCTGAGTAAAAATGTAAATTGTCCAGTCAAATTATGGTGTAACCTCGGAAATGAACGAATAAGGCGGAAATGTTGTACAAACCTTCAATTTGTCTCAAACTTTGATATTTAAATGTCACGAAAACTTTTTTTTGGAAATATTTCACTACCTTTGCCTCAAATCGTATTTACCTTAATCATAAAATTCTATACAAATTTCGTCTGTAGTAATTTTACTTTAGCTTTTTTTTTTCACTTTTTACTTTTTTACTTTTAACCGTTTTTGAGATAGAGCGCGGAGAGCTCAGCCATAATGCCATGCCGCAAGGTCAATCGCGATTTTTTCCTTAACTTTTCGTTCAATATTAGTCCATTTTTTAGGCCCTGTACCGAAGGTACAAGAGCCTATTGGTTTTGTGCAAATGTATGTAACAGGAAGAACTAATTGTCGGAGACCCCCAAAGTTACCCCCATTATGGTCAGGAGTGATAGAGGAGTCGATATAGCCATGTCCGTCTGTCCGTCCGTCCGTCCGACTGTATGAACGAAAGGATCTCGGAAACGGTAATAGATAGAGACTTCGTGTTTTTTGCATTCGACTAGGACTGCTCCGAAATTTCACAAGTTTATTTTAAAATTTTGCCCCTAAGTGATGCTGCTCGCTTACGCCGATGACATCGATATCATCGGTACGCAGGAACGGTGAGTCAGCAAGGCGTTCTCGGAGATTGAAAAACAGTCTCGGCTCATGGGTCTAGCGGTGAACGAGGACAAGACGAAGTACTTGGTGTCTTCTCGCACTCCGTCAATGCGTCTTGGACGGTCAGTGACGATGGAGAATTTCAACTTCAGTGTTGTAGAAAACTTCGTCTATCTCGGAACAGAGATCACCAGCAACAACAACGTCAGCCTGGAGATCAGGCGAAGAATCACGCTTGCAAACAGATGTTTTTTTGGGCTGAGCAAGCAAAATAAAGATATATAAGACGCTGATACTCCCGGTCCTACTGTATGGCGCAGAGGCATGGAACGTGATTGAGTCGGATGAGACAGCGTTGGAAGTCTTCGAGAGGAAGATTCTTCGCAGCATCTTTGGTCCTATTAGAGTCGGCGACGAGTTTAGGTCCCGTATGAACCGCGAGCTGTACGAGCTATTCAATGAGGTTGACATAGTCCAGCGCATAAAATTCCAGCGGCTGCACTGGGCTGGGCACCTCATTCGAATGGACGCAGGAGCTCCAGCACGCATGGTTTACATGGGGGGCCCAAACTTGATTGTTGGACGCCGACATAGAGGACGACCGGGCACTCGATGGAATGACCAGGTATGGAGAGATCTCTCCGTACTTGGCATTCAGAACGACTGGCGCCAGCGCGCACATGATTATGGAGGCTGGCGCGTTTGCCTGGACGCGGCCATGACCGGTAGACGGTTAACGGCCATTTAAGTAAGTAATCCACACACTTGCAACGATTGTCCTTGTGCTTTGTTGATAGTCATTGCGAAAGCGAGTCGCACCGGGAACTGCAAGCGTTTGAATTCGAATGGCATATCTGTCGAGATCATTGGCATACGTGGCAACAGTGCGTCTTCACCTTTGAATTTTCCGTTCAATATTGTTGCCTCGATAACATTGTTCTTCATTTTCCAGCCGATGCATCCCGTTGTTGTTGTACACGCATGTTTGTTTTTAAAGCCAATTTCTGTAAATGGCGCCGTAAAACTGATGATTTGAAACATGCATTAAGTTCATCAGCGGGTTTTGAACGTGGTATAACCGGCAGTGTTGGTCGAAAATCACCAGACAATAAAATGAGTGCGCCACCGAAGGTCCGTGCGTTTCCTCTCAAATTTCGTAGTATACGAAATCAATCTAGAACAGTGCTCGGTACTGGCCTATCTTTTGTGCATAGGAAATGGTTTGTCTCTTATTCGTAAACTAAAAACTTTTTTTGGTTTCAGTAAAGTGTTTCCGCTCTTGCTGTAAGAAAAATTGGAAAAAAGTCAGAAAAAAAAAAAAAAAAATTTAAATTTAATTTGAAAAAGCGACTTCGTGTCTGTTGTCCGCACACAAACGCGATTTCAAAGTGCGTTTATATTCTGTGCCGAGCACTGATCTATGATATTGATAACGTAGCGTAACCTGAGTAAAAATGTAAATTGTCCAGTCAAATTATGGTGTAACCTCGGAAATGAACGAATAAGGCGGAAATGTTGTACAAACCTTCAATTTGTCTCAAACTTTGATATTTAAATGTCACGAAAACTTTTTTTTGGAAATATTTCACTACCTTTGCCTCAAATCGTATTTACCTTAATCATAAAATTCTATACAAATTTCGTCTGTAGTAATTTTACTTTAGCTTTTTTTTTTCACTTTTTACTTTTTTACTTTTAACCGTTTTTGAGATAGAGCGCGGAGAGCTCAGCCATAATGCCATGCCGCAAGGTCAATCGCGATTTTTTCCTTAACTTTTCGTTCAATATTAGTCCATTTTTTAGGCCCTGTACCGAAGGTACAAGAGCCTATTGGTTTTGTGCAAATGTATGTAACAGGAAGAACTAATTGTCGGAGACCCCCCAAAGTTACCCCCATTATGGTCAGGAGTGATAGAGGAGTCGATATAGCCATGTCCGTCTGTCCGTCCGTCCGTCCGACTGTATGAACGAAAGGATCTCGGAAACGGTAATAGATAGAGACTTCGTGTTTTTTGCATTCGACTAGGACTGCTCCGAAATTTCACAAGTTTATTTTAAAATTTTGCCCCTAAGTGATGCTGCTCGCTTACGCCGATGACATCGATATCATCGGTACGCAGGAACGGTGAGTCAGCAAGGCGTTCTCGGAGATTGAAAAACAGTCTCGGCTCATGGGTCTAGCGGTGAACGAGGACAAGACGAAGTACTTGGTGTCTTCTCGCACTCCGTCAATGCGTCTTGGACGGTCAGTGACGATGGAGAATTTCAACTTCAGTGTTGTAGAAAACTTCGTCTATCTCGGAACAGAGATCACCAGCAACAACAACGTCAGCCTGGAGATCAGGCGAAGAATCACGCTTGCAAACAGATGTTTTTTTGGGCTGAGCAAGCAAAATAAAGATATATAAGACGCTGATACTCCCGGTCCTACTGTATGGCGCAGAGGCATGGAACGTGATTGAGTCGGATGAGACAGCGTTGGAAGTCTTCGAGAGGAAGATTCTTCGCAGCATCTTTGGTCCTATTAGAGTCGGCGACGAGTTTAGGTCCCGTATGAACCGCGAGCTGTACGAGCTATTCAATGAGGTTGACATAGTCCAGCGCATAAAATTCCAGCGGCTGCACTGGGCTGGGCACCTCATTCGAATGGACGCAGGAGCTCCAGCACGCATGGTTTACATGGGGGGCCCAAACTTGATTGTTGGACGCCGACATAGAGGACGACCGGGCACTCGATGGAATGACCAGGTATGGAGAGATCTCTCCGTACTTGGCATTCAGAACGACTGGCGCCAGCGCGCACATGATTATGGAGGCTGGCGCGTTTGCCTGGACGCGGCCATGACCGGTAGACGGTTAACGGCCATTTAAGTAAGTAATCCACACACTTGCAACGATTGTCCTTGTGCTTTGTTGATAGTCATTGCGAAAGCGAGTCGCACCGGGAACTGCAAGCGTTTGAATTCGAATGGCATATCTGTCGAGATCATTGGCATACGTGGCAACAGTGCGTCTTCACCTTTGAATTTTCCGTTCAATATTGTTGCCTCGATAACATTGTTCTTCATTTTCCAGCCGATGCATCCCGTTGTTGTTGTACACGCATGTTTGTTTTTAAAGCCAATTTCTGTAAATGGCGCCGTAAAACTGATGATTTGAAACATGCATTAAGTTCATCAGCGGGTTTTGAACGTGGTATAACCGGCAGTGTTGGTCGAAAATCACCAGACAATAAAATGAGTGCGCCACCGAAGGTCCGTGCGTTTCCTCTCAAATTTCGTAGTATACGATCAAGCACTTCCAACGCTTTCTTGTGAGACACTGTACATTCCTCCCATATGATAATTTGACACGTTTGGAGTACTTTGTCCATTCCAGAGTTTTTGGTGATGTTGCATGTTGGTGCATCAGTGTTTTGCAAATTCAACGGCAGTTTCAATGCTGAATACGCTGTTGGGCCACCATCTTGCCTTGCCTGCGTATTAATGTAAAACAGTCCACCGCTTTTTTCTGTGATTGCACGCATAGTTCTGAACCCAACTGCAGAAGATTTGTCTGAACAAATTTCCCCAGTTCGTCAGAATCAAAGTGTGTTTCTCGTTGCAAATCACAATGGAAAAGGTCGTTCGTTGTTCGGTTCGGAACAGGCATTCACAGTTGAACCAGTGCCTTGTTAGCGATGGCCAAACATATGTCTTCAATCAAAATCAATGCCTCATACACGTTTGGTGTGAATTTAATGTCCGGATTTTGATGCACAGCGCGCAAACGATGTAGAATATCTTCACTCATGTAGTCCTTGTATTTCTCACAAAGATCTTTTGGATTAGATGGGAAGCAGGTTGTCAATATTATGGCAAATAACGTGCGTATTTGTTGTGGTCGAGCAGTATTCGATACATCAGCGAGTGCATTGTCCGAATGAGCATCATTCTCAAGAATATTTAGTTCCTGGCAAGCTTGGCGATAAGTGGCGCACAGATGACTGCCGACTATTCTTAAATCTTGGAAGGATGTCGGTCCAAGTGCATTGATTAACAGCAATCGCAGATAGAAGCATTCTGTATTGTTCAGGTAAACGGTTTACAGACGACCTAATGCGTCACTTGAATACAAGTTGGGATGTCCTTCAACTGCTTTACATTGCTTTCGACGTTGAAACTTTTTAGCCGATGCATTCTATGTGTATAATTTCGGTACCTCAGAATAAAGTAGAGTCTTTGCAAAAAGATCATCACGGCACAATGAGTAAAATGCAGTTCAAGTTGTTGCCGGTGGAACCAATGCTCTTGCACATACATTATCTGCTGTGAAGTACACGCGCTGTCCACTCTCAAGATGCACCGTGTACAAGTGTTCTACTGTTGGATGTCGTTCATGGATTGGAAATGATAAGATGCGCCATACTGCTTCATTGCTGCTAATGTAGCGTGAAAGTTGGTATTGGTTAATATCATAGATTATTCAACGATTATCGACTCCGACATCAACGTTTCGTACTCTCAGAACGATGGATTTGTCGCAATCCGCAACTGATCGTCGATGATACAATGGGTATCCGCCATTGCCAGTGGTGGTATCAGAAACCAAGTTTCTTAGATATCGTTTCGTGAATTTCCCATCAGACATGCATGGTGAATTGTTGTTGAATGCGTCACATGGACCATGAATCATATTTTTGGTAACGACGTCGAATAAGTCTGGATCAATGGCCTTATCTGGAATTTCTGCTGTGATGATTTGGTCAATTTGATCTGGCGTAATTTTGTTGATTAACCAAACCAAAATATGTGCATGTGGCAATCCTCTTTTCTGCCATTCAATGGAATAAATCCAGCAGCGTGTCTCTTCAAAAACGTAATGCTTGATAATAAAATCCTTTAAAGATTTCAATTTTTGTTTAAATACGATTATCCAGCTAACATAAGTTCTTTAATTTCACTCCATGTTGGATTGCATGTAAATGTGATGGACAAATCTAGACGATATGCGCGAACGTAAGTCATCGCATCTTGTGCGTAATCATGCATGCGCGGTGGACGCCCCGTGAATGTAGACGGTAATATGACCATTCTTTCCAATTCGTTTGGATTCACGTTAACATCATTAACCATTGCCTCTCGTCAATGGATGTACTCTTCAGAACGCAACTCGAATACATAAGAGTCGTTCGGTTTCAATCTTCTCGTACATGTCGACGATGTATTGATGGAACTATTGTCGACATTTCAGAATGTGGTTCTCAGCGTCTTGACGAATCATCAATCGATGCGAATAATAATTAATTGAACTGACTTTCTCATTCGTTTCCTCGTCTGTTTGTGGAATTCTCATTTTGATGTTGAAATGATATTAATCTTCTCATCGCCAATACAGAACCGGATACTGTAAGCCGTCGTATGAGCGTTGAGTTTCGGAGACTCGCTGAACGTCACAACTTCTGCGATGAAGAATTATTTGGCGCGATTCGAATTCTTCGCCAACTATCAGAATCGCCACTTTCGAGTTGGCTAAACAGGTCTTTTGTCTGCTTGAATTACAAGTGCGTAGTCTAGTGCCCGCATGTTAATGACATCGTTGTTCAATTTGTTCATCACTGTTTGCCATGAAATAAATTTGAATCAACTTGGGGAGATTGCGACTCGTTTGCTCAAGTTCACATTGTTTGAAAAGTTGTTGACAGTCATTCACTTGGGAATGGCCAAAAATGATTCTTGTTACAAACGGTCCATTCAACTCACACGTCCGTTAGGACACGTATATCCTGGGTAGCCGCTGAACTCGATTTACGGATATGCACCTGGAATGTCCGCACCCTTGATTGGGATGGTGCAAATATCCAGCTATCCAAGAAATCCGATGAATAGGACAGTGTTGCTCTAAAAAGCATCCTGTGACATCTACTAGAGCTGCCATGCGAGTAAGCACGAATTTGGATGTGGTTTCGTGGTAAGTAGGAAACTACGTGGCCTCGTCTCCAGGCTCACGCCTGTTGACGAGCGTCTAGCAGCGATACGCATCAAGGCTAAATATTTCTATATAAGCTTGATTTGTGCGCACGCCCCGACGGAAGCGAAAGACGACGATGCTAAAGATGAGTTCTATGAGCGCTTGGAACGTCTGTAGGAGTGCTGTCCCAAAAACGATGTCAAAATCGTGCTTGGTGATTTCAACGCCAAGATTGGGAAGGAAGGAATCTTTGGCCCAACCGTCCGAAAATTTTGCCTTCACGACAATAATCCAATAATAAAGAGAGGCTAATCGATTTCGTTGCAGGTCGGAACATGGTAATTATTAGGTCCAGATTTCAACACATTAACATCCACCCACACCTTAACATGGCTGAGTCCAGATCAAATAACACGCAACCAAATTGATCATGTTTTGAATGACGTAAGGCACGCATCGAGCGTGTTGGACGTGCGAACGTTACGTGGTCCCAACATTGACTCGGACTACTATCTTGTCGCAGCCAAGGTACGCACTAGGCTCAGCGTAGTGCACGCCGCACGTTCCAACATGCAACGAAAGCTAGACGTCAACAAGCTTCAATCAGAACAGACCGCCGCAGCCTTTTCAAACACACTCTCCCGACTGCTCCGGGAAACCTCTCCTTCTTCTCAAGATATATATCACCCGTTCCATGGATAGGGCTGCCAAAGATGTCATTGGTTATACAAAACCTGTGAAGAATTTTTGGTACGACGAGGAGTGTCGCAATGCTACTGCAGAGAAGAACGCTTCCTATCAGCGAACTCTGCAGTCGGGAGCAACGCGAGCTGTTAAAGAGCGATATCGAGAGAAACGGAGAGAGGAGAAACGCCTTTTCAGACGCAAGAAAAAGGAGTAAGAAAGGCGGGAGTTTGAGGATTGTCAGATGTTACGTGACAGAAATGAAGCTCGAAAATTCTATCAAAAGGTCAAGCGTCTGATTGAAGGTTTTAAGCCCGGAGTAACTTTCTGTAAGGATGAGAATGGAAGTCTGGTAACGGATGAACAGGAATCACTGAGATTATGGAGGAGTCTTTTCTCCAACCTACTCGGAGGCGATGAAGCGCACCATTCCGCCGATAGAGAAACGACACCGGAACCACCAGTTAATGATGGCCCTATTGTGGAGCCACCGGATAGAAAGATATCAGTGTGGCTTCAGACCAAAATGGTCGACCAGTGACCAAATATTCACATTACGCCAAATCTTGGAAAAGACCCGTGAGTTTAGCAAAGACACACACCACCTTTTTGTCGACTATAAAGCCGCTTTCGACTCGTCGATACGATCGAAGTTATTCGACGCCCTGTCTGCACTAGGTATCCCGGCAAAGATTATCCGTGTTTGCATGACGACGCTATATAACACACGAAGCGTTAACAGGAAAAAGCTCTCCGACCCCTTTGATACAACGAGAGATTTCAGGCAGAGGAATGCTCTGACCGTACATACAGAGTATGTCGGGCTCGATCTTCCAAAAGGAAGTGATGCTGCTCGCTTACTCCGATAACATCGATATCATCTGTACGCAGGCGAGTCAGCAAGGCGTCCTCGGAGATTGAAAAACAGTCTCTGCTTATGGGTCTAGCGGTGAATGAGGATAAGACGAAGTACTTGGTGCCTTTTCTCACTCCGTCGTCGCGTCTTGTACGGTCAGAGACGATGGAGAATTTCAACATCACTGTTGTAGAAAACTTCGTCTATCTTGGATTCGAAATAACCAGCAACAACAACGTAAGCCTGGCGATCAGGCGAAGAATCACTCTTGCAAATAGATGCTTTTTTGGGCTGAGCAAGCAAAGTAAAGCCCTCTCTCGACAGACGAAAATAAAGATCTATTAGACGCTGATACTCCCGGTCGCATTGTATGGCGCAGAGGCATGGACCGTGATTGAGTCGGATGAAACAGCGTTGGAAGACTTCGAGAGAAAGATTGTTCGCAGGATCTTTGGTCCTATTAGAGTCGGCGACGAGTTTAGGTCCCGTATGAACCGCGAGCTTTACGAGCTATTCGATGAGGTTGACATAGTCCATAGTTCTCATTCGAATGGATGAAAGGGCTCCAGCGCGCATGGTTTACATGGGGGGCCCAAACTTGATTGGTGGACGCCGAATTAGAGGACGACCGGGCACTCGTTGGAATGACCAGGTATGGAGAGATCTCTACGTACTTGGCATTCAAAACGACTGGCGCCAGCGCTATGGAGGCTGCCGCGCCTTCCTAAATGCGGCCATGACCGGAAGGCGGTTGACGGCCATTAAAGTAAGTAAGTAAGTAACTTGTGATCTGCATCCGGCAATGGTAGAAGCGATCCGGCACGATGATAAATTTGGTCTTGGACTCTGAATGTTGGCATGTAATTTTCGCGCACGATGTTCGCTGCACCGATCGATGTCATTTGAAAACATGAATTGTATTTGCGGATGTTTTCTAAGAAATGCTACAACTCACGTGTAACACCTGATAGCAACGTTGATAGAGGTTCGGGTGGTGGATGTAATTTTGGCAGTTTAACTTTTCCACTGCCGCAGAACATTCCTGGCGTTTCGTTCCTAAATTTGAGGCCTCTACAATACATGGAAATGTTATCCATTTTTCCGATGACGATACTTGGATGAAGACTATAATCATTATTACTGCCGTAATGGAATGCACCACGCTTTAAATCAGCGTGCAGTGTTCGTCTTGATCGAGCGGTGCTTATTCGATTATTCTTTCCCGTTGTTCAGTTATCTCAGACGAATGGGCCGGAGTAGTACGTATTCAATCAGTTTCTAACCTCACTTTTCAGACGAACGGGTCTCAGCAGCATGTACTCAAAGATTTTCCAGCCTTAATGCTCGTTGCTAGTCTAATTTTGAGGCTCGTAGTGCTCTTTTCTTCCGTGCTTGAGGTGTAGATCGGCCAATTGCTGTCGCTTTGGAGGCATAATTGTACGGGAACGACGTGAAAAATGAGTTTCAATTTATTAGATGTCAATCACCAATCCGAATCTCACAATATATCGAATTCAATTGAACCGACTGTTCACACACATATGGAAATGTTAATATTGACGGTAATCACCAATTCGCTGAGGAAAATTTTAAGAGAAAAAAATCAGCATTCGAGAACACAACAAATGCGTTCGGAACGTCAATCAGCACTCAGATCCTTCACATACACATTCGATGATCTTCGTAAATTCATTGTAGAGAATGAATAAAACCAGCTCACGGAATCTATCGCTCGTGGCAATTAGAACAATTTCATTTGTTTTTCTTTTTATTTTTTTGGATTGAGTCAGATGATATTCTTTTAGACTCAATTTACACTCGATGTGCACTGGATGCCGAAAAAACACAGCCATTGTCAGTTCAATGTGAGCCGGACAAGAATTTCACAATTTAGATTGGAATGACAATGGCGCTATCTGTCAAAAAATTGATCGTATCAACTCAGAAACCTTCTTTGGCTCAGGTTTCTCTTTCATTGGACACTGTACAACATGTAGCCTTTTTTTTGACAGAACTTTACCGGACTACTTTGCCCAATCCCATTAACATATATAATAAATTTCGTCCGTGTACCTCAAAAGGATGCAAAGATATGTTGAATTTTGTTTATCGCTTGTATGGAGGAGGGGCATAGGCCAAAGTTCACTCGAACACTCTTTTGAAAGAACTGAAGTTCGTCTGTGAATTTCAGCTCAATTGGTTCGACGGTATGGCATCCTATAAGGAACTTACTTAGATTTATAGATTTGTATATACATACAACATTCATATTCATGAATACATATACAGGCATGCCACAGAAAACACTAGGGTTTTGGTTTCAAGTGTTTTGCCAAATCGCTAAGAAATGTACACCATGCCACAGAACTCCGAGCAATTTCAATTGTACTAGCGTTTTCGAACATGGCATCATAGGATATACATATCATATTATGTTTTGTTTTTGGTGGCAAATGAAAATTTCCAAGTGAAATTTAATTAAATGCAAATTAATTTAATAATGTTAACTTATTTTTGTTCTTTACAATCATTATGCCATTAAACTACAGTGAGGAAATTTGGTATACATGTTAAGAGTATCAGGAGAAGTAAACCTGTTAAGTTTGATCAAAATTGGAGGGGGCGATAGAAATTTATTTTATAAATTATTTTATACTTCTTAGTTCGACCTGTTATTTAGTTTTTCAGAATATAGTTTCAGAACTAAGGCAAAACGAAAAAGTATTTAGTTAGGCTACTTTTTATCGAAATCTACGCGGACGAAGTCGAGGGTTAAAGCTAGTATTTTCTAATAATGATTTTTACTTATCATTATTAGAAAATATTTTGTCACAATAATAATTCATATAGTATAGTATATAGCCAAATTCAGGGAAATGGGGCATTGCAAACAAATTTGCCTTTTATCCAGATAATTTTCCCAAGCCAAAATCAGAAATTGAAAAGCTTTGGTTGATCCATAACTGCGCCATTGAACAACTTTGGGTGTAGCTAGCTAGGAGAGTGTATCATTACCATGTTAGATTAGCTTAAGAACGTTTTAGAAGAAGCATGGAACTTCCTAGACACGGTAGTGTACCAAAACTTGGTCAAATCAGTTCCAAACCGCTTACAGGGTGATTGGACAAAAAAGAATTTGCAACATAATAGTATTTTTGACTATCCGAAAGATAAATACATATGTACATATATATGAAGATGAAAGAAAAGCGTAAAAAATAATATATATGTTTAGTAAATTTTTTTAAAGATGAGAGCACATTTATATCAAACAAACTCTTGTCCGATTATACGATAGAGCCACTGTACATATGTACATACATACATACATATATACAGAATGGTTCAGGCCACACTCGCATGCCGACACACGTTGCGATGCTCTGATTTTTTTTTTGTAGCTAGCTCTGCCCTGCTCTCACGTATTTTGCGGTCTACTACTAACTCACCTTGATTTCGTATTCGCACAGATATTCTTGCCGAATTTCCTTAGCAGCTTTACATGTTGTTGGGAATGGTAACAATTTTCCAAATATTTTTTGCACTTTTTGTGAATTTTTTTGCGTGGTAAGCGCGGCGCGCAGATTATAACAATGAATTAATTATGACGTCGGCGGCGACGTTACTGTTAGTTGCGACGAGACGTGTACACGCGACAAAGACAATGTGTGGGCAGCGCAAAGCAAAGCCAAGACAGGGCGTTTAAAATTTTATGTGTGTCTGATTGAGTAAGCACGGGATGATAGTAATGGGATGAGACAGAAGAGAGAATTGGAATGATGTTATGCGGAAGACTTTTTTTGGTTGATTATATTTTTTGTTTTATTTTGCTTTGATTTTGTTTAATTTTGCAAAGACTTTTTGTTTACTTCTTTTGTTAAATATCAATTGAAATTGTATTTCGTTGATGCGTAACTGCAACGGCACGAACAGACGTTCTATTATCGCAACTGATTATGACATTTCACTCAAGCAGAACAAAATCAGCAGCGGCAGTGCTTTAAACGATGTCGGCTTCAGGTTCGGGTTCGCGTTGCACAACCCCAATGGCAAAAGAGCTTAGAAAGCATACACCAGCGCCTCAGTCCGCGCGAGAGAGAGCTAAAGTTGGAAATTGTAAAAGAAACCGAAATGAAAACGCTCTCAATTGCAAAGCATCCCCTCAAAGGGCTGCTTCAGTATGAATTGGGTGTATTGAACACATTGTTGTGGACGTCAGTCAACTCAAGTGACAAGAGCCCAAATTACTGTAGCTGTAGTACATGCACATATGTACATCTGTCGAGGCCGAACAGTTTGTGACACAAAATGTTAAAATGTAACAAATCGGATCAACTCGGTTCGAAGAAGATGTTTATGTTTGAATATTTTATTCAATTTTAGTTTTTTAGTTTGTAAAATCAAGACTGTTTCAATACAGAATTTTAGTACTATTAAAACTAAGAACCTTTCTGATGGAAGACCAATAACCCCAAAACAGCTTAGATTACAAAAGGCTACTGTGCCCACAGTTTTGAACTTTCGTTCGTTTAAGCTTTTTTTATCCATCTCGTGCTGTTAAAACAGAGCTATGCCGAAAGACTTGAGTTCTATCTACTTCATGGGGGCGAGAGAGACAAAAAGGCTAATACGACAAAAGTGACTGCGGTCAAACGGTTTTATATTTATAACCTGCTCTTAGTGCGTGGGGTATACTAAGTTTGTGGAAATGTATGAGTGCAAATTTAGGTTTCTCTTAGCAGTAAAGTGTTAAAATAATGTGGGTGCCACTCGCACAACGGCCTCCACACAGATTTTGCACTTTATATGTACATACATACATATATTTTTAATTTTTTTAAATGATTTTTAATTTTTTATATTGTATTATGTAGTTGAGAGATGGGGACGTTAGCAAAAGTTCATATTGTGAGAAAATTTTTTGACTGCCATTATCTTCGGCATGGCTAACAATGATTCTTGTGCAAACAGCGCGAGCAGCTCACAACGTCCGTTAGGCCTAGTATCTTTTGGGTAGCCTCTGAACAGCCGTTCGAAGCTGAGCTAACTGGGTATGGAGCGCTGGGTTTAGGACACGCCACCGTAAAAAAATCACCACAATAAATACGGAAATGAACCTCGAATGTCCGCACCCTTAATTGGGATGGTGCAAATATCCAGCTGGTTGATGTCCTCGGAAGATACAAGGCTGACATCACTGCAAGCCAGGAAATACGATGGTTAGGACAGTGCTGCTCTAAAAAAGCGTCCTGTGACATCTACTATAGCTACCATAAGAGTAAGCACGAATTTGAATGCGGTTTCATGGTAAGTAGGAACCTACGTAGCCTTGTCTCTAGATTCACGACTGATAACGAGCGCTTAACCTCGATACGCATCAAATCAAAATATTGGAACGTCTATACGAGCTTGGAACGTCTATACGAGCTTGGAACGTCTATACGAACGCTTTTCCATACACTATGTTAAAATCGTGCTTGGCGATTACAACGCCAAAATTGGGAAGGAACGAATTTTTGGCCCAACCATCGGAAAATTTAGCCTGCACGACATGACCTCCAATAATGAAGAGAGGCAAATTGATTTCGCCGTAGTTAGCTGCACCAGATTTCAACATACAGTAGGCTCACAGTTAGATGCTGGACTTTTTAGATTCTAACCGTAGCTTTTAATGCCGGAGTATATTTCTGAAAAGACGAAAACGTACGTCTGGATACAGATGCACAGGAATTACTTCTCTAGCCTACTTGGAAGTGGCGCAGCACACAATTCCGCCAATAGAGAAGTGATGCCAGAACCAACAGGATATGATGGCTTTATTGTAGTGCCCCCGGTCTATATCGAGGTCGTCTCGGTTATTAAAAAGCGAACAAAAACTCACTCTACGACAAATACCAAAAATCTTAACGGAATTGTCAATGTCTTTCCGATCTCTTTGACACCAACAATAGTTTTAGGCAGGGCGATGCGCTGTTGTGGAACTTTTTCAATCTGTTGATGAAGTACATCCTACACCAATACTTATACGTACCTAAATGTCGGATTCAAATTTTTCCAGAAATCTTTTGAATAAACATATAGTGATATTAACAAAAAATAAGAAAAGACTAACACAAAATTTCAAAAAGGAATAGCAGCTATGGAGACCATCGAAACAAACAGTTTCTTTCGTACAATCTAAACTTGGGCTGTGTATGTGGGGGCATACGCTCATTAATATACATATGTTTACCGGGACTCAGCAACATATCTCAAAAGTTAATTAAAAAAAATATGGTTTGACTTTAAATACATTTTAAGGCTATGGGCAATCTCCCATATGTACGTTAGATATTCCTATCGTACCCCTCCGATTGTCACCAAGCTTAACAGTGTTACTTCTCCAATTCCCATTACCATATTTACAAAATTTAATCCCTGTATCCCCAGTAGATGCAATGATAAGTAGATAAAATGAATAAAAACATATATTCAATTTTGTTTATGGCTTATATGGGGGGCGGGGCATACCCCTCCGATTTTCACCAAACTGCAGTGTTACTTCTCCCAGTCCCATCTACATATTTACCAAATTTCATCCCTGCAAAGTCATGTTGAATTTGGTTTATCGCTTGTGTGGGGCATCGCCCCCTTCGGCATTGACCAAACTTAACAGGATTACTTCCCCCGATTCCATTGGCATGTGTAACTAATTTCAGCTCTGTACATCAAATGAATGCAAAGATATGTTAAACTTGTTTAATGGTTTATATTGGGGACGGGGCATACCCCCTCCGATTTTCACCAAATTTAACAGTACTACTTCTTCCATTCTCATTAACACATTTACCAAATTTCATTTCTGTACCTCAAATAGATGCAAAGAAATGTTGAATTTTATTTATCGCTTGTATGGGGGGTTGGCCTTTTTTTGTCTTGATCCCAAATTTTATCCCCGTACCACATATGGCTGCGAAGATATGACGAATTTTGTTAATCGATTATATGGTAGCTTCGTAGGATAGTTTTAATATGACTATACTCTGCGCGGGAGTGTACTCAATAACTTCCCAAAGTTTCATGGTGATCGGATGAATGGTGTAGGCATCTATAATAACATCCAAGCCGACAAACATACAAACATACATACATTGAGTTATATATATATACATAGAAGATAACATTCACTTGTTGAATTTTTGCTTTGAGTACTGATAAAACAGATAACTGGATATATTATGGAGCAAAGCATCTATTTGCAACTACAAAAGCAAGTGGGTTTCTTCAAGTACGTTTTCTAGTTTAATTCTTTTCATTAGTTTTGTTGATAATTTTGATTTTTATTTACAGAGGAGTCACTTTTCTTATTGTGCAGCTTTCAATTTGTTTGAGAGCATTACGTCGCTTCTGATAAGCATTAAGTTAAAAATTCATTATGCCATGGTACCAATCAAAAGTGAATCAATACTTTTTCGTAGCGGTCTCGAAAATGACCCTTTATTATGCACCATATTCCCTCTCTTACAGGTGATATACTTCGGTCACCGTTTCTTTGTCGTTGATTTTGATTTTGTTTACCAAATCAAATACCGGCACTTGCCGCCGTAAATAAGAAACGAAAATAAGACCCAAAATAAAAATTAAAAATCGCTCTGAGCGACGACCTTGTAACAAATATATTGGCAATAAGCAAACACAAACAAAAACAAGTAAGAAAATCACAGTCGGGCGTAACCGACTGTAAGAGGCCCTGTACCAGTGCAGGTCGCCTAACAAACACATTAAATGTTCCCCAAGCTTATGACCAAACACATGACCACTTCCTACTGCACGACTAAGTGCCTTTTAAACCATTTTTTTATGTATGAAACGAAAAGGGGGGTCGCTCAAATTCAATTGCTTATAAAATCGTCATTTATTATCCGATTTTGATGAACTTTTCGGATTTTTGCTAAGAAGGACGACATCTCTATACTGGCATACTTACTTTTTTTTGTGCCGAAGAAATTTTTACCCTTGGGGGTGATTTTATGGGGAAGGGTGGGGGGAGGGGCAAGTTTTTAAAATAAACTTGTAAAATTCCGGAGCAGTCCTAGTCGAATGCAAAAAACACGAAGTCTCTATCTATTACCGTTTCCGAGATCCTTTCGTTCATACGGACGGCCAGACGGACAGACGGACATGTCTATATCGACTCCTCTATCGCTCCTGACCATAATGGGGGTAACTTTGGGGGTCTCCGATTATTATTTCTACCTGTTACATACATTTGCACAAAACCAATAGGCTCTTGTACCTTCGGTACAGGGCCTAACGAGTAAAAAAATACAGTCAGGGTAACCGACTGTAAGAGGCCTTATACCAGTTCAGGTCTCGTAACTAACACATTAAATATTTCCCGAGCTTATGACCAAACTTATGACCACTTCCGACTGCACGAATAAGTGCCTTATAAAACATTTTAAAATAAACTTGTAAAATTTCGGAGCAGTCCTAGCCGAATGCAAAAAACACGAAGTCTCTATCTATTACCGTTTCCGAGATCCTTTCGTTCATACAGACGGACGGACGGACAGACGGACATGGCTATATCATCTCCTCTAGCAATCCTGACCATAATGGGGGTAACTTTGGGCGGTCTCCGACCATTATTTCTACCTGTTACATACATTTGCACAAAACCAATAGGCTCTTGTATCTTCGGTACAGGGCCTAACAAGAGAAAATACAGTGCTCGTGAGTTCCGGTCTTTAAAATACCCTGCAATTTTTGTTTAAAATATTGTAATATATAACAAAAATACTTTATATATTCTCTTAGTTAATAAATATAATCAAATTAAATTTATAACTAAAAAAATTATAAGGAAAAGAAACTTTCCGACTTGGTGGTCTTTAAGAGTGTGCTTTTAAGCATTGTGTACTTGACACCTACAACATTTTATAGAGTATGGATAAGGCGAACCAAAATTACTATACTTGAAGTCTCTAACTCATAGTCTCTGAGATATGTGTTTTCGTACATCCACACGGACGAATGTACGCTGCATAGAGTATGACACACATCCTTCTGTCTGTTACATACATTCCCAACAAACTTATTAAGCCATTGTCGTTTTATGTATAGGGTATAAAAATATTTTGAATTTTTTAATAGTTAATTAAATGTAATTAAATATTCTATCATTCAATTTAAAAATAAATAAACAAGTAATTAAACATGGCAAATGAGAATCGAGCTCCTATAGTTTCTTAGATTTATTTTTAATTGTTGTATCGACCGAGCTTTCGATGCTGATAAAAAATATATACATTTTATAGGGGCTGACACGCCTCTTTCTGCCAATCTATATATGTATGTATATACAAATTAATGTTTGTATATATATCTATCTATGTATGTTCCTTAAAGGAAGCCAAACCATCGAACCGATTGAGCTAAAATTCACAGACGAACTTCAGGTCATTCAAGGGAGTGTTCGAGTGAAGTTTGGTCAAAATCAGAGGGGGCTATGCCCCACCAACATATGTACAAGCGATAAACACAATTCAAAATATCTTTGCGTCCACTTGGAGGTACAGGAATACAATTTTGTATACATGCTAATGGGGTCGGCTAAAGTAATCGTGTTAGGTTTGGTCAAAATCGTAGGGGCTATGGCCCACTAATACCCACTCTAATACATATCTTTTTCAAAATTTTGAAGTACAGGGATGTTAATTGGTTATATGTTCATGATATCGGGTGAAGTAAGATTGGCTAAAATCGGAGGTGGCGTTACCCTGCCTCTATATAAGCGATAAAGAAAATTCGATATATCTTTGCATCCTTTTTCGGTACAGAGAGGAAATTTACACCAAATTAGATGAAATTTGGTACACAAATTAATGTATTCTATCCCATAATCATAAGTTTGGCCAAAATCGTAGGGGAAATGTCCTGCCCCCATATAATTTATTAACCAAAGTCGTCATAGCTTTGTACTTATTTCTGATACAGCGATGTAAATTGGTGTACGTGTTAATAGTAGCGGGAAATGTAAGCCCATTGAAAAAGTGGGTAGGTTTTTGCTGTATATAAACCACATACATACATATGTATATAGGCAATATTTATATCAATATTTACTGGGCGCGGCAAAGCGTGCCCGGTACAGTTAGTTACATACATATTCGCATACACTTATTATACACCCTATTGGTAACAGAGTACACCATGCAAAAATGATGTTGTTATGGTTGGCTGTACTCTCTCGAAAGATTTTCGTTCAAACCATAGATATATGTGGGAAAAAATTGTACCGGAGTTTAAAGTTTTTAGTACGTATTCGTTGTACTTGACTTCGCAACTGAATATGTTGGAGGCCATGTAATTGATTTTGTTCTTATTTTAGGTTATAATAGTTAAAATACCAACAATTAAAAAAAAATTGGACTTAACTGTTTTGGAACAAAAGAACCCCTTGGTTTTTAAAATTTTTTTTTTGTTAACGGTAATTGGATTTCTTATCTTTTTCACGTATTAAAAAATTAATAGAGACGTTAAGAGTAGCGGAGTTATCTTAGCTTTTATCGCGCGGAGCCCGCGCCTGAGACAAGTGTCGTGAAGGAATCTGCAGCTGAAGAGTGCCGGCTGCTGATAGAAACTTATATTGACGGCTGTTGTTTCGAGTGGTATGAGCTGTTAAAATTGAATAAAACCATCAAGGTGATTTTTACCGACTTTACTTGATATTTTCGACCCAACCATTGATTATATAGTAAATTTACATTCTCCACTCCATGTTGATGAATCTGGAAACTCAACATAGAAAACCGGAAAAAGAAAGTTTTACCCAATCTACTGTATACTCTACACATTGCCCTTTCCAGTCACCACTTGTTCCGATCGATGAGTTTTGGCGTAACTGGGCAGCACTCTTCTAATTACGAGAAAGCTAAAACATATATCGAATAATGGTTCGCGTTTAAACAATCTAAGGCGTCCCAATAAATATGCCATGCCAACAATGAGATTTTGTAAGGAAAACTATATGTCGATATGTCGGCCTATCTTCAACGGACGTTTCACTTACATGTACCAGTGGGCATGATCCTCTATTTTTTGGAATGGCTCCCATAGAAAACCATCGACCAGCTATGTCATTTTGTTCTCCAGTAATTTTTTTTCTGAGCATCATGGCTGTTATACGATTTAAAATATTGTTTGTGTATCTTTTTTTGATGTGTCCGGTAAATTCCGGTTTAGTGCATTTTGTTGTCCTAACCACACGGAGTCTATATATTGATATGACACGCATTTTTTTTATTCCTTACTCAAACCTGCCGCCCACCTTGCTGCTTTTATATTTAAAACTTTTCGATTAAAACGCGACCCGGTGGCTTCATACTACATAGCATATACTAATATGTAGGATTGGTTCAATAAAAACCCAACATGCACTTTTGGAATTAAGCATGAACCAATTTCTCATTACCCGCAATATCAACTTAAAGTTTGATATGGTGGTTTTTATAGTGGGACGCTTAAAATTTATATCTATGTGTCCACCAATATACTGAAACTCCAAATTCGCTCGGCACACTTTTATTTATTTTCAGGGATAAAAAATGCTTACTTACCGTTCCTCGCTACAGCTTGATGTGCGTAGGCCCACAGAAGCGGTAGTCACTTTAATCGTTTGCTTAATCAAAGAACCGAGAACGCTTTTATTAGCAGCATTGTTAGTGATTTGCTTATAACTTTTAGACGTAGTCGACGTCGATGTAGTCGAAGAGCCCTCGGACAACATGGACGGTGTCGGTGAGGGCGTACGAAGAACGGGAACCGTGAGCAAACTATTGGGTGATTGCTGTTCTGAATGTAGCGAAACCGCTGGTTCAGTGTTACAACGTGGACGTATAACAGTCTCCATAATATGCGTGCGTCGATGTAGCTGCTTGCGTGCTTTTCCACTACTGAAATCTATAATGTGCGATGGTTGTCCCACTGATGATGGTGACGGCGGTGGTGGCGCGGGCGGCTTCATTTGATTTTGAACTTATGATCCATGTGATTTGAATTCATTATCATAATTACCATTTGGAACTAAATATATTCACTACTTACCTACATGTTGCCGCTCATCTTGTTCCCAAATTTCAGTATCGTCTTCGTCCAGATTCGGCGATATGCACAGTGCTGTTATTGAATTAGCACGCAATTTACGTCCTGTCACTTTAGCAGCGCCATGTTGCACTGCAGGCAGCGGTGAAACGGAGCGACTGATGTGCCGCGCGTGTGAATGATGCTGCTGCTGTGATTTTGACCGTTGTGCTCGACATGCACGTGACGGTTGTAAATAGTCTTCAACGTTTACTGTAAGATAGTTCATTTGACTGTTCTGACTGCTCCTGTTGCTGCTGGCTGACATGACCTGTACTGCGCCACGGATGAAGCGCAAATCGTTGTTCATCGTGCTGTCTGTTTGTATTGATTAAACGAATGGCATGCAAGAATAGTTTTTTTTATTCTATTTCTTACCTATTATTTTATATTTTCTTCGTGCGACGCCAACGACGCCAATACGCGTTATGCCTCTTAGCCCAATCCGTTCTAGCACAGCTTGCCACTTGGCAAA
Organism: Leucophenga maculata; assembly: GCA_035044805.1. Classification (NCBI taxonomy): domain Eukaryota; kingdom Metazoa; phylum Arthropoda; class Insecta; order Diptera; family Drosophilidae; genus Leucophenga; species Leucophenga maculata. The sequence goes on along the minus strand of JAWNNP010001471.1, from coordinate 51,257 downwards.
TCACTGCATGCAGTTGGCATTAGCGAATGTCATGACTATGTCGGTAGTGATGAAGGTGGAGGAGTGACGCTGTCGTTTGAGGCAAAAGTAAATTGGTGCAGGTGGTGTCGCGGCCGCAAACTTTTCTTTTAGTGTTGCGGGGGTGGAGAAGGCGTTCGCCCATTATTGAATTAAACAGACATAAATAGCGCTTTTTTGCACGTTTTGTTTTCTGCTTCGCATTCGTTTGCGGTTGTACCATATTTTATTTATTCTCAATCTCTTTTCATGTATTTCCTACTCATTTAATTTCTTGGCCATTTTAAGCGAGTCTTCCGTCATTGTAACAGTTTGGCAAGCACTGCAGCCAAATGATCATAGAGTTTGAGATGTACTACTTCATGATGTAGGCAACAGGTTGAAAACGGTCTCTAAGTGTACATTCAGAAAATGTAAAACGTATAAAATCGAATAACGGAAGTCCAATAGGAGTAATTTTCCCATACACACTTATCAAGTATATTCAGCAGAAAGAAAATATATTTAGCAATTGTTTTTATTAAGTAACTTTTGCTGATAACCCCCTCTTTTTCTTCCTTATTCCACACACCAAAACCTAACGAATAAATATTGACAGGAGCCTGTGATGATACTGATTTGAAATATGTTAAAACCATCTGATAATTTCGTTATAAAAATTAAAAAAAAGTCTGAACCGCAAATAGTTTGAGGCAATTAAATTGCCTGCAGTTTCAGTAGCACATATGCATGTCATAGGTTAGAAAAGCACTAGCAAATAGTTTGAATAGCTAAATGTTGCCACGGTTAAACGAGATCCCAACATAAATCGGTATAAATAAATAGAAATATATAAAAATTAATGTTGTATATGGTGGATTCCACGTCAATTGTCCACGCAAGAAACAATTATTCTCAGATTTTCCCGAATTTGTTTATCAATTCTCCTGTAGGTCAGTAACTTTTTTGCCATCACCGAGAATGAAATTTATCAAATCTAATATTTGTTTTAGCTACGATTCTTTGCTGACCCAACATGCTCTGCTATGCACCTACTACTCTCCTTCCTAAGTGTTCAACCTCCCTTGATACACATCTTAGCCAACCGCCTATCACAATCACCTACCATCACACACCGAAACCAAACACATAAATATTATTAAGAAGACTAATATGATACTTATGTGAAATATTTTAAGCTATTATCTGTATTATTATGAGAATACTGTCAATTATGATTCTGTTAAAGTTTTATTAAATTCGAATCACGATGTACATAGATCATATTTTAGGTGATCGGATGAATGGTGTAGTAATCTATAAAGGACAGACACACAGCCATACAAATATGTATACATACATTTATTTTTATATATGGGCATTTCCACAGAAATGTCAACCGCAACCAATAAATGCTCAAATTGAAAATTTTTCTCTACATTAAAAGTTGGACGAAAAATGGATGGAAGTGAAAATAAATATATTGTATATATTAAAAATCATTTATTACGCATATATAGTTAGATAAAAAGTAAATAAATAAACATAAAAAGTATGATGGAACAAAATGTCGCATGCGACATGTCGCGTGCGACAGTTATTAAAAGTGAAATAAAAAAAAAACTACTTAATATTTTTTAATCAAATAAAAAACATTATTAAGATATATGAATGCATAACATTTTAAAATTTGTCGCATTAAAATATTCCGTCAGGTTTGGCTGAAATCGGTGTTTGAACTGTTCGCTTTGAAAACGACTTCCGTTTTTTGTCGCGTGCGACAGTCTGGGTTTTTGGAATTATTTTGAAAACGAACAGTTGCCCAAAACTCAACTTAATCATTAATTATAGAGCTAATCAAGAGCTTTAAGTTTCGCCTTTTGTTAAAATAAAATAATGTTTTAGGATATGTTTTTTTTTAATTTGAATGTGTAAAAACTTGGAATTCGATGTTAGAGAAATGCCCATATATAGGAGATAGATAAATGAGGATGGTTAAAAATTTTCGTTTTTGGTTGAAATGCTCTAAACTGATTATTTCTTATATTTGAACAGAAAATTAAAAATAATTTTCGCGACATGATTTTTATAGTTTTTTTCCTTAGCTTTCGATTGTCGAAGTCTATTTTTATTTTACCAAAAACTCTTTAAAATCAAAAATTTACCTAAATTTCCCTCATCTTCTGGTTCTTTTTTTTTTTTTTTTTTGGTTTATTTAATTTTTATAGTCAGGAGTGATAGAGGAGTCGATATTGCCTTGCCCGACTGTCCGTCTGGCCGGTAATAGAAGAGACTTCGTTCTTTTTGCCTTCGACTAGGACTTCGCCGGAATTTTACAAGTTTATTTTAAAATTACTTTTCGCTTGAACCATTTTTTCTTGATTATTTCCTACCTTTTGGTTTTGCACTGCTTGGTCATAAGCTAGGGAATCATTTGTGCTTGTTAGGCGACCTGTACTGGTACAGGGCCTCTTACAGTCGGTTATGCCTGACTTAAAATTTCTTACTGGTTTCATATGTGTTGAAGCAAAATTGATCTAAAATAAAAAATGTAATTCGACTCATAATAAATATGTGTAAAATCACCTACTCCCAGAAAAGGTATCGGGGCTTCTGGAAAACTTGATACCCCAAACTTATTTGTTATTAACGCTAGGTACCTGCGCGGGACTAAGGAGCCAAGGATGCAACATATTAGTTAAACCGTAGTGTTTTAAAATTATGACAAGTTTAAAAAGTACAGTTTATTTTGCAAGAATCGAACTCAAAACTAAACTTTGTTAAAAATATCTTTAAGAAAGTCCTACACTACATCGCAAAATGGCGATTGCCAATTTAAAGATTATATTCAACTCCAAAAAATTAAATGAAAACAAACCATTCGCCACAAAATTGATATCAGAAGTATTTATTTGATAGCAAATATTTGAACAGAGAAGACGGATGATGATGATACATGCAAACGAATTGTACGATTAAAGCTTTTATGCCAACTAGTCCCTCATTTATCGTCCTAGTCATTTGACCTACACATATGTATATGTATATGTTTTTTCATATACAAATGAACCTTTCCACATATGTATCTAGAGCAGGTGACGAGCCATATAGCAGTTGTTAACGACAAGTTTCCTAAAAGCGCTTAAGATAAAAGATTCCACTATCTGAAGTTTACGATACCCTATCTGAGGTCAGAGAATTTTCACAGAAAACTTTAATATATTAAATTTTGGCACTGATCTATGTATTCTCACGTAATACTATATGAGACGAAATTTAAGTAGTAACAGTGCAACGTCAAACTAAAATTTTCGGACGTTTAGCTACAGTAGCCTATTGACATCCATGACGATCTACCGATGCGTTTAAACTTGGTATGTATTTACAATATATTCTTGAAAAGTACCGTAATTTTGTTTTGAAGGGAGAAAGCAATGGAAAGGAATTATCAGACAAAATAGCAAATACCAATTGATGCTAATAGAAATACGCACGTTTGTTTTATATTCTCGTATTCCCTCTTTCTCACTCTATAACATATTTTAGAGATGAAGGCAATGGAAAGGTAGAGTCAGCGTCAGTTCACTTACAAGGTTAGGCCACTGGTCGGAGCTTGCTCAAATTCGAACATCCAATTTCATAATGTTGTTGATAAGGGAGCTGAGGAGACAGCAAGCAGTGAGCAACACTTTTTGTTTTATTAACTTGATTTTATTCTCTGTTTTTGTTGATGGTTTTTTTTTTCTTTTTTTTTCTCAAGTGGCTTACGTGTTTGAAAGCTAGTAGCTATTAGCTATTAGTAGCTATTAGCTACATAACGCACTTTAATCTAATCGGAAAAAAAATTATTAATTATGTGTAGCTATGAATGTATGCCCTTTATATCCATTTAAACGAATATTTCATTATGTTACTATCAATCAGGAGAATATCAAAGAAAATCCATAGATATGTATATATACCATCATATATTTGAGACGTACGATCGTTAAGATCGGTATTACTATTGACTAGCAGAAAGTTTCTTGTTTACATAATCTGCAAAAATAGGCGGTGCCACGCTCCGTCATATTAGAGAAAAACCCATTTCGTATATGTATATCAGTATATATGAAAATAGCTACAATATTTTCGTGTGTCCCGGACTACTCACTCTTTTCGGTACGGTTCGATGGGGCTTACCACGATTTTCCGCGTATAATTTCGTGCTAGTGCTGCAGTCACACTGAGGAGGGTTTTGTCACTTGCTTGGACTACCGCCCACATGTGCAATGTGCGTAGTATCGTATTATAATTTTATCACCTACTTTATATATGTATAGAGTACTATAAAGCCAAATAAAATAAAGTACAAGAAAGTGTCTTTTAAACTTTAATGGGCACTATTATAGTTTATTTAAATTCAATAACGTTTTCTTGTATAATGCAGCAAGCTGCCCTAGCTTGTTGGGTTTTGCTTCTCTATTTCATTTTCTCTACTATCTTCTATAGGATGACTGATAAAGAGTGCTTCCAAAATTAAATAAATTTTTTTTGTAGTTTACCGATATTTTACAAATTGATATTTAGATTAAACAAAAAAAAAATGGACCATTAGCACGGTTTTGCCTAGTGTGAAGTAGTCACAACCTGGCATAGAACGCAAAGTACGATTACTACTGTAGCTGCTGCCATACTAATTATCATCCCGATCGTTTAATTTGTCAAATCTGAATCTGCAAAAAAAAAAAATAAATTTACCAATTTCTCATTTGGTAGCATGTTTCGTCAGCATTTCATTAACTTTTTTTCATATTATAATTATATTTATTAGTCATTGGTTTTCTCTAAGACATTTTTTTCTGAATTCTATATTTCGGATACATAATTGTAAATAGCTTTTATAATTATATATTATATGTATTAATATGAATTTTTTGTGTGGTCTTTGGATAAAATTCGATAACAGTATTTAGTTTTTTGTAATTTGTTTTGTGGTTTTGTTTCTTTTTATTTTACATAATAGGATATTGAACAGAGTAAAATTTTGCCGACCTACTTTTCTATTGTATTTCAAAAAAACTTCGCCCAAAACAAAAATATTTATTACTTAAAAAATAGTGCAATGTACTTATGTGTGTATGCATATCTATGTATGTTTGGTTATACATATAAATTTATAATTTGTTTTACACTTTTCACACACAGTTAGTATATTCATTTTAAGACAAAGCTTGTTATTATTTATAAATCTATATATATAATAAGCGAAATAACAGTCACTGACTGCTGTCTATTTCGATGGGAAGAGATCCAGTAAGAACTGGTTTCAAAATTGGATGGAGTGATGACCCACCCATCATATAAGTAATAAACAATATTTGTCATATATTTGCATCCATTTCAGTTGCAGGGATGAAATTTGGTATACATGTTAATGGCATTGGGAAAAGTATTTATGCTAAATGTGATCAAAGTATATATATATATATATATATATATATATATATATATATATATATAATATATGTATATATATATAAATACATAAATATATAATCTTGATTAATAAGCTCAACAAGGCAAACCGATGTAACCATGTCCATCTTTTGGTATGTGTGACGGCCACTTTTAACCATACGAAACCCATTTTTTTGTTGCAATTCTGATATTTTTTTTTAAATTAACATTTTGTTGACTTGCACGTTTGTGGCTTGTTTGTTGCACATTTTACTACACAGAGGAGGCCTCACTCCCGTCTTAAAGTTTTAAGGATTTTGTAAATAAAACGTCTACGAAAATTTAATATTATATTTAGGAGTTTGTGTGAAAAGTATTAAAGCTTTGGTGATACCAAAGTTAACGTTTCATATTGTTTTAATTTGAAGTAGCTTTAAAAATAAGTACAATTATGTTAAATTGGATTTCGATAGTGCAAATTATATAGCACGTTAAAAATATCAAGTGTTTAGAAATAGTTACATCACATAATATGTTATGAACGAAGTGGGAATATACATATGTATATATATATATATATATATATATATATATATATATATATATATATATATATTATATACATATATACGAATTTTAGACTTATTAAAATATTTCAATTATAACATACGTGCTATAAACATGGAACTGAGATTGAAAACAAACATAAAACTATTACATTTTAAAGTGTACAAAAGTAATACAAAACTAAGTTAATATCACAACATTTTGTTGACACAATATATAGAACTATAATATGTATGTATATATAAGATATCTTATGCGAAAGTTAAAAATACTAAGAGAAAAAAAGCACTTACAATAAGAGAAAATATAATGAATTACAATGATAAACATTTTCATTTGATTTCTTTCTGTTTTTCATACATTAAAAAATTATTTTTTATTTTTTTTTGTGCGTGTGTGTTTTCAATTCAGTATACGAGTGTAAATTTTTATGTATCTTTTTTGTTCTTACCATTTATATTTTATAAAGGTATTTGCTGTCAACTTTAAAATTGTACCTAAAATCAATTAAGAATGTTACAATCGTGTGCACACTACTGCGAAATATACTGCCAACTCGTGTGTGAATAAATACAACCAACTTCGATGTCCAAGTAGAGCAGTCGATAATTAAGGTTGCAATATGCCATGCAGTATGGTGGCAAGTGTTTCTATAACAGCTTCGAGCCTGCCACCGAACCTGCGAACGAACCTGTACGACCGATATAGTAATCCAATGTGTATTTGAAACTATCAGACGTATTGTGGGCATGGCATCCAATTTTTTTCTATACTTAACCTCAGTCTGGCAAACAAAGTGTGCTGCTTATAACTTTATATGGACAAAGGGACGAAAAACAAATTCAATTTCAAAGTTGCGCCGGATAATTGATGGGCCATTTATATATAGTATATATATGTATATATATTTATATATATTGCATAATTATATGTATGTATATACATATATAAATTAATATATACATATTTATGTATATATGTTTCTTTGATTTCTTATAAACATACAATTTTTTTCACTTAAAATTGAAATTATTTAAAAACGAAGTTTTTGTTTTCCTTCTTTTTTTTTACTATCCTGTATAAAATCTAGTAAGTCATGCATTTAATACATTTAACTATTCAATACGTTCATTAAATACCGCTCCGAACTCAACTTAATTTGCATTTAACAACCATTTAACATACAGCTTTGCTTGTTACTTTTACGTGGTACACATTTAGTTATTTAATAATTTAAGTTGTTTTTTTTACTTTATTGAAAACATTTCTTGAAACATGCAACAATTTGATCATTTAAAGAATTATAGAATTACATATTTAATATATGATTATACAATTATACAATATTCATATTTGTGGTAAATTTAAAAAATAAAAAAAAACTAACGAGCGAACGTCACAAATTGTAATTCTAGTACAATATATTTTTCTACCAAGAAATATGATGGTGGTGATATATAAAAGCCTTTTCAGACTATGAATTTTCTTCAATAACCTTAACCAATTTTATGCAAGTTCACTGATAGTGAAAGAAACTAATAGTATCTATGGAATCCGATTAACTTTTACAAGAAATTCATAGTCTAAGAAGTGTTTTATAGTACTATAATATAAACTATGTCATAGTAAAAATTTTCTACGAATATTTTTAATTTTGTATAATCCATATAATAAATAATTACAATTTATGTCTAACATGTCTATGATTCTTTTTTCTTATTGTTCCCGTTTTTTCTAAAAAAAAATGTTTTCCATTTTTACATGTTTTAGAAACACTATTCCCCTTAATGCTTCCGAAAAACATGATTCGAATGTGAATTCTTCTATTTTTAACTTACGTTTACAAAATTACAGTCAAAACTTGAAAACACATTTTGCAAAATTATTTAAATGTAAATGAATAAATAACAACGGTATTCAAAACAAATATTCTGAAATAGACAGAAAATCCGGTAATTTATAAGACAATTTTGGGTTGCAGATTTCAAAAATAATCTTTGCTTTCCAATTGACTTTTGATCGGTACATATTGCAAAACTTAAATTTGTATTTATTAACATCATTCCAAAAACTTAATTAAAACTGATAAACATAATCGTATTTTTACAAAAATAACACGTTTTCATTCATCCAATCTTTTTGTTTGATGAAGATAAGATGAAAACTCTGCATTAAATGATTTTTGAAATATGGATTTGTATAACAAACATGTGTTTTTCTATATGTATTTATTATTTGCTTAAGTAATGAAGTCATTTGTCTTTTTTGCGACCTACGGAGAACGTATTTTAGTTTCTATTTTGCCTACATAATTTCCAAAAAAAACAATAATAGCCTGCCACCTTTTAATTTAAACCTAAGCAGGCAAGAATTTTACAATTTTACAAGATCTCCAGGGCAGGGTATATCAAGAAAACTTCGTTAACTGGTGGAAATGATGCTGTTAAGCAGCTATTTATACGCTATAAGAAGTAAACTTAGGTGGAGTCTATCTAAAATTGGGTGAGATATTTCTGTTAAACGCCTATATGATGTTCAATTTAAAGTTAATATTGCCTGTAATGAAAAGTTGGACTTCAAAAAGTTCATTTGAATAATATGAATATGTCCACATACCGTCTTTCAATCATATATCCCTAAAGAATGCGCAACAGCTACCAGATAGACAAGCGGACATGGCTATACCTAAAATACATCCAACAGAATATAGCAATCGATTACAACAATTAGGCTGCAAACAATGTAAAAGGAAAACATATACATACAAATCTTCATGAGCTATCCGATATATTAAAAAGTTGCGTAATATAAATATTAATACAAAAATTCATATCAGCAAAATTTCTTAATTATATTCGACTTTAGTTGCTACATTTGTTCCACAATTTTGATTTAATCATTCAAGGTGACATAATATTGTATTGTCATCCGGCCCAAACGTAAAAAATTAAACAAAAATATGTACATGGTTAGTTGTATAAGAGGTTTTGTTAAAAAACAAAAAAACTAACTTCGTCTCATAGAATTGATCACGAGTATAAACCAGAAAGACCGTTTTACTTGAATAAGCTAACTTCGAGGTTCTCTCTCTCTCTCTATGTCGAAGGGTCTTACTTTATATTTGACTAAATATAATATTTTAGTCAAATCTTGATCTATGTGAGATATTTCATTTCTCAATAGACATAACATACACCAAACATTGTCAACTTCGAATAAAGTGTGGAAGCTTGATTCGTTTCACACTAACTCTACTGGTATGCCTCAATGTACTGTTTAACAGACTTTACAACAGCTAACCCTTTTTCCGAAAAAGTATTTTAATTAAGTTAAAATTCTATTAAATAATCACTATTTTTGTGAAATAATTTTTCGTTTTCACTACCTTTTTTCGCAAACTATTTTCTTCGTCCGTTCGTTATATATAGCCCACCTATAATTCTTGAAACAGTTCATATTTCAGGTAATAGATTCAGAAGCAATTTATAGATGAAAAGCGATTCGCTATTTCTTTCGATTTTTTTTTATAATTACTTAAGTTTTATTTTTTGATTTGCATGCCATTTTCATTATATTTGTGAAACTATTTATATAACCTCATTCGAAAAAAGACTAATTTCAGAATAACGAAAAACAATTGTCACAGATTCGTAAGAAAAATATCGTTGCATATATGACTAATACAGATGATACAAAATTGAGAATATTCTATCTTTACTTTACTTTTGACATAGCGATAGTGATAAAGACGACTTTGAGATGATGCATTTTAAATAATTTACCATTTATAAAATCTTTAAATATATTTCTTGAGTATTTGAGAAACTTGTTTATGATATTCAATTATCAATTTTGTTTAACATGAATATATATTAAAAATTGTTTTTCCTTCCATGTGATTTCTGGAGGATATTTTTGAGTTCAAATTTATATTTTATTATTATTTTTTTTATTTAACTATTTAGAGGTTAGATTTTTGTTGCCATCAGTCAAATATCGCTTTTCTCATTCTATTTATTATCTTTTGTTTATAGAAAGTTTAATAAACACATAAAAGCAACTATCATTATACATATAACCAACTGCTGCCTAATTTACATTAGGAAACCATATATTCGTGATAAGCAACAAGGAAACAACAAAAAAATTTAAGTTAAACTGATAATATCTAAATTCCTTTAAAATATACTTAAAGGAAATATTGTCTCAAATGTATAGCTGAAATTACTTAGAAAATAACACATAAATCAAAGCAGTAACTTTCGTTAATAAGGACACGTAAGAGGCATTGCCCTTTTAAGGGTTTTTTTTTAACGTAAAACTTAGAAAACCCAAAATAAAAAGACTTAAATACTATTAACTAAACTATAGTTAGCATCATATGGGATTCGATTTGACTAGATACATTTTGAACTTTTGATTATGCATCAATATAAGTTCAATTTGTTAATTGCACAGTTACGGAGAGAGCGAGAGATATTTTATATAAAGATTGTATACCGGAGTAGAAGAAAAGTTTACTAGATTTGACTAGATTCCCGTATCGAGAGATCATTCATTCGACTATCACTACTACAATACTTTTCTATCCTTTTGGCACTCTGCACTATCTTATTCCAATTGTTTGTTTTTCGATCTTTCTTAATTTGCTTAAAGATTCGTTTGTGTGCCAGCACCGGCGACGGTAGCGGCAACATTAACACCTCCATTGCCAGCGTTAGCATTAGTGCTACTGGACGAACCACCAATAATGCCGCTTCCGCCGATTGCAACGCCATGCTGCATTGATAGGCCAACAAGTAGCTCATGTTCGGTCTTAGCTTGACGCAGCCAATTGCGTAGATCACGTGTACGTTCGACTAGGCTTGTTGTATAGTTAACAGCACGTGGACTTTGTGAGACAATAGTGTTAGCCGCCAATATAGCACCACCCATAGAGGTATGCATGCGACCTGCAGCTAGTTGGCGATAGGTTTCCAAGCGATCGGCAAGTGTGGGTATAGATTGTGGCATAGATGAGGGCGCGGCGGCAACGACTGAAGCCGATGTTGGTTGATGCTGTTGATGTAGTGACATGTGTAATTGTTGTTGCTGCTGATGATGATTGTGTTGAGCCACAAGTGAGGCGCCAACTGTTGCCGTGGTTGATGCTGCTAATGTTCCGCTGCTGCTATTTGTGCTTAACATATTTGACCAACTGAGTTCGCTCGGTGATATCATAGGCATAGATATGGCTGCATTAGCTATCGAGGAAAATATAAGTTTTTCGTTTGATCGTTGAGAGTGTTATTTTATTAACATATACTCACCACTTGAATCAACACAGCGCCGTTGTCCTAGAATATCGAGAATTTCACGAATTTCTGCATTAAGTATCTCCAGATTCTGTATACATTCATTGGACTCCTGCTGAAAGTACTCTTTACGCTTGTGCAAATTCTGCATATCGGTGCCGCTTGCGAAATCAGTGCTGCTAAAACCGGAGCTCGAGTGTGACGACAAATCGCTTAGCGTTGCGTCGTCCTTTTGTTCCACTGTATTAAGCAAATCCAGTGTTGTCGGTTTTTCCTTCTCATAGATACGTAGTAAGCTCTGTTCTAGATGTCGCAAGCGTATAACTTTCTCGCCGAGCAATGCACGTGTACGATGCAGATTTACCTCCATTTCGGTCAGCTCTTTTTCCTCTTGAATCAATTGATCGAGTGTGTGACGCGTGATAGTTGTCTTATGGCGTTGTTTGATCTCACGCTGACGCATTCTGAAATTAGTACGTTGAGTACGCAGCGATTCTTTAGCACGTCGCACTGAGTCACGTTCAAGATGTATGCGATGTTTAAAGAATTCTAGCTCGGAACTTGTACCGCCGCTTACAATGCCACCAACGCCACCTCCAGCGCCAGTACCGTGCTCGTTAGAAATGTCGGTAAAGGGATAGCGCAGATGATAAGTAGTATCCAGTGTATTATCAGGAAATTGATCTTCTAGATCTTCAAGTTTTTGCAGTTGATGACGCAAGTTCTCCACTGGCGTACAGGGTCGATCAATTTTACCATAATTGTCCGAGTTTAGACGCGATGTTGATGCAGATTTAGTGCGCGAGAAGACCTTTTTACGCTGTGTGTTGCTACGTGCAGCGCCACCGCCACCGCCACTGCTATTATTATTATTTTCTTGATTGCATTCTCGATTGAGGGCTTCCGAATCGGAGTTTCCATTGTCGCTGACTAGCACTAGTGGTGCTGCTGCAGTGACTGTCGGTAAGTAACGTCCCTTCGTGTAATTGTTCGAGATAGTCGTATCCGACTGGCTCAAAGAAGTGGTGTCGTCATTCACCTGTAGATGTTTAATATATTTGGATGCAATACCCGGTTTACGACCGCAACTAATCTGAGTGCATTCGACAGAACGTTCACGAACGTGATGCACAGCATGCTTCTCCAGTTTACCGACCGAAGAAGCTGATATAGCGGCTGCAGTGAGGTGAGTTTTTGGTGGTACCGGTGGTTTAACACCACTGACACCGACACCACCGTCTGCACTCGCTTTGCCTGCTGTAGCGGTTGATGCGGTACCAGTGCTAACAGCACCGCCTCCATCGCAACGTTCTTGACATGAAGTCGAATAAGACAGCGAACGATTTTCACTGTTACCAATTGACGGTTTATTTGATATAGAGCGTTCAGTTTCTGAACCCGTCGTCGTATTTGTGTTTGTATGCATACTTTGATGATGAATGGCCTGTGCTTCGCGGCGACGGTTTCGTCGCTCTAGCGATAGTTTTACATCGGTCTTTAAGCGTACATACTTCTCCTTCAAGCAGCGATACTTATCCTCGAGCAAACGTTTTTCACAACGCACCTTCTCGTACAAACGATCGTCACCGGATTCACGCATACGGTGCTTCTCCATATCAAGTTCATGTGCCAATTTGTCACGCATCTGCATGAGACGTGTTGCATGCTCCTTCTTTAGGATTTCTTCTTCGCTCTTCAAATCGCGCTCTAGATCCTGCAAAATTTCTGCGTGATTCGACTGCAGCGTTGCCATACGTGTCTTGTGTTCATTGACAACCGCTTTTCGTTTAGCATCCAACTCTTCTTCTAACTGTGCACGGTACGCCTCCAGTTGTATTTCCTCAGCCTCCTCAATTTGATGTTGATGAGAGGTTAGACGTAAATCATACTCATGGCGTATACTCTTTAGCTTCTGCTCATGCTCACGTTTTATTGCATCGATCTCCTGCTGCAGTTGCTCCTCCATCCTTTCACGCTCTTCTTTCAACAACAACTGACGCTCCTGTTCCAAGTTTTGTCTTATGTAATCCTGCACATCTGCGGTTGTATCTTTTTGCTCACCACTTTTAATAGCAGGAACAAATGCGCTATTGTCGTTGCCACCACTTCCATTACCTATGACATCTTTCTTCAAAAAACCAACAAGTTTCGATGCCATCTTAAGCGTTCGCAAGCCACTGCTCTTTTCGCTTCCAATACTACCACTGCCTGTAGCCTGAGTTTGATTCAATTTGCGCTGCAATTGCTCCACGTCCCTGCTGTGTTTCCGACCAAGCTCGTCAAGATCGAAAGGATTAGTTGGCCCCGTGGTCGAATGCAGTGAATCTTGCTCTGATTTATTTATAATAAAACTACGCACTGAACTGCCCTTCGAATCCGAGTCGGTGTCTTCATATAGAGGTCTTACCATCGAGTTATCTTTTAGCTTATCCAAATAACTTACTGCAGTATTATTTGTTGCTCCACCACCACCGCTACCACTACTGACTTCTACACTCTGCGAGCGAGTCAATTCATTGAGCTTAGCGTGTTCCCGTTCACGCTCAGGCAGTTCAATCGAAAAACTCTGTGCCTTCAACATTTGTATGGTTTGCGCCTTCGGAAGCGATATAACACGTATATCCCGTACGTGTTTGTCCGCATCTTGCACCAAAAACGGATTGAGACTGCTACCACGCTGTGCTGGCGCACCACTACTATCCAATGAGATACTACCAACGCAAACACCAAAAGCGTTATCTTCATCATCGTCATCATCTTCTTCATCTTCGTCTTCATCCCACAAATCATCGTCATCGCCGTCAGCATCATCATCCGAATTGATGGACACCTCAGGGCTTTGCGTCAGTTTGCGTGAGCTGCTTGGATCTTCTTCGGGAGAGTTGCGCACAGCAGACTTTGGTTCATCTAAATTGAAACGTACACGTTTGCTCTCCTCACTCGAAACGACACCGTGCTCGTAATCATCACGTTCCAAACGTCTGCGCATATCGGTCAGACTTGAATCGCGCAGTATGCTCTTTACGCCTGGAGGAGTACCAGCAGCAGTTTCGAAGATAATACCAGCGCCTCCTGATGCAGCACTGCCAATGCCAGCACCAGCAATTTGTGCTATACTGTTACTGGCGACTAAAGGACTGGATTGATTCATAACGCTTTCGATTTGACGACGCGACTTAAGAAACATGGCTCCTGTGCCCGATAGCTGAAAACCTCCCTTACGGTCTCCACCACCACATTGTGCGTGACTTGAGATCGACTCACTACTTTTATTCTGCAGCTGCTGCTGCATTGTGCTTACAACCGTACCAACCCCGCTACCTCCATTGCTGGGAGCTGCAAATTTCATTGCTAAACTTATTTGTGGATTCGTTTTGGCCACTTCAAAGCGTGTATTCTTTACTGGCATAAAAACCGGACTAAAGTTCTTTGTACGCGACTCAAGAAATCGACTAACACCACCACTAAAGCCGCTAGTGCTAGTTGCGCCATTCGATGCATTTGTTGTTGTCACTATACCATTTACGCCATTATTTCCGGCAAGACCAGAACCACCATTATTGCTAAGCATGAAATTGCCAAGAGGGGTTAATGGTTTTTTACCACTCATAACTATGCTGCTGCTATTGCCACTGGTACTACTTCCACCAACCCCACAACCGACATTATTCACCGGCGATGACATTTCATTCGTTGTGGTAGCAGTATTATCCAGCTCTAAATCGGTACCCTGCATGCTGCGTATACCAGAATCCAGCTGCGAAACGTCGTCTGAATTATCTATAACTGGTGTAGCCACTGATGCAACATTTGCATATTTTTGACGTGTCTGCTCTACTAAATCACGATAAACTGCGTCGAGTGGATGATCCCATTGTGATTGTTTCGTTTTGGTGTTATGATAGTAGTGACCGCACTTCTCTTCCGAATAGCTGCATATGAATAAATTAAGATGAACAATATTATATATCTTTTCAATTTGTATAATGCAATATTTTAATTACCATATTTTCCATTCGGCAGGTAAAGCTGCCATTAGCCCTTCCTTGGCCAAATAGAGCAAATGCGACTCCTTGACCGGATCAATGCCAAGTAACACCGCATAGTCGCCAATTTCTATAATAATGATAGCAACAGTTATTATTACAAAATTACATTTATAAATAACTAAAAGTCTTTTAATTAACTAAGTGGAGAGTAGTCACAGACGGAAACACAGTCATAAGAGCTACAGGAGTGGTTTTGCGTTCGATTTCCGAGTCATCATTTCTACGTGTAGCTATTTTTGAACAAATACACATACATATTTAATGACACATAAATGTCCTTCATTGCAGCCGAAGTCATTGAAACACTAAGACTAAAATGTCTGTGTATATACATTTGGACATATGTATATTTAAAATGACAGACTACTTAAATATTCCAAGCGAAAGTTTAATTCAAATAAAAGGAGACCTATACATAAAAGAACTAGTCTTAACATCTGACGAAAATCGATAAATGAATGATAAAGATGTAGGGCGTTACCATTGCGGACGAAAGTTAAGACTAATCCAACTAGAGCACAGCTAGTCGAATAAAGGATTCTATTGACTGCTGTTGATAAAGTACTCTAGAGGAGATGATGACAGCAATACTCATTCAAAATTCCATTTAGTGTGTAAATATGAAATGACGGCTTACAAGAGACAAGAAAGGCGAAAGAAACTATATATAAAAAAAATCTATTTCGTGAATCAAAGCAAAAATCCTTTAAAAGTTATGCACACACTCATGAATAAAACAAACACACGTTGATGGGGCTTGAAACAGTGTACTACGAGCGAATCAATGAGGACAGATGCTTTGAAATTTTAAAGCAACGTGGCATTCGAATACTCGCGGGTAGTTATATACTTATTAAATAGATGTCTCACCTTTAAACACATTCCGAGCTTCGAATTTCTGAAACTAAGTATGAAAAAGTTTCTGATGCCGCTGATTACGAACTGATGTCATAATTTACGAAAACAAAATGACGGATATACTTTTTAAAAGTTAAACAATATTAAACTATTCCAAAATGCTGATCTGAAAAAAATATATACATATGTAACCCTTACTCACCCCATTTCATACAAGTTTACATTGTGAGAAAAGTTGTTAAAAAAAAAAACTCCAATGAAAACAAAAAGGAAGTCTCAGATAGGACCATGATTTAAGCATGTGCACATGGAATTTGCGTACCCTTAATAGGGATAGCGCACATACCCAGCTGGTTGATGTCCCCGAAAGATACAAGGCTGACATCACTGCAGTCCAGGAAATACGATGGATAAGACAGGACGTCTCTAAAAAAAACATCTACTATATTTATCATGAGAGTAAGCACGAATTTGGATACGGTTCCGTGGTAAGTAGGAAACTACATAGCCTCGCCTCCAAATTCACATCGTTTGACGAGTTCTTGCCGCGATATGCATTAACACGCGACGAAAGCTAGTCGACGTCCAGCTGCAATCACAATGCCGCTCTCACACACACAAAGCGTTGTCAGGGTAGGAAAGAACCTTTTGATTTCAAGAAAGGTTTCAGGGAGGGTGGCGCTCTTACATACAGAACTTGGCGAAGAATTTCAAATTTAATGTTGTAAAAAACTTCGTTTATCTTGGATCCAGAATGACTAGCAACAACTATGTCAGCCTGGAGATCAGTCGAAAAATCACCCTTGCAAATAGATATTTTGAGCTGAATAAGCAAATTAGAAGCAAAGTTTCCTCTCTTAAGACCTAAATTACGATCTACAAGACGCTGACAAAATGGCGCAAAAGCATGGACCATGATTGAGTCAGACAAAACGGGGTTGGAAATCTTCGAGAGAAAGATTGTTTTTCCGGATTTATGGTCCTATTTGAGTCGGCGACAATTTTAGTTCCCATATGAACTACGAGCTGTGTCAGCTATGCATTGAGGTTGAAATAGTCCAGCGTAAAAATTACAGAGGCTGCGCTGGTCACCTCATTCAAATGAACGGGCACGCGTGGAAATAACCAGGCTTGCAGAGATCTCTCCGTATTAGAAATTCAAAATTGGTTTTTTCTTATGATTTGTGACCACTGTGCACTGAGACAAGTCATGACATGGTTTGGAAAGTTTAGGTGCACAAACTTTATATTGAGGCTACAGACCCGTCTTTTTCCGATATAACCTTTGGACCTCATTGGATCCCCTTAGGCAAAAAATCCTAAAGATTGTCGTGAAGGCTAAATTTTCCGACAGTTGGGCCAAAGATTTCGGCGTTAAAATTTTTTTTTAAATTATTGAAATTGGTTATGAAAAAAAATCAAAGCTGCAACATTGTCTGCGGAACCTTAGTAACCCTTTTCACCATAAAAAGATACTACTGTCCAGAAATAAGCTGTAGTGCAAATAGCGGATTCGGCTGTGTGACGATGAATGAATCAATGAATTCGTCAAGTCAAGCACGGTGCTACAGTTATTTTACACATCTCGTTGGACATAGTAGAGACAAGAGGTTCTCAATTCTGACTAGAACAAACCGTTTTTCATTAAAATTGGTTGAAATTTTAGAATTTACGAGTCCTAAGGGTCCTAAGGGTCCAAAGCACATTAAAATATTAAAAAAAAAATTTCTGATTATGTTGTGGTGGTGTATGAATTCCTTCAACTCATTTAAAGTTTTACAAACTTATTGTCAAAGTTAATATACCATTCACACTATGTTTGTTGACTAAAATATACTAGTTGCTTTGTAAACAGAAGAAACTGCCTTGCCATCTATTTTCAAAGCAACGAACTATACATTTTAATACACACATGTCATAGGCTTATGTCAGATGTACTGTATTCACCACCCTTACACTAGTTTCTTTCTATGCAATTGCCTACTAGTTTCTTTCTATACAGTCTCATAATTTTATTTACGTAACAAATATTTGTAACACGTCGATCTTACGAAAAATATATATTCTCGATAAGGTGCACGACCGATGCCTCCTTTCATCCGGTACACAATTTCTAATAATATCACAAGAAAAAGCCTTAGCTTCAGTGGAACCGAAACTTTAACTTCATTCATACAATGTTTTTTTCAAGACGAAAACGTTAAGTAGGTTGATTTTATATGCTTTACAGTTACAGCATTCTATGTGAAACGTCGCTTCATCTAAAGCCACCATATATGGTGACAGACAATGCAGCCACGTAACCCCAAAGAAGATATAGTTTTTTTCAGGTTCAGAATAAAAAGAATTAAGTTTTTAATACATTTTTGGGGCAGATATTATTTCATTTTTATTTTTTTTTTAAGCACTTCTGTACTATACGTACACATAAACATATGTCTATCGGTAAAAATCTTATACAAATAAATAATACATATTTAACGGATAACATGTTCTGGTGAAAATAAAAATGAATATTAAGGTAACTGCTACAAATACAACCTTTTTTTCAGTCCGCTATTTTCGATGCTAGCAACAATTATTTCCTTTATCAGTACAGTCCATACAACGATAACTTGCGTAAAAGCAAATTGATGGCATTAAAATTTCGAAGTGGAAATCAGTTAAAGCAGAACAATAATAATAAACAGAGTTCTTTCTTAAAATGATTAATGGAGAAGTATTCAACGCACTTATTAATACTTCGCCAATTTTTCCCTATGACTATTCTCCATGCGAAAATAAAGTTTTTTTTAACTTTACTCTAAATTATCAAAGACGAAAGAAATTAGATGAGATCACAGAGGATAAAGAAATTGAAAAAAAAAGGATGCTTGAAACATTGAATAAAGAGCATGGACCTCAATGAACACTATAATGTGTGGATATAGAGACAGCAATGACGACCATTCATATCGAACATTTGTTAAAAATTTCTAAATTCAGCACGGATTATTGGAGCTAAGAGAAAATAGGAGAGTCAAAACTTGAAGGCTTTAGCTCTTATAGTCTCCAAGATTTCGTTGATTACACAAATTATACGATGTTTATACGGATTACACAGATATGGCCATACCGTATACATTATATCGACCGATTTAGTTTATGATAATCTAATCTATCAGCGCAATTATCAGCTGTTTATAGAAAGTGGGATTTATCATAAAACCACGCTGAAATTTTTTTTGGACAAATGCTATAATGGATTTGGAACATCAATATAATTATATTGTCGTTGCTGTCAGCTAAGCACAATATCATATAATTTTTAACTTGGTACACATCAGATGGATTTAAATAATCAGTGGAGTGCGCATGAATAGTAGAAAAGGTGGTGTTTTAGACCGTATCAAATAGATTCTTGATCATCTGATAGAGATGCGTCCGTTTAGTATTGCCCATTAGTCGGTTAAACTAAAAAGGCTGCAGACATTAAACTATTTATTATGTACACTGTCAATACCATGAGCATTAACAACTTTAATTTTACTATTCTTTAATGTGTTGTACTTAACAAGTTGAAAAAAACATAATTGTAGTACTTTCGAGTTTTCCTAGTAAAACTGTTTACCAACAGACAAAAACAAAAGTATTCTTATGTTGTAAATTACAACAAACAAACAAAAATTGTTTATTACATTTGTAATAAATGAGCAATACTTAATTTTAAAAATCTGTTCATATATTTGTAGAATCCCTAAAAAAAGTATATTGGTATAATAAAAAAATAAACCAGTGCTTTCTTAGTCGTCCTCAAGCCTGCAAGACTATAGTTGTCTTATAAAAGTATGTATTATACTATGTATTCCGCATGATGAACGCTCAATCTATACATTCTACTGATATTATAAATGCAAAAGTTTGTGAGGATGAATGTATGTTACCCTCTTACGACTTAACCGCTAAACCAATTTGTTTGATTTTTGGTATATAAATTGATGGGACGTTGGAAAAAACGATAGATTTTTTTTTTTTTAAATTAGTTGGTGCGATGTACAGAATTTGTCATATCTTTGTATCCATTCGAGATACAGAAATACAATTTGGTATACATGTTAATGGGATCAGGAGAAGTAATCATGATAACTGTGGTCAAAATTAGAAGAGTCGATATACATTTTGGTATATATGGTAATAGGATCGGAAGAAGTAAGATCCATTGGACAAGTGTGAAAAATTTGGTTATAGTATGTGTGGGCGAAGTCGTGGGTTAAGCTAGTCTATACATATAAATAAATTTGAAGTGCATGTTATTCATATCAAAATACCAATTTTTAATGAGTGCACATGAATATATAGACGGTATTTATACTAAATATCTAATTTTCAGATTTTTTGATTGTCTGTCTATTGGAATGTTTGTTTGGAGACTACCGTCTCCGAAACGGTTAAACCTAATTTAATGGGACTTCCACTGTCTGATAGCGGGTGTTATAAGGAGTAACTTAGGCTACATCTATTTAAAATCGGAGGGGCCGATGCCCTACTCCCATTAATACCATTAAACGGTAAACGAAATTCGTCATATCTCATATATTATTTCGTATACATGTTAATGGGATCAGAAAAATGTACACCATGAGTTTTGTCAAAATGCGATAAACGAAATTCGCCAATCTTAGTATCCATTTGAGGTACAGGGATGATATTTGCTATACATTTTAATGGGACCGGAATAAAATCACTTTATGAGCTTGGTTTAGATTGGAGAGGAATCTGTCATATCTTTGTATCCACGTTCGAGGTACAGAGATAATATTTGGAACAAATGTTAATGGAAGCAGAAGTAAGACCCATTGTAAAAGTGGGGATGGTTTGGCTGTCTGTTCTTTTTACGCGGCGTAGCAAAGCGTGCCGGATAAAGCTAGTAACAAATAAAATGATTCCCAAAAAAACAAATGTAAAATACAAATACGGTGGAATGAAAACCAAGTCGTCCAAACATATAAAATTATAGAAATATTTGCAGAGAAACAAATTTCTGAAGAGCACTTTACAAAATAATCATTTTTAAATATTAAAAACTAAAAAGTCTTACATTTAATCAACTATTTTTGATTCAAAAGCTTAGAAAGAAAAACACTATAATAATTGTACGCATTCAAAAATCATATGCCAAAACATTATTAAAATGCCCATATGTAAATATTGTTTCACTTAAATATCACAATTTTTTTTTTTTAATTTTCTGTATTAAAAATAAAATATTATGGCTTAGAATTACAATTTTAAAATTGAATTTTATTCGGTATCAACAAATTTATTAATGGATTGACTGACCCTCACCTGTTTTAAATTGCCTCATACATACTATCGAGTAGGGATTTATAGAAACTTAGTCTTCTTCCTCAAATCATGAAAATATGTAGTTCTAGACGTCGAGCCCTTCCAAAATAAACCAATTTTCATCAGAGAAAACAACGTGATACCACTGATTGCTTCATTATATGTTGGTACGGCAAAAAGTCAACCGAGCTTTTTTTCCATGCAGAGTCAAGTGGTGATTTTTTTTATTTTCAAAAGTTTTAGATGGTGTGTTTTCGAAACAATACGGCCATATGGGTAATTTTGGTCACATTTCAACCGAATTTTCTCAACGGAATCGTATGGATTATCTGCATCAGATAGTACACTATGCAGATGAACTTTAAAAGTTTTTCATAAATTGGTCTAATTTCAAATAAAAATATTTATAAAATTGGGTTTATTCTTATTTATTTTATTCATTTAGTCTAAATTTTCAAAGATTTTCTACTCGATACGAAGTAATTTCAATTGCTGATTCGAAGTCAAATTAAGACAAAAGTATTTATTCTTAATTAGCAACGAGAGTCAAATTGATATAACTGTGTCCATAAATCGGCCCATTGATCGCATGAATTTCAGAAACTATAAGAGTTAGACTTCTAGTTGACTGTCCCTATTTGAATGCACATAAGACGTTTCTAATATGTATGCCAAAACTTTTCTTTTTAATTGGAAAATTATTTAAAAATATAAAGAAAACAAATGTAGTAATATTTTCCAATAATTAATCAGATTATTAAAAGCTTTTAGTTGCAATTCAATCTTAAACAAGTAAATAATTATTTGAGAAATTTCACATTTTGAAAATCGATAAAAAGATAATTTTTTAAAATCCTACTAATATTATAAATGCGAAAGTTTGTATGGATGTGTGGATGTTCCCCTCTTACGGCTAAACCGCTGAACCAATTCGTCTGAATTTTGGAATAGAGACAGATGGGATGATGAAAAAGAACATAGGCTATGTTTTAACAAAATCGGAGGGGGCGTTGCCCCACCGCCCATATAAGCGACAATCAAAATTTGTCATATCTTTGCATACATTTAAGGTAAAGAAATAAAATTTGGTATACATGTTAAGAGGATGAGGATAAGTCATCCTGTTAAGTTTGGACAAAATCGGAGGGGGCGTTCCCCACCCCCCCATATAAGCGACAATCAAAATTTGTCATATCTTTGCATCCAATTAAGGTACAGAAATAAAATTTGGTATACATGTTAAGAGGATGAGGAGAAGTCAACCTGTTAAGTTTGGACAAAATCGGAGGGGGCGTTGCCCCACCCCCCCATATAAGCGACAATCAAAATTTGTCATATCTTTGCATCCAATTAAGGTACAGAAATAAAATTTGGTATACATGTTAAGAGGATGAGGAGAAGTCAACCTGTTAAGTTTGGACAAAATCGGAGGGGGCGTTGCCCCACCCCCCCATATAAGCGACAATCAAAATTTGTCATATCTTTGCATCCAATTAAGGTACAGAAATAAAATTTGGTATACATGTTAAGAGGATGAGGAGAAGTCATCCTGTTAAGTTTGGACAAAATCGGAGGGGGCGTTGCCCCACCCCCCCATATAAGCGACAATCAAAATTTGTCATATCTTTGCATCCAATTAAGGTACAGAAATAAAATTTGGTATACATGTTAAGAGGATGAGGAGAAGTCATCCTGTTAAGTTTGGACAAAATCGGAGGTGCGTTGCCCCACTCGCCATATAAGCGATAATCAAAATTTGTCATATCTTTGCATCCATTTAAGGTAAAGAAATAAAATGTGGTATACATGTTAAGAGGATGAGGAGAAGTCATCCTGTTAAGTTTGGACAAAATCGGAGGGGGCGTTGCCCCACCCCCCCATATAAGCGACAATCAAAATTTGTCATATCTTTGCATCCAATTAAGGTACAGAAATAAAATTTGGTATACATGTTAAGAGAATGAGGAGAAGTCATCCTGTTAAGTTTGGACAAAATCGGAGGGGCGTTGCCCCACCCCCCATATAAGCGACAATCAAAATTTGTCTTATCTTTGCATCCATTTAAGGTAAAGAAATAAAATTTGGTATACATGTTAAGAGGATGAGGAGAAGTCATCCTGTTAAGTTTGGACAAAATCGGAGGGGGCGTTGCCCCACCCCCCCATATAAGCGACAATCAAAATTTGTCATATCTTTGCATCCAATTAAGGTACAGAAATAAAATTTGGTATACATGTTAAGAGGATGAGGAGAAGTCAACCTGTTAAGTTTGGACAAAATCGGAGGGGGCGTTGATTAGATATGCTACTTTTTATCGGAAGATCCGCGGACGAAGTCGCGGGTTAAAGCTAGTATTTAATAAAAACTTTTTTAAATTGAAGAATAATACCTATTTATGCACGGATACGTCTTTATATGGATATGGCATTACAATAGTGTCGTGAATATTGTTTAAAAAAAAATAATGGAAATATTAAAGACATCCCAAATTTTAATATTGTAGTTCAAAATAGAATCACATACAAGGGCAGGCGCAGTTCAAATCTACCCTAAAATTAATAAAGGAACCCGTGTTGTTATTCCGTAATTTGAACTCAATGCAAAAATACTGGAATGATCTGTTCAGCTTTCTAAAGTGGGAGAAATATGTGCTTAGGAAAGCAGATCGGACCATGTTAATACAGCTTTAATAGTGGTAATTTACATTTATTCCAACTAATCATCAAAAAACAAATTAAATTCATCCACGAAAATTTAAAAAAGTAGGTACACGTCAGAAGTATCGTGGCGGTCGGCAGGCAAACTCTTTGAATATAAGAAGGAATACGAGAATATAAATATCTAAATATTGCCCTCCGCGTGTGAAATTCTCAATGTTTTTTTTTTTTGGCACATAATTTATAAGTTAATACTTTTAAGGGAACGAGTATGATATAAGTAAAATTTTCATTGTGCTTGAAATGTCTTATTTGATCTACTTCGAAATACTTCGAACCCAAGTGAACCTTATATTTGTATGGAGTATATATCCCGATCTGGAGCCATTGAGTTAAATCTGAGTAAAATATTTCGCATGGATACAGTTCAGTCTATATACCTATCCCATACAAATTTATGTTCAAGAGGGGTACAGAGTTTCTCGAAGTGGAACACACTCGACTGCAGCGTTCTTTTCTGTTTACTATTTATGAGATCTCAAACCTCAGAAGATGCGAAGAAACGTACATTGCTATGTGAATTCGTCGACTAGTTGCTGATAAAGAATTTATACTCGTATATGTGTTGTATTTTTTCATATCTCAATAATTGTAGCTATCTGCCAGATTTGTTTGAATGCATATTCTACTGTTTTCCATTAAATAATGTCACGGTACAATTCACAATTTCTAAAAATAGTTTTTCTTAAATTTAACCATTTCTTCGGGAATAATATACATACATATATCACATATCTATTCGATACCAATTATTGACAGATTGACCAAGTGACTACACTTACCCTCTGCAGATGGCTGGCATGCATCATCAAAAACCTCCTCGCAGATAACCGATGTCGATGGTGAAGCGTAGCCTAGACGTTTTGGCGTTATTGAATTAAGTTGAGTTGGTGTTGTTGCTGGTGTTGTTGCTAAAGAGGCGCTAGCGCTCAATGAGGTGGACGCAGCTGTAGAGAATGCGTGGTTGGTACTATCTGCGCCGCCATAGCTGCCACCACCACAGCCAGTGGCCATGGTGCTGTAGATAATTAAAACTTTGTTATGGTTATGGTTGATTCCTCACTAGACAATTTAATAAAACGATTTGTTGCTATGCATTTTAGTATAAGCCACGGCGTAGCCGTTGCTTTTTACTAATTTTCTATTCCTGGTTCTTCTCTCAGCAATTATGGTTGTTATTGTATGCGTTTCGATGTCACTCATATCTGGCGTCTTCCGCCGTGAATGTCTAAATGAAGACTGCAACGTTTTCGTAAATGCAGCAAATTGATTTTTCGTTTATGTGCAGAGCCGAGTCAAGCCGAGCCGGTGTAGAGAAGATAAAAAGCGAAAATTGTGCAAGCAACCCGTTGACCTAAAAAGGAGAACAGAAAGAGCTATACCAATTTATGTATGTACATGTATTGTGTCTGTATTGCGCTGTTGGGTCTTGTGGCGTGGGGTGGCACACAGGATACGCGAATGTGTGCAGCGGGGACAACACAATACGCGTTGACAACAGGATATAGATACCCGAATTTAAGCTAATACACATACAATTGTAAAGTATTTTAAAATGAAATGCAATTAAGCTAATAAAAAACCAAACCAATTGATTTATTTCAACAATGAAATACGAATATGTACTTCAAATTAAATTTTAACTTTTATAGCTTAATAAAATAACTGCAATATTACTTTTTTTTCTTTAACATAATTTTTGTTTTTTTTTTAACCCGTATTGATTTTTTCCGCACATACACAATTATACTGACATTTTACAATATAAATAACTTTGATATTCTTTAAAAATACTGTAATTAAAAAAAATAATAACAAAATGTATTTGCTTAACCATTTTGTCACTACCTCAACTTAAAACACTGCAGCTGTCGTTGTTGGCTGTAACACTATTCAAACTGTCTGTGGCAAAGATATCCGTTCATCGACCGTTGAGAGAACATCTGTGTTATTGCCAGTAGTACACTGCTGCTACAAGCTATTTACTTGTATGTGTGCGAGTGAGAAAAAACATGGTAGCAGTGTATAAAAATGCTCGCAACAAAAATCTGTCAATGCCCGGTTGCCAGTGTTGTTAGGCGTTGTCAGCAATAACAACTTACTCAAATTTTATACAATATATTTAAATAAAGATAAATGTGTTTGTTGACGACACGACGAAAATGCTACTGTTTTCACGTGTAATATATTTTTCATAGTGCTGAGCAATTAAATAGGTAATTTGCGTATTGCGACAAAACAGCTACAGCAAAATGTTGGTTGTCGTATTGAAAGTTTGCGTTTCATGTCATAGCCACCAATTCTTTTTAATTTTTAAAAATTTTAAACAATTCAACAAATCAATCAAATAAAAAACAGCTGATCAAAATGTTAAATGCGAATATGCTCTGAACCAAATTTCACCACATCGCATTTCTAACTTAAAATGCTAAATGCGACTGGATGTGTAACTACGACATTATTAAGAACGTTGAAATATATGGCGGGAAATTTAAATTTAAATATTAAAAAATAAATTTTGTGAAACTCATATAAAAATAGAGCATTTTGAATTAATTTAACTCGCTAAAATAATTTATATACATATTTGAGACAATTGAGTTGGAGTAGATTCCTTTAGAAACATTATTACTATCGTTGGCTGTTACAACCTTTTTCGCAATTTATAACAAAATTAAACTTAATTTAAAATGTTGCTGCTTAAATATTATTTTTATTTATTTCTTTTATAATCAGCACAATTTCACACAATTTCCTTTGAGGTTCTTTCTTGTTTTGTTACTTTCGCGTCCAAAACGATAAATGCAAATTGCGCCAAAATTTAAATGCACCGTTCAACAGCCAGATAGCTTTGGCTATGTTTGTTTCAGTGGCTTGCTCTCGCTCCACATAGCTTATCTATGCAAAAGATTTTAAGATATTATAATTATAACATATAACATTTGGGTGATATTTAATGCATAATTAATTCTTCTGATCTTATTAAGACGTATGTATATCAAATTTCATCCATATAAAGATATGACGAATATTGTTTATCGCTTATACAAAGGTGAGGCATCACCACACTTTACATGATTGCTTCTCTTGATCCCATTAACTTGTACAAATTTCATTCCCTTAACTCAAATGGTTGCGAAGATATGACGAATAACATGTATTTTCAAATTTTATTTGGTTTTGTGGTCAGCAAACTTAGTAGCCCTGTGCCCAGATTCACGCCTGTTGACGAGCGCCTATGGAGAGAGGCTAATCGATTTCCTTAAGTCGGAACATGGTAGTTAGCAGCACCAGATTTCAACACCTCAACATCCACAAAGATACAGTCCCGATCAAACTATACGCAATTGATCCAGTTGTGATTGACGGAAAGTAGGCATCGAGCGTGTTCAACGTGCGAATGTTACATGGTCCCAATATTGTCGCAGCCAAGGTACGCAGTATGCTAAGCGTGGTGCACGCCACACGTCCCAGCGTACAACGAAAACTAGACGTCGGTAAGCTACAATCTCAGCAGACCGCCGAAGCATTCTCAAACACACTCTCCCGACTGCTCCGGGAAATCTCTCCGTCCTCTCAAGTTATATGTAAGCAGTGCAAAATAACAAACCGACACGCTGTAATGAGCTGCCAGCTGAGCTATTTAAGACCAGCAGGAAACAGTTGGTTATGAGTATGCACCAACTTATATGCAAGATGTGGTCCGATGAACGCATATTCAATGGCTGGAATCTCAGTCTTCTCTGTCTTATCTTTAAGAAAGGAAATTCCGCTGTTTGCGCCAGCTAGCGCATAATAAGTCTCCTTTCCATTGGATATAAGATTTTGTCGCGCTTAGAGTGTAAAAGGTCGATTAGTGACCAAATATTCACAATACAACAAATCTTGGAAATGAGTTCTCGACGCCCTGTCGGTGCTAGGCAATGATAGTTCGTCTTTGCACGATGACGTAATCATACACACAAAGCGTTGTCAGGAAGGGTCCTCCCAAAACCCTTTGAAACCAAGTGAAGTTTCAGGCAGGGTGATGCGCTATCGCGCGATATTTTCATTCTGTCAATGGAATACATTCTACGCCAGTGCCGGATATACAGAATATGTCGGGCTTGATCTTTCAAAACGCAGTGATACTGCTTGCGTACGCAGATGATATTGATATCATCGGTACACAGGAACGGAAGTCAGAAGGCGTTCTCAGAGATTAAACAATAGTCGGCTCATCAGTGTGAATTTCATACTTTTTAGGCCCTGTACCGAAGGTACAAGAGCCTATTGGTTTTGTGCAAATGTATGTAACAGGTGGAAATAATGGTTGTAGACCCCCCAAAGTTACCACCATTATGGTCGGGAGTGATAGAAGAGTCGATATAGCCATGTCGGAGTAATGCAGTAATAGATAGAGACTTCGTGTTTTTTGCATTCGACTAGGACTGCTCTCGAATTATACAAGTTTACTTTAACATTTTGCCCCTCCCCTTAAAATCACCCCCAAGGCTAAAAATTTCTTGGGAACAAAAAAAATGAGTATTTCAGTATAGTGAATCCAGAAAGTTTATCAAAATCGGATAATAAATGACGATTTTATAAGCAATTGAATTTGAACGACCCCCTTTTCTTTTCATACAAAAAAAAATGTTTTATAAGGCACTTATTCGTGCAGTGAGAAGTGGTCATAAGCTTGGTCATAAGCTTGGGAAACATTTAATGTGTCGGTTACGCCCGACTGTAATTTTCTTACTTGTTTTTTATTGAAATTAAGATGTAAAGATAATTTAAAATGCAATATTTTACTTATTAATGGTTTTGTTGAGTTTTTTTGCCATTTGAGGATGTTTTTTTTTTTTTAATTAATTGATTTAATTTTTATAATATTAATAAAATTTAAAATATTACATTCTAGACCTGAAAAACAATTTTTTCACGTTTAAATGACAGTTTACGTCTTGAGCAGCAATAATGTGTTGTTTAATATAATCTTTGGTAATTAAAAGTTGTAACATACACCGCACATTAAATTATATTCCTTCGCATGCATGTAACTGAAAACAAGTAAGGAAATTTCAGTTGGGCGTAACCGACTGTAAGAGGCCCTGTACCAGTTCAGGTCGCCTAACAAACACATTAAATGTTTCCCGAGCATATGACCAAACACATGACCACTTCTCACTGCGCGAATATGAATGAAAAGAAAAGGGGGGTCATTCAAATTCAATTGCTTATAAAATCGTCATTTATTATCCGATTTTTATGAACTTTCTTGATTTGGGCTTAGAAGGACGTTAACTTTATACTGGTGCGCTCAATTTTTACCCTAAGGGGTGATTTTATGGGGAAGGGGGGAGGGGTAAAATTTTAAAATAAACTTGTGAAATTCCGGAGCAGTCCTAGTCGAGTGCAAAAAACACAAAGTCTCTATCTATTACCGTTTCCGAGATCCTTTCGTTCACACAGACGGACGGACGGACAGACGGACATGGCTATATCGACTCCTCTTTCACTCCTGACCATAATGGGGGTAACTTTGA
The DNA here is from genome assembly GCA_035044805.1 of Leucophenga maculata. Taxonomy (NCBI): domain Eukaryota; kingdom Metazoa; phylum Arthropoda; class Insecta; order Diptera; family Drosophilidae; genus Leucophenga; species Leucophenga maculata. The sequence goes on along the minus strand of JAWNNP010001471.1, from coordinate 21,486 downwards.
GGGGTCTCCGACAATTAGTTCTTCCTGTTACATACATTTGCACAAAACCAATAGGCTCTTGTACCTTCGGTACAGGGCCTAAAAAGCGGAATGTAGCATTTGAATTACGGGCCAATCGGCTTTGGGTTCAAAATATGTTAAAATAAGTTATGGTTTTTTTAAGCAGCGAAGTTATATTAAATACTTTATTTAATTTTGAAATTTGCTTGCGATAAATAAAAAGGAAAGGGACACAAGGATTAAGGAAGTAGACAAAGAGAATAATAATACAGTTCACAATAGAAAAGGATATTTAATTAAAAATAATGCACGCTGGTGCATGGTAACTGCCCTCCCCTGCATGGTAAGAAAAAAAACATTTATATGTGCTCCATAATTGTATTCAATCTCTATATCTATCCGTCACACTAAAACCGGGCAGTTTAAAAGCCATCTAATGCATATTAAAAAATTTGAAATGTAGCTTGAAATAATTCTAAGCGTTAATTAGATTCATTTTAATCTATTATTTAAAAAAATTAACATACAAAAAGAAAATGAAAAAAAACTTCATAATTAACATAATAAAATTAGATATATTAGAAAAATCCCAAGGAAAAAGAAACTGAAGAAATAATTAATTATATTTATCATAAAATGTATTTGGAAAAGATCTTAATAATTTGTACATTTTTGCAGTAAATCAACACATATACATAGAAATAAGAAACTTAAGCAATATATAAATACAGTACAACTTCGACAGTCCGGACACATATAGTTTTGTGCAAGTCCGGATTATCGAGTTGTCCGGACTATAGTAGTGAAAATTTTTAAAACAATCTAAGTGAATTAAATACATACATATGTACTATGATTTATTAAAAAACATTGAATTATTACATTAAATTATTATATTAAATTTATACATATTATGATTTATGTATTGAAAAAAGAAGTTATTTTGTGCTGACTAACTTTGTTGAGATGAATGATTTGTGCTTTTTGCTCAATCCTCTTCAACAAAAGAATATCCTGCAAATCAATATTATTCTCCTCAGCCCACTGAATACAAACTGAAAACGATTTCTTTGCATCTGCAGTAGATATATTTGTTTTAGCATCCATTTCTTCAAAGTCGTCTTCAGAGTCCATAAGCACTGGCGATTCTTTTTGTTTAGCATGTTGTATTATTTCTTCATCAGAAAACTCCAATGAAAATTCATTTGCACCAGTTGCCCAATCATTGATATCTTTTTCAGTTAGGTCATTACTGAATTTCAAAGCTCCAATCAAATTTTGAATGGATTTTATGCCATCAGCGATGCTATCAGACAGCAGTTCTTCACGCAGAACCTGAAGAGGTAACAAATCTTCATCATCCCAACAAGATGCAGTTCTTGGCCACAATGCAGACCTGCTTTTCTGAATATTTTTTTCACTAATGCTTTGCCATGCTAAATCCAAGAAATTAACCGCATCTTTAAGGCTAAACATTTTTAAAGTTTTAACCACATCGACGTCATCAGCATTTTCTGATAAAATATGTTGCAATAATCGCTTTCTGTAAGTAACCTTTACATTTTGTATTAAATTTTGATCCATAGGCTGTAATATTGCTGTACAATTTGGTGGTAAAAACATAACTTTAAAATTTGGATCAAAATTTATTTCATCCGTTTTAGGATGTGAAGGAGCGTTATCTAATATCAATAATGCTTTGAGTGGCCTGTTAACCTGTGTTAGAAATTTTTTTACTTCTGGAATAAAATGGTTTTTGAACCAGTCGAAAAAAAGGGACGTAGACATCCATCCTTTATTAGTGGCTTTATATACCACTGGAATTTTATAACCTTTAAAGGCTCTTGGATTAGCAGATTTGCCAATAACCAAAAGAGGCAGTTTATGTGTTTCGGCAGCATTTGAGCATGGCATAAATGTCACACGATCTTTGGAAATTTTTCTTCCTGGGGCTGATTTTTCCTCCGAATGCACCCATGTGTTACCAGGCAACACTCTCCAGAAAGCGGCAGATTCGTTTGCATTATAAACTTGATCTTCACTCAAATTCATCTCAGCAACAATGTCAGCAAACTTTTTTTTAAACGGCTCTACTGCGCTTTCATCGCTGGAAACTTTTTCACCACAAATTTTTAGATAACGAATACCATGCCGTAACTTAAATTTGTCTAACCAGCCTGAGCTCGCTGAAAAATCGTCCTTTCCCGTTATCTTTGTATAAAACAATTTGGCCTTTGCTTTTAGTATTTCTGATGAAATCGGGATATGATTGTTTCTTTGCTGCAAAAACCATGTGTAAAGCGCATCCTCTAACTCTGGATATTCTGCTTTTTTCATAACTTTTCTCTCTCCTACAGACAAAAAATTACATATGTTATGAAAGTGGTTTTATATATTATTTTGGTTTAATATTTACCGGGTCCGTTATAGGTATTCGAAATAAATTGTTTTATTTTCTCCTTATTTTTTTTAATGTCGCAAATCGTTGATTTAGGAACATTAAATTTTTCGGCAACATGCCTAATAGTTTTTCCCTCATCAAGACTTTTAAAAATTTCACACTTTTCCTTTAAAGTTAGTGTTTTATGTTTGCGTTTATTATTTAAAGACATGGCGCTTGGTATGAAATTAGTCAAACACCCTTGCGAAAGAATGCACCGAAACTGAAGTAATGATAGTGCCAAATGAAAGCAAAGGTCAGAATCATAAAACAAACAAAGTAAAAACGGGAAACCCCCGAAATTTATTTATTTTCTTCCATAAAAAAAATTGTCCGGATTGTAGAGGTAAAATATTATTTTGTCCGAAATGTAGAAGTGTCCGAATTACTGGAGTGTCCGGACTGGCGCATGTCCGGACTGTCGAAGTTGTACTGTATAATTAAAATTGCCATTAATTAATATAATATTCATAATAAATAAAGATTGGAATACCGAGATATAAAATTCTGCTGCGTGGTTTTTCAAATTTATTATTTGCTATTTTTAGAAATGTTGCGCGACCATATTACGAAAACCAAATTACTTTGATAAATAAAATATTAAAAAAAAATTACAAACAAAAAAATTAATAAATAATATGACTTTGGGTAACTTAATAAACAACAATACATAAAATAAATAACAATTGTAAAATATAATCGGAGGAAATTTTAAGGTACTAATATGGTGGTACTAGTGGCCTACACAAGTCAGAGCCTTAGTTCAATTATAAGGTTGAGCCATCTCTTTATCACAGAGGCCTTTTTATATAAACACTTATGACAGATAGATAGATTTCTTTTGTTTGACTTTGCCATTCTTTATGAGCGCGAAAAAGATAGATTGCTTTGTTTACGTTCACATATTTTAAATGCAACTTACATACATATGTAGAGCCCGCAGCGCGCATGCTATCATTTACCCAGCCAGCATTTGGAAGACTGTTTTTGTCAGAAATCATCTTGCTGAGTCTTTTTCGAGTCCCTTTGATGATCAAAAAGAGATTAATCTAATGCGCGACTCAAAGAAGACTCGAAAATGACTCTTCCTTACGATCAAAATGTAATTTCTTGAAAGAACAGTAACAAAATGTGTGCAATCGCTAATTGATCATGCAGATGATTGAAATGTGATTGTTAGCTGCATTGCAACAGCCGCAACAGCTGCAGTAATAACGGGACTTTCCATCACGGGACTTACCATCACAAATTTTAAAACACGTTGTGATTTCGGCATTTGTTTTCAGTAATAGCTGTCGAGTGGTGAAGTGAAGTACATATGTACTTGTTTTTAAAAATCGAAGTGAGTCAATTTTATTTAAAAAAATACAATGTCAGCCAAACAATGAAGACAAACTTGGGAAATTCGTAAGTATTATAGTTTGAAATATGAATTTGATTATAAATTATAAATATTTTCAGAAACAATTCATAGCAAAAACAGGAGGAGAGGGGCCTGCACAATTCATCAGAGCGGCCATTAGAAAAGTGTTCTCGGATGAATTGGCATCTGCGTATAGCTGGAAGAGGACTAGCACAAAGCCAAGCGCCGGAAAATACTTCCTCGTCACACATATTAAAAGTAGGTATATATTTCAATTATTTTTAAAATAAAATTAAAATTTTTGGTTTTAGATATATGCCATGTCAAATTTAAATGCGAAGACAAGGATATGAACACAATATTACAAAAGCACTTTGTGCACGCTAAAGACCGAATTACAAAAAGGAAACATAAGACATAAAATATAATCGTAAGACATATTATTAAGAACTAAATATAAATAAACATAATTCATTATAATATACCAATTAAATATTTATTTATGATTAGAAATTCACACTTGATTAGAAATATGACTGAAATACGACTCGAAAAAGACTCGTAAATGATTCAAATATGACTGAAATACGACTCGAAAAAGACTCGTAAATGATTCAAATATGACTGAAATACGACTCGAAAAAGACTCGAAATGATTCAAACATGACTGAAATGCGACTCGAAAAAGACTCGTAAATGATTCAAATATGACTGAAATACGACTCGAAAAAGACTCTTCAAGAAGAGTCGCGGCTAGGGTATCATTTTCTCCCGACAAAAGTATCATTTATGATCAGAAAATGAGCGCATATATGATTGTTTTAATCAGACAGAGGACTCGAAAAAGACTCGAATATGATCCGAAATTTAATAAAATGCTGGCTGGGTATTCTAGCGTGCACACACACACACCCATCCAGCTCAAGCATCAACAACGTTTTGAAATTGGACGTGCCAATGTGGGCAATCTCTGACTAGTGGCCTAACCAGGGTTAAGTTAACCCTGGTTCGTGCTAAATAAAACATGGAATGAAGAAACGATAACTTCATATTGAGTGTAGCTATCCTCTCCCAAATGTAGCTATTTTGAGAGCCCATGGCTGAAATGGCGTCACCAAGGTATATTTAACAAGGTAGGAGCCGGACGTCGACGCAGTTGCATATTTTGAGAAAGGCAGAATGAGCAAAAGAGAGAGAAGCCAACAACAACTTGTAGTTGAAAACAAACGAACGCAATGTATTTTCTGCGTGTGTGTGTATAAAGTCATGTAAGCAACTAGAATATTGAATTTTCGAAATAAAACAAGTAAGAAAATACAGTCAGGCGTAACCGACTGTAAGGGGCCCTGTACCAGTTCAGGTCTACTAACAAACACATTAAATGTTTTCGGAGCAAATGACCAAACCTATGACCACTTCCTACTGCACGAATAAGTGCAATGAGTGGGGGGTCGTTCAACTTCAATTGCTTATAAAATCGTTATTTATTATCCGATTGTGATGAACTTTTTGGATTTTGACTAAGAGGGACGTTATCTCTTTACTGGCATACTCATTTTTCCTTGGGGGTGATTTTATGGGGAACGGGGGAGGGGCAAAATTTTAAAATAAACCTGTGAAATTCCGGAGCAGTCCTAGACGAATGCAAAAAACACGAAGTCTCTATCTATTACCGTTTCCGAGATCCTTTCGTTCATACAGACGGACATGGCTATATCGACTCCTCTATCACTCCTGACCATAATGGGGGTAACTTTGGGGGGTCTCCGACCATTATTTCTACCTGTTACATACATTTGCACAAAACCAATAGGCTCTTGTACCTTCGGTACAGGGCCTAAACACACCAATGTATTTGCGTATTACAATAAAAAAAAATCATGCGTGGAACAACCTTTCCGTTTGACTATCGCAAGCGAACTAAAAAATAAGCAACTGGAAAGAAGAAGAAAAGCAGCACGCTCCTACCTTGTTAAATATACCTTGGGCGTCACTATGTATTATTCCACTATGATCCGTATGCGTGCTTTACTTTTACTATAGTCTGTTCTGTTGAGTGTCCAAAATCGAAAAGATCGAATCAGCATCCGTTCGATCTATCGTCACTTCGTGGATGCCATTTTTGGTGGAAATTACCCTTTTTGATAGATGTCAAAACTATGACATTTGAAAGGACAAAAAATATCATGCCTCCAATATTTACAATACATAAATTTCCCTAAAGTTAAAGGGATTCACTTTTTCCAGCCTACATTTGCAATTCTAAGATGGCCTGCGCAACCGTAATAGAAAATAACTTAGTAACCATTTTCAGTTTTTGTCTTTCGCATTTAGTTACTTTTAATATTGATCTTGTGCGATATGGATATATCTCCCAATGTAATCTATAAAAATCAGCAATAAAATCGGCCGTAACAAGTTTTCCATTGATAACAAAGTCCTCGTCAATACAGCGAGTTCTTATTAGCATCGTTATATGCAGTCCATCTGCAAATACATAGATATAACTTTTGCTTGGCGCGTAAATGAATGCAAAGTAAATACGACCACTGAACATGTAACGTCATTGAATCCAAAGTACACTTATATAAGGTAGTGACATCAGCTAGATCCTCTCTGCATTCAACGTGCAATTTCATGCGAACGTAAACAAAGCAATCTATCTGCCTTTTCGCGCTCATAAAGAATACCAATAGAATGGAAGAGTACAAAACGTCTCTGTCTATCATGCGTGCTAAAATTGCACGTTGCTGCTGCTGAGAAGCTGGCGTTGTCACTACCTTATCTATCAACAGCGTTATGAAATTGCACGTTGAATGCAGAGAGGACCTAGCTGATGTCATAACCATATACATATAAGTGAACTGTGGACCTGCGCGTTGCATTACCTTCTATTCTTTATATCATGGGCTAGTATACTCTTCATTTTATATTTGTGGGAACGAGCACTTATTGTTGCTTGAACAGTGTACGAACGCCTGGTCGTCTCCTCCGATTTTAATCACACTGAACAGGTAGTCCAGTCAAAATAGACATTTGACACAAGAAAAATTCGCATAGAGCTGAAAATTGGCAGAGACGTTAAATACATCATTATAAATAAAATGTCAAAAGTCCCCGACGATCCTACATATGCAAACAATTTTATTCAAGGTCAAAAGTACAAAATTAAAGGTTTTTCCATTTTTCTCGAAAACAGTAAGTTTTATCGTGAAAATAGCTCAGACAAAAGTTGTAAATCGTACAATTCTCTACAAAAATGGTTTAGTCACTTTTTCTCCTACGATTCACCATTCGTGAGATATCGCGGTTTTAATAATTAGAAAATTCATATTTTACATAATATGCAGACATTTCCGCACCACCAATGAGGTAATGTACTTGGCGCATTTTTTAACGTGGTTGATGAAGTGGGAATGCGTAAAACTATGAAGTCAGCTCTTTATAATTGCTTTGAATGTTTAAACTTCGACATTGATAACACAAATGCTATCTACATCATCGATGGAGGGTATCCATTACACCGTGTTGTATGGGATCGAGATAAAGATATAGTTTTTGATCGATCTATGAAAGTTCCAACAAACCAACAACAATTTCTTGCAAAGATGATGATTTGTTTATATTACTGACAGCATGGACTCCAAATGATAAAATTATTTACTTTTTGAAACCTGGGAAAGCTCAAGTGCAATTGACAATACATATATTCATCACAAAGTCTGACTGCATATCCGAAATGTCAAGCTCATATTTTATTTTTACATGCAATAACTGGTTGCGATACTACATCCGCAGTTTTTAAAAGAGCTAAAATATCAGCATTCAAATTGTTCGAAAAACGAAATGATTTAACTAATTGCGCAAAAGTATTTACAAAGATTGACTCATCTTCACACGACATCGTTACAAATGGAATTCGTTGTCTTCTAGCAATGTATGGTGCTCCAACAAAAATTGATTTCATAGACAAATATAGATATTTGATGTTTTTAAAATCTGCATGGAACAATAAAACAGTCTTGTCTGCCTCCAACATCTGCTTCTGTCATTCAACACTTGTATCGTGTGTATTATCAAGTTCAAGTGTGGCTAGGCAATGAGCTAGACCCAGAAGGATGGGATTGGAAATTAAAAAATAATTATTTGGAGCCAGTATGCATCAATTGTCAGGGCCAGACTTGCACCAATATTGAAACCAATTACACAGATGAAAATATATATGATATTAATAAAGAGACAATTGAAGAATCTCTTTTCTTAGAACAGCGAACAGAAATTCTGCAAGAAGGTGAAAATGAAGACGAAGAAATAATTGTCGAAGAAGAATTAGACAATTATCTAATATAATAACATTTGCAAGAAAGCAACCTATTCCCCTTTGATCATTAGCAATCTTACAATTCTTTCAATAATAGGAAACGATCTGATCAAACTTTTTTTTATAACAATAGATTGTGGAGTATACCTACAGGGGAAACCATGTTAAAAACAAGTAAGGAAATTTCAGTAGGGCGTAACCGACTGTAAGAGGCCCTGTACCAGTTCAGGTCTCCTAACAAACACATTAAACGTTTCCCGAGCATATGACCAAACACATGACCACTTCTCACTGCGCGAATATGAATGAAAAGAAAAGGGGGGTCATTCAACTTCAATTGGTTATAAAATCGTTATTTAGAATCCGATTTTGATGAACTTTTTGGATTTTGACTAAGAGGGACGTTAACTTTATACTGGTATACTCAATTTTTTTTGTGCCGAAGAAATATTTCTCCTTGGGGGTGATTTTATGGGGAAGGGGGGGGAGGGGCAAAATTTCAAAATAAACTTGTGAAATTCCGGAGCAGTCCTAGACGAATGCAAAAAACACGAAGTCTCTATGTATTGCCGTTTCCGAGATCCTTTCGTTCATACGGACGGCCAGACGGACATGTCTATATCGACTCCTCTATCACTCCTGACCATAATGGGGGTAACTTTGGGGGGTCTCCGACCATTATTTCTACCTGTTACATAAATTTGCACAAACCCAATAGGCTCTTGTACCTTCGGTACAGGGCCTAAAAAAGCACCAAGTACATTACCTCATAGGTGGTGCGGAAATGTGTGCATATAATGTAAAATACGAAATTTCAAATTATTAAAACCGCGATATCTCACGAATGGTGAATCGTGACTGAACCTTTTTTGTAGAGAATTGTATGATCTACAACTTTTGTCTGAGCTATTTTCACGATAAAACTTACTGTTTTCGAGAAAAATGGAAAAACCCTTAATTTTGTACTTTTGACCTTGAATAAAATTGTTTGCATATGTAGGATCGTCGGGGACTTTTGATATTTTATTTATAATGATGTATTTAACGTCTCTGCCAATTTTCAGCTCTACGCGAATTTTTCCTGATATATGACTTTTTTTTGTCTATTTTGACTGGACTAGATTACGTAGATTTGATTTGTTGATTTTGATTCGTTTGAATTTTTTTGAGAAATAGAAGATAGAGAAGAGTTGGTGGCTATGAAAACATTTATAGTTAAGCAATCAACGCAAACTGTTTGCAAATAATGCAATATGATGAGGTGGAAGCAGAATGAATGTAATACAAAAATAATCAGCTGTTTTGTTGTTATGCGATGAAAAGCAAATAAAATCAAAATGTACAATCAATGTTTTCTGACATTTATTGAGAACGCCGTATTGGTTTCAAACTACGATTCCTTATCAGCCAGGAACATAAATCCACCACACTACTATTAATTGAAAAATATTTGGGTCATATGTATCATATGCTTCTAAAATCAAACAACTAAAAATTTAAACTTCAGTGGTAAATTCAATATCATTCACTCGACATTTGAAATTGTATGGTTATAAGGAAAGAACAAATATTTATTTTCATAACTTTGAAAAGCTGATTAGTTTTTCAGCTAAGAGAGTGAGTTGGGTATGGTCGATTTTCTTCTATTTACCTTCTAAAGTCCACGCCTGATAATATATTTATATAGACACGCAGTGTGCACCACCCTAGAGCAGACGCTAGAGACCCCATCCAATCTTATTAAAAATCGGTAGGGAGACTCAGGTCTTCGTTTAGAGTTAAGAGAGCTAAACATGGTACTTTTAAGGATAACCCATAAAGTCTTACACTCCACAAACTATTTTTATTAATAAATGATGACTCAACAATATAGGGTCGTAAGTGAGTACGCCACGTTTGAAATATTTGAGAATTGTTATATTTTTATAATGGGTTGGATTGCACTAAAAATAGTCACTTAAAAGCGAAAAAAACTTATTTACAGATTTAATTCAAAAATATTGTTATAGACAACCTACTGATCTGTTTGAAGTAGGCGCCAAGCCAATTTTGAGTTATGTGACCTAACTTATTCAATTAACATGTATATCAAATTTCATTACTGTACCTCGAATCGATGAAAAGATATGTTGAATTTTGTTCCGCGCTTATATGCCCCCCCAATTTTGATCAAACTTAACAGGATTACTTCTCCCGTTCCCATTTACATGTGTACAAAGCTTCATCACTGTACCTCAAATCTGTAAAGATAGGTTGAATTTCGTTTCTAGCTTATATTTCCGTTTTTGACCAAACTTAAGAGCACTGCTTCTCCAAATCCCATTAACATGAACACAACATTTCATCCCCGTACCTCATATGGATGGAAAAATATGACGAATTATGTTAATGGATTGTATATGGTGGGACTTCTCCTCTTGATTTCGATGGGAACCCTTCATCAGATCCTGACTTGTTGTTCATAATTGATAAATCTGTGAACATACATAAAAGGAAAAAAAATATAAGTACAGACGAATATAGAACCTCCTCCTTTTTGAAGTCGGTTAAAAAGAGGTGGTGATGAAGTTTGTCCATTCGGAACGAAATTATATTAAATGGTTTTTCAAAAATAAATTTAAATTAATGTTTATTATTAAAACGTTTGTGTATGCCAACAAAATACTTACTATATGGAACTTAGACTTTAATTTTTGATAGATCATGTTTGAGTTTATTTCAGTGCATCCCAATTCGGCTTAGAATCGAGTATTCTTCACACAAACGAAAAGATAATATTACCCTCAGCACTAACGCAGCTGTTCAGTTGTAGAAGCAGCTATCACGTTCACACTGCATACAACGAACGGTACATACAACTGATGGTCTTGCTTGCACTCATAAAACACAAGTATTCGGCTACACTGTAAGTACTTATGAGTACTTACTTGTTTTCCGCGTGTGTATCGTACACTAGGCGCACTGCTTGCAGTTTTCTGCTCGTTTTGTCTTTAAAACAAAACTGAATAGGTAAAAATCTTTTATATATCCCCAGTGAAACCTTTCGTGCTTTTGCTAACACGTAGAAAATCTAAAAACACTAGAATAATAGTTAAACCTAATGTTTTGAAAAAATTTGCACAATATATATTGTGCTCGAGGAAAAGCCGCCTTTGTGTGCCTGTTAATGTACTGACCAACAAGGAAATTAATCGCACCGACGACAGCTTCGCCCAGCATATTCTGTCAGTTTATCAACTATAAAAAGTATACTAATCTTTTCTTGCGTGTATTTGGAAACAAAAAATAATAAATCTTTCATTAACTACACACAGTACACAATTAAACTGACGAAACTGTGTGTTTGACGACAGAGGCAAACGGCGTGCTGCTACAAAACAAAGACAAAAGAGAATAGTGGAGTTCATTAGTGCTGCAGATCGACAACATGGAAAAGCTTCGTTTGATGAAAAATCATCGCTCCGAGATTATAGTTGGTGGCAAATATCGTATTATACGAAAAATAGGTGAGTCAACACAATAAAATAGCTGCTGTATCGGTAAGCGAGGTGCGAATAACGTACCGTGTTCTGTATAACAGCGGCGCATATGGCTACGTGCAAAAGAGCACACGGTTCGATAGCAAAACGCGCACTGGCAAAACAACTGCGACGCGACTATGCGCTGAAATTGCTGACAGAATGTATATTTTCCTTTCCGTGGTTTTTATAAAAACGTCTAATAACAAAGAATAACATTTTTCATATCCTTTCTATGTGATTTGCAATGCATTAAAAGTGTGTTCTTTTAGTGTCATACTTAAAGATTGTGTTTTCAGTATTTATGGCATACCAAAAACGCCGGGGCCTGTCGAATGACATTTTATTGTATTTGCACTTGTCGGCTAGTATTGTTGTATCACCTCGGAGGCTGATAAAGCCCATTTAGTTGTGATCATAATTTGGCTCAATTATTTTCCTCTGTACAGATCAAACCAGGGAGTAAATCTAGTCCTCCATGGGACGGCCGGCTTGGTTGAAGTAATGTGCTAAGAGTGAATATAAATTTGGATTGCATCACAAAGTCTCTGGGTTCGAATCTGTGTTTACAAGTGGCATTGGAGTGTAGATATTTTTATTTGAAATTGGCGTGGAAAATTGTTTTTAATTTGTTAATGAAGATTTTAGCGAGCATAGTTTGTTTTTCTTACTCCTATTGCTTGACAGATTTTATCAGCCTTGAACTCTCACGAACATTGTATTGTTATGTGTTTCTATAAGCATCAGAAAATCAATTTAAAAAACGTCTCTACATAACTGGAAAAGCATACGGGGTAGAAAAAACAAACTATGCTCGCTGAATTACTTCATTAACAAATTAAAAACAATTTTAGCACCAATTTAAATAAATATCTACTCCAAATGCAGCTGTAAACACAGATTCAAACCCAGAGACTTTTGTGATGCAATTAAAATTTCATATTCACTACACACATTCTTTGGACCAACCACATGCATGGAGGACTCATTTTCCTCCTGGTTTCATCCCTAGAGGAAAATAATTGAGCCAAATTATGATCACAACTAAATGGGCTTTATCAGCCTCCGAGGTGATACAACAATACTAGCCGACAAGTGCAAATACAATAAAATGTCATTCGACAGGCCCCGGCGTTTTTGGTATGCCATAAATACTGAAAACACAATCTTTAAGTATGACACTAAAAGAACACACTTTTAATGCATTGCAAATCACATAGAAAGGATATGAAAAATGTTATTCTTTGTTATTAGACGTTTTTATAAAAACCACGGAAAGGAAAATATACATTCTGTCAGCAATTTCAGCGCATAGTCGCGTCGCAGTTGTTTTGCCAGTGCGCGTTTTGCTATCGAACCGTGTGCTCTTTTGCACGTAGCCATATGCGCCGCTGTTATACAGAACACGGTACGTTATTCGCACCTCGCTTACCGATACAGCAGCTATTTTATTGTGTTGACTCACCTATTTTTCGTATAATACGATATTTGCCACCAACTATAATCTCGGAGCGATGATTTTTCATCAAACGAAGCTTTTCCATGTTGTCGATCTGCAGCACTAATGAACTCCACTATTCTCTTTTGTCTTTGTTTTGTAGCAGCACGCCGTTTGCCTCTGTCGTCAAACACACAGTTTCGTCAGTTTAATTGTGTACTGTGTGTAGTTAATGAAAGATTTATTATTTTTTGTTTCCAAATACACGCAAGAAAAGATTAGTATACTTTTTATAGTTGATAAACTGACAGAATATGCTGGGCGAAGCTGTCGTCGGTGCGATTAATTTCCTTGTTGGTCAGTACATTAACAGGCACACAAAGGCGGCTTTTCCTCGAGCACAATATATATTGTGCAAATTTTTTCAAAACATTAGGTTTAACTATTATTCTAGTGTTTTTAGATTTTCTACGTGTTAGCAAAAGCACGAAAGGTTTCACTGGGGATATATAAAAGATTTTTACCTATTCAGTTTTGTTTTAAAGACAAAACGAGCAGAAAACTGCAAGCAGTGCGCCTAGTGTACGATACACACGCGGAAAACAAGTAAGTACTCATAAGTACTTACAGTGTAGCCGAATACTTGTGTTTTATGAGTGCAAGCAAGACCATCAGTTGTATGTACCGTTCGTTGTATGCAGTGTGAACGTGATAGCTGCTTCTACAACTGAACAGCTGCGTTAGTGCTGAGGGTAATATTATCTTTTCGTTTGTGTGAAGAATACTCGATTCTAAGCCGAATTGGGATGCACTGAAATAAACTCAAACATGATCTATCAAAAATTAAAGTCTAAGTTCCATATAGTAAGTATTTTGTTGGCATACACAAACGTTTTAATAATAAACATTAATTTAAATTTATTTTTGAAAAACCATTTAATATAATTTCGTTCCGAATGGACAAACTTCATCACCACCTCTTTTTAACCGACTTCAAAAAGGAGGAGGTTCTATATTCGTCTGTACTTATATTTTTTTTCCTTTTATGTATGTTCACAGATTTATCAATTATGAACAACAAGTCAGGATCTGATGAAGGGTTCCCATCGAAATCAAGAGGAGAAGTCCCACCATATACAATCCATTAACATAATTCGTCATATTTTTCCATCCATATGAGGTACGGGGATGAAATGTTGTGTTCATGTTAATGGGATTTGGAGAAGCAGTGCTCTTAAGTTTGGTCAAAAACGGAAATATAAGCTAGAAACGAAATTCAACCTATCTTTACAGATTTGAGGTACAGTGATGAAGCTTTGTACACATGTAAATGGGAACGGGAGAAGTAATCCTGTTAAGTTTGATCAAAATTGGGGGGGCATATAAGCGCGGAACAAAATTCAACATATCTTTTCATCGATTCGAGGTACAGTAATGAAATTTGATATACATGTTAATTGAATAAGTTAGGTCACATAACTCAAAATTGGCTTGGCGCCTACTTCAAACAGATCAGTAGGTTGTCTATAACAATATTTTTGAATTAAATCTGTAAATAAGTTTTTTTCGCTTTTAAGTGACTATTTTTAGTGCAATCCAACCCATTATAAAAATATAACAATTCTCAAATATTTCAAACGTGGCGTACTCACTTACGACCCTATATTGTTGAGTCATCATTTATTAATAAAAATAGTTTGTGGAGTGTAAGACTTTATGGGTTATCCTTAAAAGTACCATGTTTAGCTCTCTTAACTCTAAACGAAGACCTGAGTCTCCCTACCGATTTTTAATAAGATTGGATGGGGTCTCTAGCGTCTGCTCTAGGGTGGTGCACACTGCGTGTCTATATAAATATATTATCAGGCGTGGACTTTAGAAGGTAAATAGAAGAAAATCGACCATACCCAACTCACTCTCTTAGCTGAAAAACTAATCAGCTTTTCAAAGTTATGAAAATAAATATTTGTTCTTTCCTTATAACCATACAATTTCAAATGTCGAGTGAATGATATTGAATTTACCACTGAAGTTTAAATTTTTAGTTGTTTGATTTTAGAAGCATATGATACATATGACCCAAATATTTTTCAATTAATAGTAGTGTGGTGGATTTATGTTCCTGGCTGATAAGGAATCGTAGTTTGAAACCAATACGGCGTTCTCAATAAATGTCAGAAAACATTGATTGTACATTTTGATTTTATTTGCTTTTCATCGCATAACAACAAAACAGCTGATTATTTTTGTATTACATTCATTCTGCTTCCACCTCATCATATTGCATTATTTGCAAACAGTTTGCGTTGATTGCTTAACTATAAATGTTTTCATAGCCACCAACTCTTCTCTATCTTCTATTTCTCAAAAAAATTCAAACGAATCAAAATCAACAAATCAAATCTACGTAATCTAGTCCAGTCAAAATAGACAAAAGAAAGTCATATACTCAGGAAAAATTCGCGTAGAGCTGAAAATTGGCAGAGACGTTAAATACATCATTATAACTAAAATATCAAAAGTCCCCGACGATCCTACTACTGCAAAAAATTTTATTCAAGGTCAAACGTACAAAATTAAAGTTTTTTCCATTTTTCTTGAAAACAGTAAGTTTTATCGGGAAAATAGGTCAGACAAAAGTTGTTGATCATACAATTCTCTACAAAAATGGTCCGGTCACTTTTTTAATTAGAATATTCATATTTTACATTATATGCACAAATTCCCGCACCACCTATGAGGTAATGTATTTGGCGCATTTTTTAGGCCTTGTACCGAAGGTTACAAGAGCCTATTGGTTTTGTGCAAATGTATGTAACAGGTAGAAATAATGGTCGGAGACCCCCCAAAGTTACCCCCATTATGGTCAGGAGTGATAGAGGAGTACGATATAGACATGTCCGTCTGTCCGTCCGTCTGTATCATCGAAAGGATCTCGGAAACGGTAATAGATAGAGACTTCGTGTTTTTTGCATTCGACTAGGACTGCTCCGGAATTTCACAAGTTTATTTTAAAATTTTGCCCCTCCCCACCCTTCCCCATAAAATCACCCCCATGGTAAAATTTCTTCAGCACAAAAAAAATTGAGCATGCCAGTATAGAGATAACGTCACTCTTAGCCAAAATCCAAAAAAAATTCATCAAAATCGGATAATAAATGACGATTTTATAAGCAATTGAATATAAACGACCCCCCTTTTCTTTTCATACATAAAAAAATGTTTTATAAGGCACTTATTCGTGCAGTCAGAAGTGGTCATGTGTTTGGTCATAAGCTCGGGAAACATTTAATGTGTTTGTTAGGCGACCTGCACTGGTACAGGGCCTCTTACAGTCGGTTACGCCCGACTGTAATTTCCTTACTTGTTTTTAACATGGTTTCCCCTGTATGTATACTCCACGATCTATTGCAATAAAGAAAGTTTGATCAGATCGTATCCTTTTGATTGAAAGAATGGTAATATTGCTAATGATCAAAGTGGAATAGCTTGCTTTCTTGCAAATGTTATTATATTAGATAATTGTCTAATTCTTCTTCGACAATTATTTCTTCGTCTTCATTTTCACCTTCTTGCAGAATTTCTGTTCGCTGTTCTAAGAAAAGAGATTCTTCAATTGTCTCTTTATTAATATCATATATATTTTCATCTGTGTAATTGGTTTCAATATTGGTGCAAGTCTGGCCCTGACAATTGATGCATACTAGCTCCAAATAATTATTTTTTAATTTCCAATCCTTTTTTTTTTTTTCCAGATAATTGCCTAGCCACACTTGAACTTGATAATACACACAATACGAGTGTGAATGACAAAGCAGATGTTGGAGGCAGACAGACTGTTTTATTGTTCCATGCAGTTTAAAAACATCAAATCTATATTTGTCTATCGAAATGAGAACTTTGTTGGAGCACCATACATTACTAAGAAGACAACAGAATCCATTTGTAACGATGTCGTGTGAAGATAAAGTAAAATTTTTGTGAATACTTTTTGCGCAATTAGTTGAATTAGCTCGTTTTTCAAACAATTTGAATGCTGATATTTTAGCTCTTTTAAAAACTGCGAATGTAGTATTTTTTTTTTTTTTTTTTTTTTTTTTTTTAATATGATTTTTTTTTTTTTTTTTTTTTTTTTGACTTTGTGATGAATATATGTATTGTCGATTGCACTTGAGCTTTTCCCAGTTTTAGAAAGTAAATAATTTTATCATTTTGGAGTCATGCTGTCCAGTAATCTAAGACAATCATCATCTTACAAGATATTTTGTGGTTTTATTGCGAACTTTTCATAGATGATCAAAAAACTATATCTATATAGATACCCATACAACACATAATGGATCTTTTTTCCTTCCATCAATGATGTAGATACACATTTGTCTTTATGGATATTGTACAAAGTTTAAACATTTGGAAAGCAATTTATTAAAGAGCTAACTTCATAGTTTTAGCACATACCCACTTCATTGATCAACCACGTTAAAAAAAAATATGGCCAGTTAGCATTTAGTTCATTCCATGTAAATGTACCTCATATTATTATCTGATATTGAATTTTTCTAATTATTGAAAACACTCCACAAAGATATTCTTCACAAATAGGTTGAATTGGTCTACAGAGAAAAATCAACTTAAACCATTTTTTATTGAGGGATTTCTACAATTTACAACTCTATTAGACTATTTTTAACAATATAAAAATTTACTGTTTTCAAAGAAAAATGAAAAACCTTTTTTTTAATTTCTGTTTTTGACCTTGAATAAAATTGTTTGGTATGTTAAGGTATAATCCAGGACTTTTGACATTTTATTTATAATCATGTATTAACGTCTCTGCAATTTTGGCCTATGCGAATTTTTGCTGTGTGGAAATGTCTATTTTGACTGGACTACCTGTTCAGTGTGATTAAAATCGGAGGAGACGACCAGGCGTTCGTACACTGTTCAAGCAACAATAAGTGCTCGTTCCCACAAATATAAAATGAAGAGTATACTAGCCCATGATATAAAGAATAGAAGGTAATGCAACGCGCAGGTCCACAGTTCACTTATATGTATATGGTTATGACATGAGCTTTTTTTTTTTTTTTTTTTTCGTGCAATTTCATAACGCTTTAGATATTTTTTTTAGTGAGATCGCCAGCTTCTCAGCAGCAGCAACGTGCAATTTTAGCACTTTTTTTTTTTTTTTACGTTTTGTACTCTTTTTTTTTTTTTTTTTTTTTTATGAGCACGAAAAGTTTTTTTTTTTTTTTTGTTTACATTCACATGAAATTGCACGTTGAATGCAGAGATCAGTAATCAGCTACCTTATATAAGTGTACTTTGGATTCAATGACGTTACATGTTCAGTGGTCGTATTTACTTTGCATTCATTTACGCGCCAAGCAAAAGTTATATCTATGTATTTGCAGATGGACTGCATATAACGATGCTAATAAGAACTCGCTGTATTGACGAGGACTTTGTTATCAATGGAAAACTTGTTACGGCCGATTTTATTGCTGATTTTTATAGATTACATTGGGAGATATATCCATATCGCACAAGATCAATATTAAAAGTAACTAAATGCGAAAGACAAAAACTGAAAATGGTTACTAAGTTATTTTCTATTACGGTTGCGCAGGCCATCTTAGAATTGCAAATGTAGGCTGGAAAAAGTGAATCCCTTTAACTTTAGGGAAATTTATGTATTGTAAATATTGGAGGCATGATATTTTTTGTCCTTTCAAATGTCATAGTTTTGACATCTATCAAAAAGGGTAATTTCCACCAAAAATGGCATCCACGAAGTGACGATAGATCGAACGGATGCTGATTCGATCTTTTCGATTTTGGACACTCAACAGAACAGACTATAGTAAAAGTAAAGCACAGGCATACACCATCATAGTGCAATAATACATAGTGACACCCAAGGTATATTTAAGGGGGGGGGGGGGGGGGGGGGCGTATCTTTGTTCCCAGTTGCTTATTTTTTAGTTCACTTGGGAGTAGTCAAACGGAAAGGTTGTTCCCAGCACATGATTTTTTTATTGTAATACGCAAATCAGTTTGGTGTCTTGTTGGGCCTGTGCCGAAGAGTACAGACCTATTGGTTTTGTGCAAATGTATGTAACAGGTAGAAATAAGACATCGGAGACCCCCCAAAGTTACCCACATTATGGTCAGGAGCGATAGAGGAGTCGATATAGACATGTCCGTCTGTCCGTCCGTCCGTCTGGCCGTCCGTATGAACGAAAGGATCTCGGAAACGGTAATAGAATAGAGACTTCGTGTTTTTTGCATTCGACTAGGACGGCTACTCGGAATTTCACAGGTTTATTTTAAAAACTTGCCCCATCCTCCCCCGTCCCCATAAAATCACCCCCAAGGCGTACATTGCTTGGGCACAAAGAAAAGTAAGTATGCCAGTATAGAGATATCGTCCTGTCTAGCCAAAATCCGAAAAGTTCATCACAATCGGACACTAAATGACGATTTTATAAGCAATTGAAGTTGAGCGACCCCCACTTTTCGTTGCATACATAAAAAAATGTTTTAAAAGGCACTTAGTCGTGCAGTGAGGAAGTGGTCATGTGTTTGGGTCATAAGCTCCGGGAACATTTAATGTGTTTGTTAGGCAGACCTGCACTGGTACAGGGCCTCTTACAGTCAGGTTACGCCCGACTGTGATTTTCTTACTTGTTTTTTTATTCTAACGCACATGGAGTGTGCGAATGCATTTTGAACTGAAAGAACTTTTTATTATTTCTTTTTTTTGCACACAACGCAGAAAATACATTGCGTTCGTTTGTTTTCAACAACAAGTTGTTTTGGCATCTCTCTCTTTTGCTCATTCTGCCTTTCTCAAAATATGCAACTGCGTTGACGTCCGGCTCCTACCTTGTTAAATATTCCTTCATGACGCCATTTCAGCCATGGGCTCTCAAAATAGCTACATTTGGGAGAGGATAGCTACACTCAATATGAAGTTATCGTTTCTTCATTCCATGTTTTATTTAGCACGAACCAGGGTTAACTTAACCCTGGTTAGGCCACTAGTCAGAGATTGCCCACATTGGCACGTCCAATTTCAAAACGTTGTTGATGCTTCAGCTGGATGGGTGTGTGTGTGCGCGCTAAATACCCAGCCACATTTATTAATTAGATAGGTGTTAAAACTGTTGGAGACCCTCTGTCTGATTAAAACAATCATATATGCGCTCATTTACAGATCATAAATCATACTTTTTGTCAGGAAAAATGATACCCTAGCCAGCAACTCTTGTTGAAGAGTCTTTTCAAGTCGTATTTCAGTCATAGTTGAATCATTTAGAGTCTTTGAGAAGATCACATTCATCATGTCTTAAAATGGTTTCAAGTCTTTTTGGTGGTTGTTCCAGTCATATTTGAATCATTCAGTTCTTTTTCAATACATATTCAGTAGTATTTAAAATGGTTGAGGATTCTTTTCATAGTATGGTCATCAGGAGGAGGAGGAGTGTAGAATTTCTAATCATAAATAAATATTTAATTGGTATATTATAATGAATTATGTTTATTTATATTTAGTTCTTAATAATATGTCTTACGATTATATTTTATGTCTTATGTTTCCTTTTTGTAATTCGGTCTTTAGCGTGCACAAAGTGCTTTTGTAATATTGTGTTCATATCCTTGTCTTCGCATTTAAATTTGACATGGCATATATCTAAAACCAAAAATTTTAATTTTATTTTAAAAATAATTGAAATATTTTTTTTTTTTTTTTTTTTGTGACGAGGAAGTATTTTCCGGCGCTTGGCTTTGTGCTAGTCCTCTTCCAGCTATACGCAGATGCCAATTCATCCGAGAACACTTTTCTAATGGCCGCTCTGATGAATTGTGCAGGCCCCTCTCCTCCTGTTTTTGCTATGAATTGTTTCTGAAAATATTTATAATTTATAATCAAATTCATATTTCAAACTATAATACTTACGAATTTCCCAAGTTTGTCTTCATTGTTTGGCTGACATTGTATTTTTTTAAATAAAATTGACTCACTTCGATTTTTAAAAACAAGTACATATGTACTTCACTTCACCACTCGACAGCTATTACTGAAAACAAATGCCGAAATCACAACGTGTTTTAAAATTTGTGATGGTAAGTCCCGTGATGGAAAGTCCCGTTATTACTGCAGCTGTTGCGGCTGTTGCAATGCAGCTAACAATCACATTTCAATCATCTGCATGATCAATTAGCGATTGCACACATTTTGTTACTGTTCTTTCAAGAAATTACATTTTGATCGTAAGGAAGAGTCATTTTCGAGTCTTCTTTGAGTCGCGCATTAGATTAATCTCTTTTTGATCATCAAAGGGACTCGAAAAAGACTCAGCAAGATGATTTCTGACAAAAACAGTCTTCCAAATGCTGGCT
>JAWNNP010001470.1:0-176303 GCA_035044805.1 Leucophenga maculata | reverse complement strand
TCAGCGACCCCAAATACATATAATACATTAGTTTGGTCAAAGTAACCTTTCATTGATATTCTTTTGTGGACCTGTGTAATTAGGTACTTCCTAGGCACCAGTCATCACACCACTCTCCTTATTAATATAGGGCATTGATCAGATAAAACAAAAAAAAAAAAAAAAAATAACGTGGGGCGCAACGTAAGGGTATTGAAACATATATGAAATCAGCCATTTTGTTATGTCGGTCATCTTGAATTTGATTTGGTATGATGTACTGTATTCTAGTCAAGTACTTTCATTTGATATCCATATTGAGGGTGTTGAAAACAATGTTATCCGCCCATCCAGAAATGGGGTAAAATTTTAATTACTTAATTTGACCCAAATAGGAAAAGCTAAATAAAAGCTTTGGAAAACAGGGTTAGTTCTTAAATTCTAGTGAGTCAATTATGTTTCTAATATCCAAACAAGTGATGGAATCAGGAAAAAATCGTTGGGTATTAGCGCTACGGTATGGAATTATGTTTTTGATTAACAATTTCACTTATTATATTGGCTTTTTATTTTATAGTAGTATAAAGCAGATCATTGTGGAGAAAACCTCAAATAAACTTTTCCTTTTTTAAGTTTATTTATTTTTCAGATTCTAATTGGGAGAGTTTTTTATGGCTCTACTTGCTTGGTTAGTATATGGCGTTTAAGCTGATTTAGTCTTGCTTTAAGTATGGACTCTATAGATCTTATCCAGTGTTTCTGTAAAAAATTTGTTATATGAAATATGGAGTCGAAAATTTGAGCGTATAATTTTGGAACCGTTTTCTTTGAAATAGCTTCATCGAATTTTGCCAGTTGTGAGCTTGGTTCTAGTATTTGAAATAGGTCTTATTCTAAAAAAGAAAATTTTTAAATCGGAGAATTTTAGATCGTTTCTTGAAAATAAATTTAAATAAAATGAAAAACGTGTTCTACTTTCTCTACGTCGTAAGTTGAAGCCCAACCCTTAATATAAATTAATATTTTTTGTTTTCTATTGTAAATGATGTCATGGATGAATAAAATAGTTTGTTTCCGAATAAAACGAATTTGTGACCAGTCAAACGAATCTTATTAATTGATGATTGATAGCAATGCTACTGAACATTTAATTTTATTTTTAGAATTGAATTTAATTATTTTTACAAAACTGAAATAGTTCGAGATGATATTAAATTGAAATAGTACGTACTCACGCTGGCATACATTTAAAACAATTTGTGAAGCTAAAATTTTTATGCAATTGCATAATACTCTAAAGCAAGGATACCTCCAGAACAGTAATAATTTTTAACTTTATTTGTGACAATTTGAAAAACCCGAAATGCAATACAAATTTATACACGTATTTCTTCTAAGCCTGCTGTATTACGCCGCTGCGGAAGGGGTAATTAAATTTATAACTCTCCCCAGTAAATGTAAATCAGTGAAATATTTTTTTTTATTTCTAGCGAAGAAGCTTCTATATTAAATTTGATAGATATTTAGTAAATTGTACAGATCCGGAATACATAATCACTTTAGAACCCAATATTACACAACGCAATAAGATAACCTATCAAAATTTTATATTCGAATTCGCACAAGAGATAAAAAAACTGGAGGTACAAGTCATTGTTGAGTTCCAGCGCCCCAAAATGTCGCGTTTCACTGTTTTCAATGTAAAATTCGATGCTTGCCTATTTGTGAACATCGGTGAAACGCATATCATATTCACAAATATTTTGAAAACCATCAAATCTGCTGCGAATGTTTTACCCACTTGTCCACTTAAAGCGGTGAGTAACTTATTTTAAATGCTTTTTAAGGAAATAATTATACATTTTCTACAGCACATTCAGTATAAAGTTTCTGATCTTCATATAAAAGAGGATGCACTGCCCAGCTATACTCCAGAAGGGCAATTTAGAGTTTGGACTATTATCTATGTCGGTGCACGTGAGATATCGAAATTTCTTTTGGATGGAAGAATTGTTAATAAAAAATGATGAGGTGCTATGGGAATAAGGAAATAATGTGCAGTTCGGTCAATATAGAAATTTTAATTTAAATAAATTCGCATAGAGCTAAATTTTGGTACAGGTCTTGTGAAAACTTTTACCAATAATATATATATTTATTCAAAGGTAAGCGTTATCACAAAAACAAGTTAGCCAAAAATGTAGATCATGCAATTATGTACAAAAATTGTTGTCATGCTTTTTTTTCTATGAATCTCTATTCCTGAGATAACGCGTTTCCAAAAGATGAATAAGTCGTATTCTATATAATTTAAAAACATTTCCTCTGCCACCTGTGAGATATTGTATTTGGTGCATTTTTAGGCCCTGTACCGAAGGTACAAGAGCCTATTGGTTTTGTGCAAATGTATGTAACAGGAAGAACTAATTGTCGGAGACCCCCCAAAGTTACCCCCATTATGGTCAGGAGTGATAGAGGAGTCGATATAGCCATGTCCGTCTGTCCGTCCGTGTGAACGAAAAAATCTCGGAAACGGTAATAGATAGAGATTTCGTGTCCTCCCTTTTCTTTAAATACATAAAAAAATGTTTTATAAGGCACTTATTCGTGCAGTGAGAAGTGGTCATAATCTTGGTCATAAACTAGGGAAACATTTAATGTGTTTGTTAAGGATTCAGAAGGCTTAATTAGATACCAACCATAACTATTTTTAATTTTGTGTGAAAAGGATTCTGGATTTATGGATTGGTTGAACATATGCGGCAATAATTTAAAAAAAAACGATCTGCCAAAAGTTGGTATGTGAACTGGAAGTGGAATCAGGAAAAAAAATCATCGGCGCTACGGTATGTGATTATATTTTATATTCTATCTCGATCTCTCGCAGGATAAATTTTTCATTTCATCGAGTTTCTTATCCCAAAAATGATAAAAAGTTAAAAAGAAAAATTAAAATCGGAAAAGTGAGATCTTTTCAAACTTTAGAAATAAAAAATGTTTCTACTGTTTTTTTCTTCGTCATAAAGTTAAGCTCTTCCAAACATTTTTGTCTAATTTTTTTTTTATAGTAAATTATGTCATTAAATAGTTTGTGACCAGTCAAACGAATCTCATTGATGGATGTTTGATGCGAATGTTACTGAATGAACTTTTGATTATATTTTATATATAAAATCTAGAACTTGTACAAAGCTGAAATAGTTCGAGATGGTATTAAAATAAACTAGTAGAGCCTACTCACGCTGGCATATATTTAAAACCATTTGGAAAGTTACAATTATTATGGATGTAGACTAAAGATAAACGCAGTTCACTTTTTTTTGTGGTAATTCACTTCAATTAAAAAATAATTAAATTTGCATCAATGATACCTCAAGAAGAACAATAATAAATCAGTTAAATTTTCACCTTTGTTTGTGACAGTTGAAAAACCAGAAATGCTATACAAATTTTTACACGTAATTCTTCTAAGCCTGCTGTATTACGCTGCGGAAGGGGTAAATAAATTTTTAACTTTCCTTAAAACTGCAATTTATTGAAATATGCTTCACT
Organism: Leucophenga maculata; assembly: GCA_035044805.1. Lineage (NCBI taxonomy): Eukaryota > Metazoa > Arthropoda > Insecta > Diptera > Drosophilidae > Leucophenga > Leucophenga maculata. The sequence goes on along the minus strand of JAWNNP010001470.1, from coordinate 172,772 downwards.
TTTAGCGAAGAAACTTCTTTATTAGTTTGGATAAATATGTAGTAAATTATACAGATCCGGACTATATAATCACCTTAGAGCCCAATGTTACGGAACGCAATAAGATTTACTATTTAAATTTTATTGGAGAACTTGCGCAAGAGCTAAAAGAACTAGAGACAGAAGTCATTGTCGAATTTAAGCGACCCAATATGCCACGTTTAACTGTCTTCCGTACAATATTTGATGCTTGCAAATTTGTAAACACCATCAATTCGCATTTTATATTCACAAATATTTTAAATGCCATCAAATCCGCGGCGAATGTAGTACCCACTTGTCCACTTAAAGCGGTGAGTAATTTATTTTTATTGAATCTTAAGGAATTTAATACATTTTAATCATGCATTTCTTACAGCATTTCCAATACAAATATTCTGATCTTAATATAAAAGAGGATGCATTGCCCAGCTATACTCCAGAAGGGCAATTTAGAGTTGGGAGTGTTGCGCGTGTCGGTGCGCGTAAGATAGCAATATTTTATTTGGATGGAGAAATTGTTTATAAAAAATGATGAGGTGTCTTGGTATACACCGAAATAACTCAAAGTCCGGTCAATATAACATTTGTAATTAACAATAATAATAGAGCTTAATTTTGGTAAAGGTGTTGTGTAAATTAGTGCAGTTGCAGGTGATTAACTTTTAGGTTTACTACAATGAACTGAACTTAACACAAGCGAATGGATTTAATTTGGATCTCCCTTCTCTTAACCCTTCCCTCACTGTTTTCTTCCCTTCTTCACCTTACCTTCTCCACATACTCCCCTCACAACATCCTCTACCTTAGCCCATTCAGCCTTTATTCCACATACTCTCTCCAACTCTCCACTCGCCAAACCTCTCCCCATCCCTAGATCACCCCTCTGCACTCCAGAACTTGGAGTTTATAAAAGACAGAGCCTTTAAGTTAAGACTAAGACAAAGTCTTGCTAGTAAGCACGAATTTGGATGTGGTTACGTTGAGAGTAGGAAACTTAGTGGCCTCATCTCTAGGTTCACGCCTGTTGACGAGTGTCTAGCCGCGATACGCATCAAGGCTTAATATTTTTTATTAGCCTGATTTGTGCGCACGCCCCGACGGAAGAAAAAGACGATGATGCTAAAGATGAGTTCTATGAGCGCTTGGAACGTTTGTACGAGCGCTGTCACAAACACGATGTCAAAATCGTGCTGGGCGATTTCAACGCCAAGATCGGGAAGGAAGGAATCTTTGGCTCAATAATGGAGAGAGGCTTATTGATTTCGCCGCAGGTTGGAACTTCGTAGATAGTAGTACCAGATTTCTACATGTCTGAGTACAGATCAAATATCACGCAACCAGATTGATCATGTTCAGATTGTCGGAAGGCAAGCATCGAAATGGTGGACGTGCCAACGTTACGTGGTCCCAACATTGACTCGGACCATTATCTTGTCGTAGCCAATGTACGCACTAGGCTCAGCGTAGTGCACGCCGCACGTTCCAACAAGCAACGAAAGCTAGACGTCGGCAAGCTGCAATCAGAACAGACCACCGAAGCCTTCTCAAACACACTCTCCCGAATGCTCCGGGAAACCTCTCCGTCTTCTCAAGATATATGTGAGCAGTGGAAACATATCACAAGCGCCGTGGATAGGGCTACCAAGGATGTCATTGGTTATACAAAACCTGTGAAGAATTCTTGGTACGACGAGGAGTGTCGCAATGCTATTGCAGAGAAGAACGCTTCCTATCAGCGAACTCTGCAGTCGGAAGTAATGCGAGCTGTTAGAGAGCGATGTCGAGAGACGCCTTTTCAGACGCAAGTAAAAGGAGCAAGAAAGGCGGGAGTTTGAGGATGTTGAGATGATGTGACAGCAATGAAGCTCGAAAATTTTATCAAAACATCAAGCGTCTGACTGAAGGTTTTTAACCCGGACTAACTTTCTGTACGAATGAAAATAGAAATCTGGTTACAGATGCTCAAGAATCTCTGAGATTATGAACGAGTCCGGCGTTAGAAGTCTTTGAGAGAAAGGTTATACGCAAGATTTTTGGTCCTATTAGAGTCGGCGACGAATTTAGGTCCCGTATGAACCGCGTGCTGTATGAACTATTTGATGAAGTTGCCATAAGTATTGCGCCTAAAATTCCACCGGCAGCACTTGGTTGGTGACCTCATTCGAATGACGGAAAGAGTTTCAGTACGCATAGTTAACATAGGAACCCATACTTAATTAAAGAACGACGTAATAATGGATGACCGGGCAAGCGTTGGAACGAACAGGTATGGAAAGAGCAGCTGGAGCACCTTTCTAAAATGACGATTGAGTAAGTTAATCTTGAATCCATTAACTTTTTGTAAATAACACTAATTCCAACCAGAAAGAACGCTGCAGTCGTCTACGAGATTGTCTGTTGCTAACGATTTGTATGAGGGCTAGCCCTTCTAGTAGTCCAATCTATTTTTGCACAAATTTATATTAAAACAATAAACAAAATCATACTCAGATCCAGATAGAAATTCATCATTCATACAAATTTGATATTTAATGTGTTGACAGGATGACTCGAAGTCGAGCTTAGTCGACAGCAGCGTCCAATGCTTTTTTAAATGGTTTTGTAATTTGTAATTTGAAAGAAAGTTGTACTCCAGAAAATCGTTTGCTTTTTTTTCTGCTGCTCATCTCATTTTCTTCACTATTAATTAATTTAAACCATTCACTATCGAAATATTTATATTTGCACACCTACACCTTTGTTCACGCGGTGTTGTAGACATCCATTTGCCACCGAAGATTAAATCGCGCCATGATGAATTTTTGGACGGTTTAGTAGCGCCAAATACACAATCAACGAAACAAAATGCAAATAGTAAAACGATGAAAATATCCTTTATAATAGTTCTTGTGCGTATAAGCATTTTTATTAAAATATCAAATATTTTTTATTTCCGTTTAATTGAAAGTTGAACCGCGCGCTTAGTGCAACCGAACGAGAGTGTTACGCAGGCGCAGCAAATGCGACAATTTATGGGCAAATCTGTTGCATGAAAAACTGAAAACATTTTTGTGTTTTCCAAAGTGGAAAAAAGTTTAATGACCGTTAATGTGTCTGCTACACAGTAGAGTGCATACGGAATGGCAAAGTGTTGCACACATTTGTCGCGCTTTAGTTCAAATGGAATTTAGCAAAATATTAATTGTCAAAACAATGACAAAATAACTAAAAAGTGGCAACAAAACACATTCGCTGTGCATAGAAATAATAGAAACAACAAAAATAAAATGAGGTGCCGTGCACAATTAGTTGCGCTACAATTAGATAAATACAAACATCAACATGATCAGTTGAGGCGGGTATGCGGAGTGGGCACAGCTGGCGGTGATGCGCGAAAATTTGACGTCTGCTGGCACCAAATTTAATGGAACTTCCTAGACGGAGTAAGTATTTAATCTAAATATGTATCTAATGATAGCGCGGCAAACGTAAGCGCGAGAAAATTATGTGTTGAGAAAGATACGTCTAAGAGATACTATGTGGCCCTATAACATGATATTTAAATTAATTTTCGGCGCTTGCGCATGAAAGTTATGAAATCATAAACAAAAGCTGGGAAATGTTTAAAAGAAATTGTTAAATTATTAGCTGCCGTCGTATTGACTTTCGTAAGCTCTACGAATTATATTATTTCTGAATAGCAATCTATAAGCAATTGATACGCTGCTCAGAAAAGTTAAACATTTGTGTGTCGTTCAGAGTTCTGTATATCACTCTAGTACTCAGCTTATCAATTTTATTTACTATGAGTAGAATCTCTAAATTTTTTTTTAGAACAATCAAACAAATATATGAGGTAAAGAAAATTATCTGTGACAAAGTTTTACAAAGTCAATTTGACAACTGAAGATCTGTTTCTTTAATAGGATATTCCAAATATTTTATGGTGGAAAAAAATACCTAGATTCGGATTTCTATGGAAACCACCCCAAAAAGTGGAAGCAGACGCCCATTGTTCTGTGTATGAATGGTATCCATTCGAAAAAGGCAACATATGAACTTTTAAGCTTATATAAAAAAGACTTAAAAAGACATACATAAGTGGAACAAGGGTTGGTATAAGAATAATATATGAAGAGATACATGTATATTGAGAGGGCCTCCATATGACTTTTAAAATGATCCCTAAACAATTTGAGTATAAAAAACCCTGTTTTTACACATTTTTTATAGAAAGCGAAAAAATAATCTATTTAAAGTTCTGGCCTTCGCTAGCTACACATTTGTTCCATCTTTCTGGCAATTTGTGGATACCACGCCAAAACATTTCCCTCTATTTCGAAGCAAAGTATTGATTAAGCCGTTCTCGGGCATCTTCGTAAGAATCGAGGCGTTTCTCAGCGACCGTGTGAACCATCAAAGAAAATAGGTGATAGTCGGAAGGCAGTGAGTTTATGGCGATTGGGGTATCTTCCACGTCCAAAAACATAACATGTGATAGACATACATTGCGGTCTTTTAACCGATGAATCGAATCTCTGCCAGTTATTCCCCTTAAATCCATGTTGCCATATATCTCCACAAGCTTGCGATGCGGTTCGGCAGTCGATCAATTAAAATTGAAGTCGAAAAGAAGACCTTCCCAAAACTATACAAAGGAAAACTGAATATTGAATGAAATTGGAAGATGGTGTCGTTTGCAAAAGTTCACATTGTGAGAAAAGTTGTTGACTGACATTCATTTGGGAATGACCAACAATGATTATTGTGGAAATTGGTCAAACACCTCACAACGTCCGCTAGAACACGTATCTCTTAGGTAAGCTTTGAACAGCCATTCGGAGGCTAAGAAACTGTGACAAAGGTGAAAAACACCTTCCCTTAATTAATAGTTGAAGAGCTGGGCTTGGGGTCCAACAATGTAAAAAAAAAATATTTAAATTAAACAAAACGGAAGCATCGGAAACTACACTCAAAAAAAAATGTTTCCTAAAATTTAGGAATCATTACTTAAAACAGGAATTTAAGGTAAAATTTTGCCTAAAAATGAATTTTATCTAAATTAAAAATTTTTTTACTTAAAATATTAGGAAACTTTTTCCTTAAAATTCATTTTTACGCAAAATTTTACCTTAAATTCCTGTTTTAGGTAAAAAAAATTTTTTTAGGTAATGATTCCTAAATTTTAGGAAATTTTTTTTTTTGAGTGTATGATAACTATCCTCGCAAACGATAAAGGGACCACGATTTACGGACATTCAAGGTGCATGAATGTCTACACCCTTAACAGGGATGACAGCTGGTTGATGTCCTCGAAATATACAAGGCTGACATCGCTGTTATCCAGGAAATTTGATGGATAGGACATAGGCTAGGATAGGCTGCTCTATCAAAATGAGTCATATGACATCTACTACAGCTATCGTGAGTGTAAGCACGAATTTGAATGTGGATTCGTGGTGAGTAGCCTTGGAATCTTTGCGCCAACCATAGAATTTTTAGACTTTACGACACTATCTCCAATAATGGAGAGGGGCTAATCGATTAATCGAATCTTGTTAAGTATGTGTTGTATAGGGGCATACTTTAGGGCGTTCGAAAGGTACTACGCTCTTTTGACAATTCAGTTGTGAACTACAGCGCGTCAAATATGGAGGTCTCGAATGAAGAAATTCGCCATATTTTACATTTTTACTACATGAATGTCAAAAACGCATCGCATCATCCAAAAAATTTTTAGGGCCGATACTTATTCAATTCGCGTAGCACAACTGTGGTTTGCTCGATTCCGTTCAGGTGTGGAAGAAGTGAAAGATGCACCACGCACCGGAAGACCTGTCGTCGAAGAAGTCGATAAAATCAAGGAAGTGATCGAGATACACCACAATAGTAGCAGCCGTACCATCACCCAGGAGCTGAATATCAGTCATATGACCGGTGAAAGACATTTAAAGTAGCTTGGCTACACAAAAAAACTCGAATTGACACCAAAAAACTTCATGGATCGAATATCCATCTGCGAATCGGTGCTGAATCGCAACAAAATCGACCCGTTTCTGGTCAGGAAGCTTTTGCTGTGTGTTTAGTGGGATTGACGGGGAATTATCTTCTAAAAGCTGCTCCCCTATGGCTAAACACACAATTCGATCCTCTACTATAAACAACTGAACCGCTTAAATACAGCAATCGCCCAGAAGCGGCCATATTTGGCCAATAGGAGAGGAATTGTGTTCCATCAGCACAACCCCAGACCACACACTTGGATTGTGACGCACCAGAAGCTCCGGAAGTTCGGGTGGGAGGTCCTTATGCATCCACTTTATAGTCCGAATCTGGCACCATCGGTTTACCATCTCTTCCGGTCAAATTCGAACGATTTATCTGGCGAGAAATTGACCTCAAAAGAGGCTTGTGAAAAACGATTGTCTCAGTTTTTTGCCAATAGGGAAGCAAGCTTCTATGAGTGGGGCTTATTGAAGTTGGAATCTTGTTGGGAACATATTCGATGATTGTACGCAATTGTATACAGATTTTAAATAAAGGCAAAAATACGAACGACTTTTCGTTCCAACCTAATATAATATATTATAGTTCGTAAGAATAACAAGAGCTTGGCGACTAGAAAAGATAGAGCCTTCAAATTTGAATATTAATATTCACCTATTATTTCCATAGAACATGTATTCAATGTAAGTAAGTGAAGGTTCGCTCACCCTACGGTAGATGAATTTAGGAGAATTTAGCCAGAAACGCCAAATTTTGTCTATCTGACATAAAAGCTTATAAAATTTTCCACAAAGGTGCTGAACAGATCGCTAGAAGGGTTAGCCCTATATAAGTCTGTCTCTCTTCTTTGGATTTTTGTATGAACAATTTTTGTTGTTGTTGTTCATACAGCTAGAAAGGTTCAATTTGGTGTGTTTGAATGTAATTCTAATAAAATATTTCATAAAGCCTCTATCTATATTTCCTATTTAAAGTTGAATGCGGGTACAGCGTATCTCGAAGTCGGACATATTCGACTGCAGCATTGTTTCTTGTTATATTGGTATTAACATTTGCCAAGAACTGCTTGAATAATATTTAACCTATCTCTAATGATGACACCTTTTAATATAACTTTTTATTTGCTTTGCTGTTCCCCCAAAATTACGTTACAAACTGTGTGACAAACTGAAAGTATCCCATTAAACGAATTACTCGTGCATATGCGAAGCGTATGAAAACATTAACTGACTAACACGACTTGGTTGCGTCACTTCAAATTACCTCTTGATTACGCAGCAAATTCAAATAACTAATTCAGGTCAATGTTGTGATTAGTTATTATTAAATTAAAGTATTTATTAGAAAAAAAAAGCGTTTATAGAATGTAATGATACACACTAAGCAGGCGTCAGACGATCACATTCGGGCTTTTCACACTCATCGACGCAAATTAGACCCTTGGAGGTATTGCAGACCTTATCACTGGGACAGGTACCAACATTCTGTGTGCGTACATCGCCATCACACTGTACAAATTGTGTGCGACTAATGCAGACGAAGGGCTTGTTCGACGCACACTCACCACAGAGCGCGTTTATATTGCATGCTGGTTCAGTGCTGCCGTCATCGATGCAGATGACACCCAGTTGTGTGCAGATCTTGCCAGAGGGACAGTTGAAAGTGGTGCTCACATCGCGTTGACCTTCGTAGCACATCTGATATGCGGTTTCATTGATGCAGGCCACTTGATTCGGCATGCAGGAATCGCAGGCAGCATTGGCCTCTGCATGGAAGATATAAATCACTGCGAAAGCGAGGCACTGAAATGTTTCAAAATTATTATTCGAGAACTACTTTTAAATGGCCAAAAGCACTGCCTACCAAAGTTTTATATATGAACTGCATTTTTTTTTTGCTTGTAAGTTACTTCGGAAGTTGTCTAGTTTGTACTGTTGCTGTTCAAGTAAATTCAGCGCGTTTTTATATCAAAGAAAAAGCGTAGAATAAGATGTTAGTCTGAAGAAGAATACATATTTTTTCTATTTTTTGCTTTGCTATCAATTAATGCTTAATTAAATACTTCAATAAAAACATGTATTACGTCTAATCTCATTTATCAGTAGCCAACTCAGGGGCACGCAACTCATTTGACAGTCCACACTTGTCAATAGTATGCTTAGAGACCAATAAAATGCTTAAGTTTTTTCGCAGGAAGCCAAATCTCAGTTGGCATTGGTAGATAAGGCGCGTTGAAATGGATGCGCAGCGCTCATAAAGATAAAAGCGACAGCAGCTTGAGTTTATAAAATAAAGAAGTCAACTTGAAGTAACCTCAGTATTAAAATTTCTACCGAACAAAGCATACAACATGATGTACAGATTGACGCTAAGCGTAAGTTTTCAATTGCATAATAAACTAACCGCTTCAATGAAAACTTCTCCTTCAGCTATGCTCGCTGCTGGCAATGCTGCTGACTACACTGCCCACAATCGATGCCACTTGTGGTGTTTGCAACAATGCGCATGCCTGCATCGACACAAATAAGTTCCAGATCTGTGTTGATAATAAACCCGTTACCACTCAGAATTATACATGCCCAACTGAGGGTCAAATTTGCACTAAATATGGCGCAATTTGCATGGATCCTTCGGAAAGCATAAAACCCGGCTGTGGTGATACCTCAAAGTGTGGTGATTGCTCAGCGGTGGAAGATGGACGCTTTGCTTGTCTCAGTCGCACCACATTCACGCCGTGCTTTAGTGGTGAAACTTTTGGCAATTTTGGCACTTGTCCCAATAATCGTCTATGTAGTACATCGGGCGCTGCTGCGGGCAAGCCTTGTGCTGATACTTGTCTTGACGATGCTGATATTTGTGATCGTAGTGCAAATTGGGATGATGATGATGAAACAACAAATGAGCCGCCAACTGAAGAAACTACTGAGGAGACAGCCACCACTGAAGCACCTGCTACACCAACAGAAGCACCTGTTACAACAACAGAAGCACCTGCTACAACAACAGAAGCACCTGCTACAACAACAGAAGAGCCTTCCGTTGAAACTACCACAACTACTGTATTTGCACCTACACCACCCACAGTTCCAGTAACTGAGCCCACTACCACTACAGTAAGAACACCAACATCTCAGGATATATGCCTAAACGGTTCAGGACGTTATGCACTGCCAAATGATATTGAATGCAACAGGTAAATTTATTATTAGTCAAAATTTTTAATGTAATATTTAACTCTGATTGAATTCTATTTCAGTTATGCATATTGCTTCTTTAGAGGTGGCGTTCTTCAGCACACAGTCATTGCTTGTCCGGCAACAATGCCCTACTTCAGTGCTACATCAACCAATTGTGGTCCACGCCAGCCAAGTACTGTTGGCTGCGTTTAAGTTTAAAGATTTTTTTATAGCATTTAAGCATTAAATATTTAAAAAATATATAAAAAATAAAAATAATTTTTTTTTCTGTACAAATTATATGGCAATGTTTCATTTATTTTAGTAAAAATTGTATTTCAAAACTACGTCATCACGTCTAAGCAATATTTAAAATTCAATAATTCGAGAACTTCTATGTGCTGTAGTAGTTCATTCACACTTTCCTTACTTATGTATGTTGACTTTTTTAATTTATGACCAAGTTCAACGGAGTTCAGACGGTAGCTGCTGATGTATTAATTATTTTGTTAGTTTTCTTGACTGAGAATTTCGTAAAAGCCTTTCATGCTTGACAATGTTTATATTGCCGGGTAGATCTTTAGTTGGGTTTGTTAAAATAAGTAAAAGTGCTGGATTCAAGTAGCTCATTGATATATAATACTAGTGATGGAAAGAAAATGACACAAGTGATTCTTTCACAGCGAATTGAAATGAAGACTTGCAAAATATTATTAAAAATTTTTCAAAAATGGAGTTCACCACAAAACGTCTTAATAATGGTGTCTTCAAGGCAAACTTATTTGATGCACATTTTTTGGTATAGTTTTGAAAATAAACAACAGCGTCCAATAAGGGTGTTGGCAAAAAATTTACAACATTCGTGTGAACCATCATCAATAGTCGACAGTTTGGTCACAAGGTTTCAAAGCAGTATCAGCAGTCAACAAGAAATAATGGGCAAACCAAAGATGCTCTCGATATGTTCGTATTAACTTTCGAGTTATCTGATGATATAAATGAAATTTTCAAAATATAAACAATTTTGAACTCAGTTGTATCAATTGCAAGACCGGTCAATCATTTAGTCGTACAAAAAATTATTGTGGTCAGCTAGTGGAGCTAAAATACTCGCTACCAACCAGATACCCCAATGTGCCCACTCATACACCTACCAGTATAAGAGAGAACAAGGACCTAGGCTCCGATCATCTGGCATTGACAACAATTCTGCCCTGAAATGTCGGCTTATTTGGAGAACTCCATTCGAAGCTAAATTCAGACTAAGTATAAGTATATTGTACTGGTCAGGTCGGACTTTACCTACTTCCCACAAGGCAGCATTGCAATTCCAACTGGCTGTGGTTGAAGTGAGCACTGCTCTTGGTGAAATAAACTTAGGTGCAATATATTGCCCTCCAGCGCGATTGCTTGATCTGAGCGACGCAGACCTCAGAAACATTCGGAATTTGGTAGGCAAGTAGGCAGAGACACTGGGTCTTGGGGGACTATACGTTAAATCGCAGAGGATTGCTGTTAGCTAACTACATCGAAGTTCTAGAAACCGGCTCCCCCTCTCGACACCCCACCAGAAGAGAAGGAACAGCTTCATGCCTACACTTTGCACTATATAGTGGTGTCCCTGACTGGCGGCTAAAAATATTTGATTCTTGGGATCTGCCTTCTGACCACCTGGCTTTAATAGCAACAATTACCACGTCACCAATCAGCCTACTAACACAAATGAGGCTTCTGCCAAAGCACTCTGACAACACCAAGTTCAAAAGTCACTTAGAAGCTAGTATTAATCTGAACACCAAACTGGCCTCAGCCGACGACATTGACGATGCGGTAGAAATTTTCATCTGCACCAATCTTATACAACAGGCTGTCAGTTATTCAGAAGAATAGTAGATTAAAAAGTTCACACCTTATCCGCAATCCATAACACAACTCAAGTTGAGAATGAAGCATAGTCATTCACTCAAATAATACAACATGCAGCATGGAATAGTACCACAGAAACCAGTAAAAGAATAAAAAGAATTAGTTAACCTTAAGCCAATTTAATTCTTATGCGGGCAAGAAGAAAACTTTCCGAAAGGTGGCAAAAGACGAGGTAACCAGGAGGTAAAACAAAGCTTAGTGAAATTATGTTTTTTGTTAGAAGTCACAATAATAATAAAATTTTTTCATACAAAAACCCAGAACGTTGGAACATATTTTTATGGGGTTAGTGTTTCGATCTCGCAGGAATTGGAATCTATATATACTTATTTAAATGGCTGTCAACCGTCTTCCGGCCATGGCCGCATTTAGGAAGGCGAGCCAGCCTCCATAGTCTTTTGCACACTGGCGCCAGTCGTTTTGAATGCCAAGTATGGAGAGATCTCTATTTCGGCGTCCACTAATCAAGTTTGGACCTCCATTTACATAATGCTCACTGGAGCTCTTTCAACGATTCGAATGAGGTGCTCAGCTCAGTGCAGCCGCTGGATTTTTATGCGTTGGACTATGTCAATCTCATCCAATAGCTCGTACAGTTCGCGGCTCGTCGCCGACTCTAATAGGACCGAAAATCCTGCGAAGAATCATCTTGTCGAAGATTTCCAACGCTGTTTCATCTGACTCAATCACGGTCCGTGCCTCTGTGCCATACAATAGGACCGGGAGAGATAGAGACTTCTTATTTGCTTGCTCAGCCCAAAAAATCATCTTTTTTGTTTGGTTAACTCTGTTCCAAGATAGACGAAGTTTCCTACAAGACTGAAGTTGCATTCTCAATCGTCAATGACCGTTAAAGACGCGATGATGGCGTGCGAGAAGACATCAAGTACTTCGTCTTGTCCTCATTTACCGCTAGACCTATGAGCCGAGACTGTTTTTCAATCTCTGAGAACGCCTTGCTAACTTGCCGTTTCTGTTAACCCGATGATATCGATGTCATCGGCGTAGGCGAGCAGCATCACTTTCTTTTGGAAGATCGAGCCCGACATATTCTGTATTTGCGGGCTCCGGCGTAGGATATATTCCATCAGAAGATAGAAATAGGCGCACGACAGAGCATCGCCCTGCCTGAAACCTCTCTTGGTATCAATGGGGTTGGAGATGTTTTTCCCCACCCTGACAACGCTTTGTGTGTTAGATAGCGTCGTAATGCAAAGACGAACAATCTTTGCCGGGTGTCGAAAAACTTCGATCGTATCGGTGTGCCGAAAGCAGCTTGAAAATCAACAAATAGGTGGTGCGTGTCTTTGTTGAACTCACGGGTCTTTTCCAAGATTTGGCGTAATGTGAATATTTGACCACTGTTCGACCTTTTTGGTCCGAAGCCGCACTGATATCGTCCTATCAGTGAATTCGTATATGGCTTCAGCCTATTACACAATACGCGCGAATCTTAAATCCGCTGAAAAGACGACTTATTCCGCGGTAGTTGGCGCAAGCAGCGGAAAAAATTATCGCAGAAACTGTTCGAAATAATTTACTCGAATGGGAAATTCTGGTCTTTAACGAGGAGCTAGTATTAAAGTTGAAGCCCCGCCACTCATGTAAACGATAAACGCAATTCGCCTTCTTTGAATCTGTTATAGGATAGGGAGACAACGGTCATCGAATCCTAATGGAAGTTTGCTGTGAGCATGCTCTATCTAAATAATCGTGTCGACGGTTTGGTCTCTTTAAAAGTGGTGATTTTAAGCTCAAAGAGGGGAAATGGCCGGATTGACCCAACAAGTTTAAATAAAAAGAATTAAAATCATTGTTCTATGTGGAGAAATAGAAATCGCTTCAGGAGTAGTCAGAATCATTGGGCTAAGTCGATAGTCAGCAAATGCTTCTCGAACGCCAAGAAAATGAAGGGTTTTATTCATCGTATTGTGACTGGCGGTAAAAAGAAAATCGGCATGTTCTACTACGAGCTGTTTTTAACCGAATAAATCGATCACAGGGGAACGCTAACGGTCTCAACTCATGCATAACTTGGAAACTCTGAAATGAGAAGTACTACCCCAAATGACATCGCTCCTTTCGACTATTTGTTCCGGTCAATGATACCTGGCATGTCTCAGCAGATGTTCAATCTATATGAACAATGCAAAAAAAAATAATTAGTTAATGGTTGGAAAGCCTCAAAAGACGAGTCGTTCTACCGAGCTGGTATCCGAAAATTGACAAAAAGTTGGAGCAATTTGTGGCCTGCAATGGAAACTACTTTAAATAATAAATTTTCACAAAGTTAGTAAACTGCTCATGTCTATGTAGAAGAAGCTTTTTATGACAATAAATATCAAGGATACCGGAAGAAATATGAACTCAATCAAAACATGTTTTTTTTTTTTCTAAATTGAAGGATAGATTTGATCCCTTAGCTTTCTCTTTAATAACTTACTCGTAATTAAGCACTTAATGTGCGCGAATTAGCATCAAATTTATTTTGCATAATATTTGTCTTTGATAGGAAGTAAGGTTAAGCGAATTTTCGGCTTCTTATACAATTTTCAGTTGCAAGCTCTACAAATAAACACTTTCGCTATCTCTTACTGGGAATTCGTAATCAGTGAAAATAACATAAAAAAGATTGTTAAATAATTTTCATAAAATGCAGATATGCACAATAAATGAATTAGTTGAGTAGTTGAGTGTGTGTCTATATTATTATAAGGTTCCAGTTAAATTCTGCTTTATAAACAAAAAAAAAAAAAGGCCGTAAAAGAAAAATGTTAAACGGCAAATAAACCAATTAGCAGCCGCCTCCAAAATAGACAGTAAAGCAAATAACAAGTAGAAGAAATTTCACCTCGCACTTGTAGCTGCCGGATTTATGCGTCGCATAAAGTGAGAAACCTTGGACGCGCTAAGACGTTTAACGCGCGAGTTTCAAATAAAAAAAAAAAAATTAAATAAAAAAAAACAGCAGGAAATAAAAATGACGCTGCAAAGCACCTTGAAATATTTGCAAGTAAGAAATTTTAGAAAGAGTTCAAGACCGAGCAAGCACTTCGCGCATGTCAAGGACATTTTTTTTTTAATGAGATTTACACATTTTCAGACTTTAATTGTGCTGGGCATAATATTTGGCAGCACAATATATGTGCATGCAGTGTGTAATGTCTGTCAGGAGAACGGCGTTGCCTGCATTAATTCGACATCCTTTTATCCTTGCTTTGGCAGTGAGTGTTTGAATGTGTATTTAAAATTTTGACTGTTTTAAAAATTATGCTGTATGTATCTGCAGCTAATGTGCCCAACAGAGATAAACTGTATAGCTGCAAAGAGGACTTTGACTGCACTGCCTTTTCAGCAATCTGTGTGCAAAAGAGCAGTCAACGCACGCCGAGTTGTGGTGACACCTCGAAATGTGGCCAGTGTAGCGCACAGCGTAACTCGCTCTTCACCTGTCTAAGTCGTGGCATATTTCAGATGTGCTACGGTGCTGCACGTCCCACCGGTCAATTGGGTTACTGTCCGCAGGGCTACATATGCGATGCAACCAGTGATGCGATTTGTGTGCCGAATTTGACTGGAACAAGTATTACATGTGACATAGCAGATGAACTGGTTGCACCCATCACAGATAATCCAATCACACCAACTGTCACACCAACTGTCACACCAACTGTCATACCAACTACCACACCAACTATCGCACCAACTACAAATCCACCGATGACACCGCAGCAAGTTTGTGAATCCGTGCGTCGAGGAGGTCTGTTTCCTACTACACCTAATGATCCTTTTTGCAAGAGGTATATTATATTTGCAATAAATAGTGTCACATTTAAGCTTTCATATTTGTAACTTTATATCTTACAGATATATCTCCTGCTACTACAGCAACGGCGTTATACGTGGTGTTTCTTACAACTGTGCAAATGGTTCATACTTTGATATCGATCGCGAGATGTGCACCATAATTAAGCCTACTTATTGTACCACATAATAAATACTTTAAATAGAACGAGAATTGGATAATATATTTTCTCTGCAAATCATCTAAGGTATAAATGAAGATTAGTATCTAGTAACTGTGCTTGGTTGCACAACCATCTCAGCATTATTATGCTAGGACTTATCGAAGAGGGAACATATAATTCCACTTCAGTGATTGGAGTAATCAAAATTAATATTCTTAGCTTTAACATTAACTAAAATTACACACGTTTGGGAGAAGAGGTATAGAAAGTTATTGACTTCCAATCACATAGGAATGGCTAAGAACAATTATTTAGGAAACAGCCTATGCAATAAACTTCCGTTAGTACACATATCCTCTGTATAACCTCTGCACATCCGCTTAGGGTTCAAAAACTTGTAAGAGAGAGGAAAATCCCTCCCATTTATTAAGTGAACCTGCAACCGCAAATTAATTAGCGCCAGTGAGGATACAAAGGAAGCCTCGAATGCAATCTCCCTACGAGGACAAAAACCCGTAAACGTTTAAGGAGCATGAATGTCCGCACCCTTGAAAGGGAAGATACAGCTGGTTGATGCCCTTGACAAATAGAAGGCTTATATCACTGCAATCTTGAAAATTTGATGGATAGATTGATGGTACAGAGTTGCTTTAAAAAAGCATACTGTGACATTTACTTAAGTGTAAATGATATAATGTAAGCCCGATTTGTGCGCACGCTCCGACGGTAGAGAAAGACGACGATGCTAACGATGAGTTCTATGAGCGCTTGAACCGTCTGTACGAGCGCTGTCCCAAACACGATGTCAAAATCGTGCTTGGCAATTTCAACGCCAAGATTGGGAAGGAAGGAATCTTTGGCCAACCGTCGGAAAATTTAGCCTTCACGACACTACCTCCAATAATGGAGAGAGGCTAATCGATTTCGCCGCAGGTCGGAACATGGTAGTTAGTAGTACCAGATTTCAACATCTTAATATCCACAAGGCTACATGGCTGAGTCCTGATCAAAAAACACGCAACCAAATTGATCATGTTCTGATTGACGGAAGTCACGCATCAAGCGTGTTGGACGTGCGAACGTTACGTGGTCCCAACATTGACTCGGACCATTATCTTGTCGCAGCCAAGGTACGCACTAGGCTCAGTGTAGTGCACGCCGCACGTTCCAACATGAAACGAAAGCTAGACGTGGGCAAGCTGCAATCCGAACAGACCGCCGCAGCCTTTTCAAACACACTCTCCCTACTGCTCCGGGAAAACTCTCCGTCTTCTCAAGATATATGTGAGCAGTGGAAACATATCACCCGCTCCATTGATAGGGCTACCAAGGATGTCATTGGTTATACAAAGCCTGTGAAGAATTCTTGGTACGACGAGGAGTGTCGCTATGCTAATGCCGAGAAGAACGTTTCCTATCAGCTAACTCGAGAGTAACGAAGAGAGGAGAAACGTCATTTCAGACTGAAGAAAATGGAGCACGAAAGGCGGGAGTTTGAGGATGTTGAGATGTTACGTGACAGAAATGAAGCTCGAAAGTTCTACCAAAAGATCAAGCGTCTGACTGAAGGTGTTAAACCCGAAGTAACTTTCTGTAAGGAGGTCAAAGGAAATCTGGTTACGGATGAACAGGAATCACTGAGATTATGTAGGAGTCATATTTCTAACCTACTTGGAGGCGATGAAGCGAATAATTCCGCCGACAGAGAAATGATACCGGAACTACCTGTTAATGATGGGACTATTGTAGTGTCACCGGACTATAACGAGGTCGATTGGGTTATCAAATAACAAAGCGGCAGGCTCTGATGGGTTGCCAGCTGAGATATTTAAAATCTCTCCGACCGCTTTGATAACAAAGACGTTTCAGGCAGTGTGATGCTCTGTCGTGTGATTTTTTCAATCTTCGGATGGAATACATCCTACGCCAGTGCCCGTACAAACAGAATATGTCGGGCTCGATCATCCAAAAGGAAGTGATGCTGCTCGGCGAGTTAGTAAGGCGTTCTCAGAGATTGAAAAACAGTTTCGGCTCATGGGTCTAGCGGTGAATGAGGACAAGACGAAGTACTTGGTGTCTTCTCGCACGCCATCATCGCGTCTTTAATGGTCATTGACGAGGGAGAATGCAAATTCATTCTTGTAGAAAACTTCGTCTATCTTGGAACAGAGATAACCAAAAAAAAAAGATGCTTTTTTGGGCTGAGCAAGCAAATGAGAAGTCTCTATCTCTCCCGGTCCTATTGTATGGCGCAGAGGCATGGACCGTGATTGTGTCGGACGAGACAGCGTTGGAAGTCTTCGAGTAGAAGATTCTTCGCAGGATCTTTGGTCCTATTAGAGTCGTCGGAGATTTTAGGTCCCGTATGAACCGCGAGCTGTACGAGCTATTCGATGAGGTTGACATAGTCCAGCGCATAAAATTCCAGTGGCTGCACTGGGCTGAGCACCTCATTTGAATGAATGAAAGAGCTCCAGCAGGCATGGTTTACATGGGGGGCCCAAACTTGATTGGAGGACGCTGAAATAGAGAGATCTCTCCGCACTTGTCATTCAAAACGACTGGCGCCGGCGCGCACAAGACTATGGAGGCTGTCGTGCCTTCCTAGACGCGGTTATGATCCATCGATTTTGGACGACCCTCACGAAATTCGTCGGTGAGCGAACTGCGGTCACGATTGAATTCGTTGCACCAGTTTTGCACAGTGGCCAAGATTGGAGCTTCATCACCAAAAGTTGATTGGTGCACTCTTGCCTTGATCGAACGTCGAAAATCGTAATAAATCATCGCACGACAATGTTACCCACACCATATGCGCTCGTACGTCAAACTGTTCAGTTTGCATCTGGTAACGTGTAATTCAATTTTGGCCACATAACCCATAAAATAAGTATCTTATCGAGACTAATTCCCAGTTTTATTAACTGAATTCTCAGAGTCTTATCATCTTCTTTAGCTGAATTACTAGTTGCTTCATCCATGGAAACAATAGATGTTATTTGTATTGATGAATCTGTGTCTATATCTTCACAATTGCTATTACTACTCGTCTGAACTTTTTTTCATACAAAATCTCAGAAGGTTTGTTTGTTAAAATAAAAGTTCTAGAATGCTATGAAATAGAGTATATTTGGATTTCTTAAATAATAAATTAAAGCAAATTTACATTAAATATTCTCATAGAGGCGACGGCAGTCGTACAGCGAGCTGGCAGTTGAGTTGTGCATTGTTGCAAAGTGTCACTGAAGAATGTACTGCCAGGACAATTGTAGAGATTACCACGCCAGGCTCCATTCAATACAAAACAGTTTACATACCTAAAAAACAAAAATTAAATATAATTGTTTATATTTAATTTAATTTTTAAACTCACTGTCTACAGGTGCTGCTTGGATTGGTGCCAAATGGAAATCGTCCATTTCGCTGTAAAGCAGCGCAGAAAGCATTCGGTGTAGGAGATGTCGTTGGCGGTGTTACTGTGGGTATTGATGTTGGCGTGGGCGTTGGCGTTGGCGTCGGAGTAGGAGTAGGTGTCACCGTTGGTGGTATATCATCCGCAAAGGAGCAGGAGGGTAAAGTCTAATAAAAAATTTACTTTACCACAAAACATATTTAAATTTGAAATTCATAAACTAATAACTTACGCCATTCGTCGAACTGCCACAAATAAACGGAGACTCAATATTACAGAACATGCCCGTGGCACAAGTACCAGCAATATTTGAAATTGTGTTACTATTCAAACACAAAGCGAACTGACTGGTTCCAGTGCACGCAAAGGCGCCAGTAATATCGCATTTATTGCAATCCGTGCAGGATGCCACCACTCCAGTTGCTGTGCTCCGCTGACAAATAACGCCCGAAAGATCGGAGGTGCACACAAAGCCAGTGGGACAACTAAATGGCACAAAACTGGGTATACCATTTGTACAGGCTTGCATTTGTGTGGATGAGTAGCAGGCCAGACTGTTGTTTAAATTGCATTCATTGCATTGAGCCGCCACTGAATGTTGCGTGAGTGCAAATAGTAGCACGAAGCAGTTTGGTAACTTAAAAAAGTAAAAGTTTTTAATGAATAAGCAATAATAAATATTTTTTTATTTTTTAACACTTACAATTTTTTGTATATTCAACAACATTTTTGCTGTGTTTGATTGCAATAACCGAGTTCTACTAATGTTGAAACGCGTTAAAGGAATACTATTTAAAGTGAATCTCGTTTATCTAATCAGAGCTAAGACAACAGCTAAACAGCTGTATTTAAGATAAATTTAGAGGTCTTCAAGATATGTAGATAAAAACGGAAATAAAAAATAATAATAATAAAAATTAAGACATATTTTGGTAAGCTTTACTGCTTGGCGAACAGAATTGATATCTTGGTACATATGTTATAAATTTTATTATACCGTGTACCCGTAGTGTAGCACTGCCACTGAATGTTCAGATCTTCCAAAAAAAGTTGTAGATAAAATTATTCCATAGATATTGGAGCTA
This sequence comes from Leucophenga maculata, assembly GCA_035044805.1. Classification (NCBI taxonomy): domain Eukaryota; kingdom Metazoa; phylum Arthropoda; class Insecta; order Diptera; family Drosophilidae; genus Leucophenga; species Leucophenga maculata. The sequence goes on along the minus strand of JAWNNP010001470.1, from coordinate 153,199 downwards.
AGAGTATGAAAGCGCGAAAGCTAACTGAAGCTGTAGACTTCTCAACTGAGTGTACACATCACATTTTACATAAATATTTGCAAGTGATGCCTAACACTTGACCATAGGCGCAACATTTTGACCACTTCAAAGTAGTGTTTTTGGCGTTGTTTAACAACATGGCTCCATTACACCACACCAGAGACCATGAATCAATTAAGAGAGTGTGTCTGGACGAATGTGACCCCCCAAAGAAGGCCAATATGGTTCAAGGCCACAGATTCTTTGGTGATGCACGTTTTGTCTTTCTTATCGATTAGCTCGTAAAGGGTTAATCGATATTGTTTAGTTTTTGAAGAGATTCGATATTGGTTTGAAGCAGAATCTATCGCATTTGGTGAAGTAAAAAGTTTTGTACCATAAAACCAACAGACGTGTGTAGTTCCCATGGAAGAAATGCATAAATTGCACTATGAACTGCTTCCCCATACAGTATATTCTCCAGATTTGGACTCTGTCACTATTTCCTGTTTCCAACCCTGGCTCGAATCGAGCGATGTCGAGAGAAAAGGAGAGAGGAGGAACGCCATTCCAAACGCAAGCAAAAGGAGCAAGAAGTGACGGAGTTTGAGGATATTGATGCTCAGCAATCACTGAGATTATGGAGAAGTCATTTTCTAACCTACTTGAAGGCGATGAAGCGTACAATTCCGCCGATAGAGAAATGACACCGGAACCACCAGTTTAACGAGGTCGATAAAAAGCTGAAAAATAACAAAGCGGCGGGCGGCGAAGAGTTAGTAAGGAGTATACACCAACTTTTATGCAAGATATGGTCCAATGATCACATACCCAATGACTGGAATTTAAGTGGGCTTTGTCCTTTGTTTAAGAAAGGAGTCATCGCTGTTTGCACCAACTCTGTCTTGCGTATTGTGTAATAGGCTGGAGCCATATATATATTCACTGATAGGACAATATTAGTGTGGCTTAACAAATCTTGGAAAAGACCCTTGAATTTAACATGGACACACAACACTATAAAGCCGCATTCGACACGCCGATACGATCTAAATTTTTCGACCTGTCTACACTAGGTATACCGTCAAAGATCATCCGCCTTTGCATGATGACGCTATCTTACACACAAAGCGTTGTCATGGTAGGAAATAATCGCTTCGAACCCTTTGTTACCAAGAGAGGTTTCAGGCTCTGTCGTGCGATTTTTTCAATCTTCTGATGGAATACATCCTACGCCAGTGCCCGTACGAACAGAAATGTCGGGCTCCATCTTCCAAAAGGAAGGGATGCTGCTCGCTTACAGTCTCGGCTCATGGATCTAGTGGTGAATGAATGGTCATTGACGATGGACAATTTCAACTTGAGTCTTGTAGAATACTTCGTCCATCTTAAATACGAAATAGCCAGCATTAACAACGCCAGCCTAGAGATCAGGCGAAGAATCACGCTTGCAAGTAGATACTATTTTGGGCTGAGCAATTAGAAGTAAAGCCCTCTTTCGAAAGACGAAAATCAAGATGTATAAGACGCAGATAGTCCTGTAACTATTGTATGGCGTAGAGGCATGGACCGTGATTGTGTTGGTCGAAACGGCGTTGGAAGTCTTTGAGAGGAAGATTCTGCGCAGGATTTTTGGTCCTATTAGAGGCTGCAACGAGTTTAGGTCCCGTATGAACCACGAGCTGTATGAGCTATTCGATGAGGTTGACATGGGCCAGCGCATAAAATTCCAGTGGCTGCACTGGGCTGGGCACCTCATTTGAATGGATGAAAGAGCACGCATGGTTTACATGGGTGGCTCTCACTTGATTGGAAGACGCTGCAACAGAAGATAACCGGGCGCGCGTTGGTATGACCAGGCATGGAGAGATCTCTCCGTACTTGGCATTTAAAACGACTGGCACCAGCGCCCACTAGACTATGGAAGCTGGCGCGCCTTCCTAAATGCGGCCATGACAGGAAGACGGTTGACGTCCATTTAAGTAAGAAAATGAGTAAATATGGATGCAACAAGCGTCGATTTCTATGCATTCTATGCATTCTTCTCCCCCATTATTTTGTGGATGAACTTCATAGAAGAAAGTGTAGGAACAATAGTCCGATCAAAATGTAAGCAACCTTTGCAGCCTGCTTGAACCCCAATTCATAGAACAACAAAGAGTTTTCAATACTTTTCAAATGATAATATACTCTATTGACCGAAGGAAACAATTCATAAAAGTCAAAATAAAATATATAGCAAGGTCCACACAAGTCGTAATATAGACGGTTCTTCAGTAGATCGACTAGTGAGTATGGACTGTTTATGCTTGGAATTTTTGTTCCTCCTAAATGGAATCCATATTCAGATGTGCTGTAAGAACTAAAGACATAATACATGTATCAAAATAGGTAGTCAAAGTACACTCTTTCTCTTATGTTTCGTTGAAGCTTTCAACAATCAAATGAAGCATAAGAAGCATTTAGCACTGGAGCCATTTTTGTATTTAGTTATTTTAGCTAAAAACGACAAATTTGTTGCATCTTACTCTAATTTTAAAAAAATATTGTAATTAGTTTCAAATCGGACCACTACTACTTAGACGAGTTAAAGATTTATGATCAAACTCTTATCTTTTGTTTTTCTGCGAAATTTTGTGATTAGATAAGAGCAGAGAAATTAAGTAGTTTTAGCTGCTGATAAGTTTTGTTACACATCAAAGAATATGCACAGTTGCAATTGCAGTGCGAAGGCGTCAAATCACACGATGAACTACGCTATAACTGTAAATATATCTAAACATAATACCATTAAATATCTGCTAATTTTCTATACCGAAATACAGTCGAGTTTGTTGCTTTTACTGCTGCTTTGTATACCAAGCAACATCAAAGCTGACTGCAATGTCTGCTCGGGTATTACAAATGTTGCCTGTGTCTCTCAAACGCAATTCCAGACTTGCATTGGTAATATACCGAGTGGTCCCATCAATTCCTGTCCCAATGGCTTCTTATGCACAGCGGAGGTTGTTATCTGTCAGGTGAATACCGGCGCAGTGGCTGTATCTTGCGCTGGTTGCAATGTTTGCGATGCAACTAATACCTTTGCCTGCACTGGTGCACGCACTTTTGCGCTATGTCTAGGCACAGGTCTCATATCCAGTATTACAGGCTCTTGTGCACCGAATTATGTATGCAATGTCAACTATCAACAAATTTGTGGTAGTCCCACATTGGGTGTAAGTAATTAGAAATTTAATAGTAAAATTTAGAGATACTTAGGAGATACATCCACAGATACCGGCAACTTGTTCCTTTTTGGATGATAGTACAACAACAACCGTTGCAACGGGCACCATATGGGATCCGACAGCATATTGTCGCAATATACGCCAAACTGGACGCTATCCATATGGTTCAAATATATACAGCAGCTGCAAACAGTAAGTTGAACTAATTTATGCCAAGAAGTTGTCTTGTATCTTCTTATCTTTTTAGATATATTTACTGTTATTTGCTGAATCGCTATTGGTATGGTGTGCTCTATACTTGCCCTGGTTCCACTTATTTCGATAGTGTTTCACGTAATTGTGCTACAAATATACCCTGGCGTTGCCGCTCTGGAGTGCAGAGTCTACAGCTTAATAATCTTTTATTAACTTGAGATATAGAATTTTTTATAGCATTTGAAGTTGAATTATATACAAAGTAAATTTGCTTCATTTGACTTTATAAGTTTTTGTCAATAAATTAATATTTCACATGCGCATACAATTATTTCGACACTTCTGTAGTTGCACTATAGGCTTTAAATATTGCCACGGAATGTTAACATTTGGCAGATGTAATGCAAAATTTAATAAAAAATGGTTCAATAAGTTGTCACTATTTTGGGTGAACAGACAACAGAATAATTGCAAACTCGACGTCCATTGCTCTACCATATATGACTATGTAAGTCTGGAATCACTGAAAATTGCAGAAATCACTTCTCTAAACTACTTGGAGGCGATGATGGTCACAGTTGGGATCGTCGGTCTAAGTGAACTCCTAGGTATATCACATCGTTGGAGTGTGGACTTATTCAGGTTGGCCGGTGGACGCGTAGCTTTGTTGAGGGAAAAAATTACGCGTTTAAACTTTTCACCATTCACTTTTATGCGCCAGTTTGCTAAACATTTCTCAATGATTTGAAGATGAGTACCTAGAGCAATGGACGCTTTACGTGGGCATCGGGATCGATATAGAATTAACAAACGTTGATGTTAATAGGCTCGGATTAGTGGGTATATCCGATGTGAATAATTGATATAGCAATGGTCCAAGCATATTGCCTTGAGGTACGCCTGCGTGTATGGAAAATGCACTTGAGATGTGATCTTTGTGTCTTACTGTGAAGCATCTGTTAGTTAAATATGATTCAAGTAACTTATGAGTATTTTGTAGAAGCAAAAATTTTGCCAAACTTGGTCGAATGCTTGTGCTAAATCGAGGATTAACGCTAGGCAATATTTACGGTGTTTGAAAGCCGTTCTTACTTCATTTGTGATTCCTGAAATGAAAACTTATGCGTGGGAATAATATTATTAATTTTCAGATGTGCTTTGAGTTTGTGTTGGAGTTTCATTTTAAATAGTTTTGAAAAACATTGGAGCAAGCTTATGGTCCTGTATGATTTTGGAAGTGTTTTGTCTTTGCCTGGCTTTGGTATCATTATGACTTGTATTGTGAAGCCTAACTAAGAACCGAAGAGCTAAGTTGCGAAGCTCTAGAATCATTTTCAATGTAATATGAACGTGCCTTGGCGACGTTTAGTGTTTTCAACACAATACTTTTAAGCTCTCTGAAGTGTGTTTTGAGAGCAGAGGCACAAGTTTGAGCGATATTCTGTAGTTGGAGAGTATATTAGGCTTGAATACTATTTGTAGGCAGAGACATTCGCTTTCGCTTCTTAAGCTATGAGCCCAGTATTCAGAAAGGTCTCTTTTTGGTAAGTCTGACTCGATCAGAGGCTTAATAGATTTCTGAGCTTTGCATAGAGAGGCTTTAGCACCAATTGGATATAGACTTTAGATGTATTGCCTTTGAGACAGACTTTCATTCAACTAATTGAGTTGAAGGAAATTTAAGTTTTGCCATATTAGGGCATTGCTTAGTTTCGGGAGATCTAGATGTCTGAAGTTTTCGCTTTAATCGTCTTTTTTCAAAGACTAAATGCTAAATACTATATCTATATCTATATCATTGTTAGTAACAGAATGTGTATTATGTCTTGAGGGCGCCGATTATATTATTTGGGTTGAGCAATGAGCGGAAGTTGTCTGCAGAGGCTTCGATATCAACTTCACAGATTTATATATTATTATATATTATTTGTTTTTAGGTCAATGAGTTCTTTTGGAGGTCAGTAAATACGATGTGTTACTCATTATTGACTTCTCGAGAAGCTTAAACATAACCGCAAAGTGATTAGATAAGACTTCGTCGAATGTTTGAGCAAATTTCGAGAGATATTTCTAGTAATTGCGAAATCTATTAAGTCTGTAATTTTCCTTGGTTCCGTTGGCCAGTACATAGGCCAGCTAGAGGAGGCAAAATCCAAAATATTACTTGGATTGGAGAGTGTGTAATATAATAGCTTCTCATTAAGGTTAGCCAATCTCGAGCACCTGTGTGGGTGTTTTGCATTGAAGTCACCAGCTGCAAGTTAAACAAGATCTAAGAATCTTTTAAAAAAGTCTGCAGTTATAGAAAACTTGGGTGGATAGTAAACTGCTGTGAGTGATATTCTTCCGAAGGTTTCATGAACGCAAATAGAGGTTGCTTGCAAATAATTTCTTAAATATGGCTCTAACAAGTAATGTTTAATTCGTTTACGAATTAATATACCCGTTCCATCATGAGCTTTACCGTCTGGTTGATTTGTAGCTTAAAATATGGAGGCTGAGATATGAAAATGGTTTTTATTAGGGAGAAGATGCTCCCAAAGTACTAACACATCTACTTCTTTATCAACCAGAATTTTACTTAGTTCGAGTTTGCTTTGCGTCATGCCATTAGCGTTCTATAGTATTATTTTTGAGTTTATGACATTTGGTTTTGGGGTTTCACCATTTTTATAGAAAAAATATATTTTCTTTGAAATATTATGCAAATAAACACATGTTGTAGCGAAGCTTGCTGTAGCAGTGTAAGTCGTTCTGGTGGTGATTTTGCGGTCTCTCGCTTTTTTGTCAGTAAGTGTGTCTCAGCATGCACACAATTCGTTCAAATGTATAGCAGTTCTCTATCTCTTTGTGCATTTTATTTCGTATCTCTGTACCTAACATGGCTCATGAACTCATCCGAGCTTAGAATGTATATCTTGTGCGTTAGAATCCATATTATGTAATTCACCCAATTCAACTTTGTCTGCATGACGATCTATGCGCTCTGCCTTCTTCTTCATAAAATGCTTAGTGAGATAGTTGATTTCTTTGTTAATTAATTAACTCTAAGACTTCCTACTAGTATTACGCGTAACTACCTAATGACGAACGATCGAAGCAGTTCAAAAATTTGATCGATCATATAAACTGTCTACTTCTTCGCTTTCGTACACATTATTTTAAATGCGATCATTTATGCACAGTTATCTAATAGCTTCTGCACAGAAAAGGAGAAGGTTTACATGGTAAGTTTCATTTACAATCGAGCAATTATTCTTGCGCCAACTTGTTGAGGTTTTGTCTAATAAAATTTGCCACTCGTTCACAACAGATAAATTCGTGGAATAAATAATTTGGCATATAAAATAATTATAACTCGTTAAAATAATTAAGGAAAAACTTTATTGTTACTACGGAAAAAATATATATTTATATGCATATCGGTTATATAAAATCTATAACTCTCTTTGCGCTCTAACCCAAGCGTATATTATTCACTTGTATGCTAGCGACGGTGCCAGCGCATCTTTCCGGTACAGTAGGCGAGCAGTTTGAATTTTTATCATCGAAATAATTGCTGCCTGGGCAGACATAAATGGCGCTGATCCATGCATCACCATTTTTAATACAGCGTAGATATCTGAAAAGGACAAAAATAATAAATATTTTGATTACATCAACTTCTATATATCAAATATACTGTTTGCACGTTGTGGCTTGGTCTATGCCAACGGGATAACGCCCTTCTTTGTTAATAGAAGCACAAAATCCTTGCGGATTATCACTGGGCGATGGTGTTGGTGGAGGTGCTGTAGGATCCAATGCAAGCGAACATGTTGGTGGATCAACGCCACAGATATTTTTATTGTCTTTGTTGCAATAGGTGCCTTCCGTACAAGTGCCTTGGATAGCCGAGGCGTTAGCTGCGCCAAGACAAAGCGCAAATGTCTTGGAAGTAAGACAAGCAAAGGTATTCTCTGAATTGCAAACTTTACAATTCTCACAGCCTATCTCCAATGGTGTCAGATTAGCACGGCATTTGCCAGCCAAATCACATTGGCTGTTAGCAGGACAGTTGATGGCGCTGCCAGATGGCAAATTATCCTCACAATATTGATATTGATTGGCGGAGATGCAGGCGAAGCCATCAGGAGTGCAAGCGTTGCAATCGCCCAGCACTGCAGCAGGCAATATAAATGCCAACAAGAGGCCTACAATGTGCTATAATAGGAGCAGAGAAAAAAGGATAATTTTCGCTTTTTTGATAGACAAGCTTTGACTCACCAAATGCATTTTGCGTATTTTCACGAAACAGTTCAATTCAAAATGCAGCACACAACTGTCGCCAAATGCGCGTGATTGCCACTGATATAGACGGCTCTACTCCATTCGCAGAATCTAATCTTAATTGGCCAAATTATAGTCAAGTGCAATGTCAACTTGTATGCAAATAAATGCAAATAAAAGCAAAAATGATTTATAATCTGCGATATGCATTGTACATGAGTACAATGCATCTCGCCACTACTTTAAAATTTATACAAGACAACAAAGAATTTGTAAATATTTTCAATTTTCAACTAATTTTGAAATGCTACTGGTTTGGCCGTTTCTTCCTCTTCTTTAAGACCTGTCAGCGTGGCGGACAGTTTTCTATTTTCGCGATGATCTTGCTTGAATAGGCAGTCGACGCGATCGGTCTCAAAGAATGCGTAGACCACGCGTAAATTATTGGTAAAGCCGCCGCCATCTTTCCATGAGCTAACAATTACAATTGCATCACCATCCGATATGAGTTCCATCTTTTTGGCCAGCGTCAACGTATATCTAACCCGCGCATCGTTTTCTGCTGTCCAATCATCATTGGGCGTCTCTGAATAGATTACAGATATAATGCCACGATGCAGCTGCACCCAGCGCGCTGCTCTAGTGCAACGTGTCACCGCCATAATGGGACAACGTGGTCGATATTTGCTCACCAGCGCCGCTGAGCGTCCCGAAGTGGTGATGACCACAATAAGTGTGGCATGTGAACGTCTTGCCGTCTCCACAGCAGCTATGGCCACCGAATGTGCTGCATCAACTTCGCTAAAACCATGCGCCACCAGATCTTCGAAGAGGTCACGAAACCAGAGCACCTTCTCTGCCTCGCGACATATTGTATTACACATGTGCACCGTTTCCATGGGATTTGGACCAATTGCAACTTCCGATGACAGCAGCACCGAATCTGCACCATCAATTACTATATTACTGAGATCGAAAACTTCGGCGCGTGTCGGAAATGGATTCTGGCGCATCGATTCAAGTATATGCGATGCAACGATGACCGGTTTGCCCATTTTATTGCACTGCGCCAGCACTGCCTTCTGTGTGAGAAAGAGTTTTTCCGGCGGAATTTGTGTACCAATATCAGCACGTGCAATCAATAAGCCATCGGCGCATTTCATAATCTCCGTGACACGACTGAGACTTATTTTACTGTCGATTTTTGCTATAATCTTGATATTCTTGCCCTTCTCGCCGAGCACAGTGCGCAACTCGCGTATTGAATTCGCACTACGCACTGCCGATGCAAAGACAAAATCAACGCCCGCCTGCACACCAAACTGCAGATCGTACATATCCTTCTCGGATACTGCGGGTAAATCAATTTCCACCTCCGGCAGTATGACATTACGATTCGAGCCCAGAGCACCGCCCTGCACCACTTCACACATAATGCCATCAATGGCCACCTCCAGTATGGTCAGCATTATACGCCCATCATCGATGAACATGCGATCGCCGGTTTTTGTTAGATTTATTATATTCGGATAGTCAATGTAGACCGCTTCGCGATTGCCTTTGTCGTATAGATCGCGATTGACTGAAAGTCGTAGATTGTCGCCCTTACGCAGTTGCACCTCGTTGCCGCCCTCTATCAGGCCCGTGCGTATCTGTGGGCCGCGCGTATCCAGTGCAAATCCAATGGCTGTGTGATAACCATTCTCCTTGAAGAGCTGCTCCAGCGCATCACGCACCAGCTCAATGGTCGCAGCATGTGCCTCGTGAGATTCATGCGAAAAATTCAGTCGGAAAATCGTGACGCCCCACTTGATCATTTTTAAAATATGCTGATACGAACGTGAGGCCTTCGAGATGGTCGCAATTATGTTCACCAAACGTCGATGCTGCGCCGATTCCTTCAAGTCTAAATCACAATTGTGATCGAGTATGGTGCTGCCCTCTTTCAGATTGTCGCGTGCGGAGAGCGCCATTTTGCATTAAATAATTACACAAAGTTTTAAATTTATTATTAATTAATTAATTATTAATTTTAAATTTATTAACGCGTAAATTTGCTACAAAAAATTTTGTTGCACAAATAATATCTAAAAAAATAATAGAAAGCGCTGCCTATAATTTATTTATCTAACTTTGACTTAAATTAATTTCTATTCTGATAGCATTTGGCAAGGTTTGCTTAGCCTTCACAATCGATTTCAATCTGTTGCCAATTTGCAAGTCAAATTCGATTTGAGACTTCATCAATTTCATGGAAAAATGTCAAAAGTTTTATTTAATTAAGAAGTTTTTCTGCTGCGTTTCAAAATAACCAATTTAGCTACATAGGATGCCATAAATACGAAAGAGATAGCGTGTAGCGGAAAGCGAGAAAGTGATACTTCTTGAATAAAAACAATACAGGAGCGAGGTCACCAAACACTTATATCCTACAAAAGCGACGGAATGCTCATTCTGGAAAGTAACAAACAAATTAGGCCAACCTATTCCGGGCCGCGTTTTCTTACTCGTACATTCTTTGGCACTGAAACACTATACAGACTCAACCTTGGTCTCTGCTATGCTGTTATATTAATGAGCCGATGTCATAATTTCAAGTAAATTAATAAATTAAAATGGACGACTTAAGTTAGCTATTTTTAGTAAATATTTTTAGTAAAATCTTTCTAAATTTAAAATATTTCATGATTTATTATTTAGTTCACCAACGACGCAGCGCTTATATCCGCTTAACTAATACAATCAGATTTGCCAAAAGGCATTCAAATGCTGTGGTTTGTATTTCTTTTTTTTTTCTATAATTTAGCAAAGAATTCACATAAACAAATTTGAACGCATTTGACGAAATCTCTGCGTTGAAGCATTTAATTTATTTTCAAATATATTTTAAATTCATGGCACGCAGATTAGCGTGTGCTTAGCACGCTGACACACAGAAAAACATTCTTAAAATAGTTTTCATAAAAATATTTTTTTATAAAAGAACAAAAAATAATCCTAATTGTTATTTTTTGGTGAACGAATAAATGCTGAATTGTTTCTATTGAAATGGGAATATATTGAATATGAAAAATGTGCGAATAAGCCAATATATTTATTTATTTATGTTTTATTTTTAAATATATTTAATTTAACTGAATTTAATTTAACTTTTAATAAAACAAAATGGATTCGAGCTACCCTGCAGTTTCTTGAAGCATAGATTTGTTACTAGATTTGCTTGCTTATTTTCTAATTGACTTACCATTGCACTTACAAAAGGCTTTAATAATACTTACTTACTTACTTACTTAAATGGCCGTCAACCGTCTTTCGGTCATTAGGAAGGCGCGCCAGCCTCCATAATCTAGTGGGCGCTGGCGCCATTCGTTTTGATTGCCAAGTACGGAGAGATCTCTCCATACCTGGTCATTCCAACGCGTGCCCGGGCGTCCTCTATTTCGGCGTCTACCCATCAAGTTTGGGACCCATGTAAACCATGCGAGCTTTTTCATCCATTCGAAGGCAGCCGCTGGAATTTTATACGCTGGACTATGTCAACCTGATCGAATAGCTCGTACAGTTCGCGGTTCATACGGGACCTAAAAATCTTCCTCTCGAAGACTTTCAACGCTGTCTTATCCGACTCAATCACGGTCCATGCATCTGCGCCATACAATAGGACCGGGAGTATCAGCGTCTTATATATCTTTATTTTCGTCCGTCGAAAGAGGGCTTTACTTCTCATTTGGTTGCTCAGCCCAAAAAAGCATCTGTTTGCAAGCGTGATTCTTCGCCTGATCTCCAGGCTGACGTTGTTGTTACTGGTTATCTCTGTTCCAAGATAGACGAAGATTTCTACAACACTGAAGTTGAAATTCTCCATCGTCACTGACCGTCAAAGACGCGTTGACTGAGTGCGAGAAGACACCAAGTACTTCGTCTTGCCCTCATTCACCGCCAGACCCATGAGTCGAGATTGTTTTTCCATCTCCGAGAACACCTTGCTGACTCGCCGTTCCTGCGTACCGATGATATCGATGTCAACGGCGTAAGCGAGCAGCATCACTTCCTTTTGGAAGATGGAGCCCGACATACTCTATATGTTCGGGCACTGGAGTAGGAGGTATTCCATCAGGAGATTGAAAAAATCGCACGACAGAGAATCGCCCTTCCTGAAACCTCTTTTGGTATCAAAGGGTTCGGAGAGGTCTTATATTCGACTCCTTTCTTAAAGATAGGTGAGAGAACACTGGGATTCCAGTTATTGGGTGTGCGTGCATCGGACCATATTCTGCATAAAAGTTGGATAAAACAACTCAGCTGGCAGCCCATCAGAGCATGCCGCTTTGTTATTTTTGAGCTTTTTGAAAACCGAATCGACCTCGTTATAGTCCAGGGGCTTTACAATAGTCCATCATTAACTGGAAGTACCAGTGTCATTTCTCTATCGGCGGAATTGGGCGCTTCATCACCTCCGAGTAGGTTAGAAAAATGACTCCTCCTAATCTCAGTGATTCCTGTTCATCCGTAACCAGATTTCCTTTGACCTCCTTACAGAAAGTTACTTCGGGTTGAACACCTTCAGTCAGACGCTTGATCTTTTGGTAGAACTTTCGAGCTTCATTTCTGTCACGTAACATCTCAACATCCTCAAACTCCCGCCTTTCGTGCTCCATTTTCTTCAGTCTGAAATGACGTTTCTCCTCTCTTCGTTACTCTCGAGTTAGCTGATAGGAAACGTTCTTCTCGGCATTAGCATAGCGACACTCCTCGTCGTACCAAGAATTCTTCACAGGTTTTGTATAACCAATGACATCCTTGGCAGCCCTATCAATGGAGCGGGTGATATGTTTCCACTGCTCACATATTTCTTGAGAAGACGGAGAGGTTTCCCGGAGCAGTAGGGAGAGTGTGTTTAAAAAGGCTGCGGCGGTCTGTTCGGATTGCAGCTTGCCCACGTCTAGCTTTCGTTTCATGTTGGAACGTGCGGCGTGCACTACACTGAGCCTAGTGCGTACCTTGGCTGCGACAAGATAATGGTCCGAGTCAATGTTGGGACCACGTAACGTTCGCACGTCCAACACGCTCGATGCGTGCCTTCCGTCAATCAGAACATGATCAATTTGGTTGCGTGTTATTTGATCTGGATTTAGCCATGTAGCCTTGTGGATGTTAAGATGTTGAAATCTGGTACTACTAACTACCATGTTCCGACCTGCGGCGAAATCGATTTGCCTCTCTCCATTTTTGGAGGTAGTGTCGTGTAGGCTAAATTTTCCGACGGTTCGGCCAACGATTCCTTCCTTCCCAATCTTGTCGTTGAAATCGCCAAGCACGACGTTCCTAGTGCTCATAGAACTCATCTTTAGCATCATCATATTTTTCTTCCGTAGGGGCATGCGCACAAATCAGGCTTATATTAAAATATTTAGCCTTAATGCGTATCCACGTAGTTTCCTACTCACCACGAAACCACATTCAAATTGGTGCTTACTCGCATGGCAGCTGTAATAGATGTCACAGGATGCTTTTTTAGAGCAACCCTGTCCTATCCATCGGATTTCTTGGATTGCGGTGATGTCAGCCTTGCATCTTGTGAGGACATCAACCAGCTGGATATTTGCACCATCCCAATTAAGGGTGCGGACATTCCAGGTGCATATCCTAAAATCGTGATCCTTATATCATTTGCGGGGGTCGTCGTCATAGTGTGTCTTCGAGGCTTCCTGTTAGTTTCCATTGGAGATATATTTTTACAGTGGCAGGCCCCAAGCCCAGCGCACCAACCCCTAATTAAGGGGGATGGGTTTTCGCCTTCTCATGTTAGCTCACCTCTGAACGGACATGTGAGGTGTAACAAGAATCATTATTGGTCATTCCCAAGTGTCAACAACTTTTCTCACAATGTAAACTTGAGCAAACGAGTCCCATATTCCATAGTCCCAAATAAAGATGTTTTCCATACAAACATCAATAAGTGGGCTTTTATGGGTTTCTATGAGTTTTTTACTTCAAAATATTATGGGACACGCGTGCTAGTATATACGTGTATATGTGTATCTGATGGACGCTTTTAATATTCCCTCTTCACATACATATATTAATCGCCCCTCCTTTGGGGAGAAATACCACCCACTTAAAGGTTTTTTTTTTTTATTAAATCTTTTTCAGTTTAAAAGTTGATATGGTGGCTGTTTGTGAACACCCACTTCAGACTGCACACTTCATAAAATGGGAAAATGTTACACGGTTAGATCAATTTGTTTGTATAATAGCCATGTGTAATATTTATATTTAAGTATTTTGTTTTTTTTTTTCAATTTTCATACAATTCCATAAACTTCATCTACACATTTACCCTATAGGTACAGTGTATACATTCAATGCACTTAATTCGTTCAGGGGACCTGAGAACTTGAGCGTGTGAACGCAATCAATCACAGCGTTGAAAGCAATAAACTTTTTAACATGCAATAAGTCAAAGTCAAGTTGGCAAATTTCCACAGGAAATAGCTTATAAGTAGGATTGCACATACCCGATACCCGACTGATGCGTGTGCTGGGTGCTGCGTTGTAGGTGTTTTTTACATTCCCATCGGAAAAATCAATTTGCTGCTGTTGTAATGCATAACATTCGAGTGCAGTCGATCGTATTAATAGACCAACAGAAGCAACGTGCTAGCAAGGAAGGATACAGCAATTGTCCCAAGGACCAAGTACAGCTACAAAAAGTGCATGGGAGCGTACTATAAAAAAAAAAAAAAAAGTTTCACAACCACATAGCCTTGCGAAGTGACCCACATAGGAGAACAATATAGAATGCAATGATTTTTGGAGAAGTGGGAAAATGGGCAATATAATCCAGTGCACAATGTATGCAGATGTAAAACGCCTTGAAGGCTGCCACAGCTGCAGTCAGTTGGTCGACTGAGCTGAGCTGAGCTGAGCAATGACGATGAGGATGACGCCGACGCACAAAACACTTTGCCGTCAAAATGTCTGTAAAACTTTACTGCAAGCCAACAAATTGCGAAAACACTTCATAATTGTGTAGAGCGAAGGGGTAGGGTGTAGTGCGATTTGCTTGTATAGGACTGTGCAACTTGAACACGCAGAAAGTCAGCAGAAAAATGGTTTGTACCATGCAGCACAGCACACAATTTCAAGGTGTAATCAGTGTTGCTGCTCACATTGCGTATACGTAATATGCATGAAATTCTAGCAAAATGTCTTACACACACACACACACACACACACACAGTGTGAGCAATTTTCCAACACAAGTGCTACGAGTTCAAAGTTGGCATTTGAAAAGGTCGAGTGGGACTCATATGAGCAGCATTGAGCAGAAGAAAAAGAAGAAGAAGAAAAAAATTCGTAATGAATTGGGAAGTAATTAAACGCTGTGCAAAGCCAAAGCAAAGAAAAAAAATTGTTTCTTAAATGATGAAACTTGTTCAATATGTAGCAAGATGTAATATTTTTTATATATAAATTTGTCGTTTTGAAAAATTATTTAAGGGCGAAACTATATCTCTATATCTATTTGGTACCATATTACGTTCGACCTTGGGACAAGAAACACTGTTTGTTAAAATTGCAATGCTTTTGATTTCGACATCACCGGAGCCATTGGCATCATAACTTTCTGGCCAAGCACCTCTATTGAAGCATATCTTGCAGAATATAATAAAAAAATAGCTCCTTCCATGTTGATGATAAAATCTTTTTCTACTGCAAAACAAATATCAGCGAATCAAGAGTTTGTCTTTAAACTAATTAATTTAAGGACACATACACCAATGTGGAACAGGCAATGGTGGACCGTCAAGCTCTAAGTACTTTAACAACTGCTCATACGGAATGTTGGCAGTAAATGGGGGCTCAGATAAAATATTGTCATCATCTAGGTGTACCAAATCATAATATTCCGTACTATCAAAATATATAGCATGCTTTTTATAAGCACTTAGTTTTGTTGGGTCATACATCTTCTCAAGATAATGCATACTTTTTTTTATGGTTCTCTCACGGATGGATTTTCTATTAAACATTTGAGTAAAAACATTGTCAGTAAAATACAACAAATCGACTTGCAGATCACCTCACCCATCTCGAAGAGTGGCTGGGCAACTGGAGGATAAAAGTCAATGAACACGCTCAATAGAGGTACTTGCCCTACGCTAACTCTGAACAATATTACGATCCCACAGGCCAATGAGGTCATGCATCTCGGCATTCATCTCGAAAGACGACTCACATATCGCAAACACATTGAAGCGAAGAAAACACAAATTAAACTGAAGGCCAAATCCCTACACTGGCTTATTAATTCACGATCACTCTTAAATCTGGTTTACAAGGTGTTGCTTTATAACACAGTTATAAAGCCTATTTGGACATACGGAACCCAGCTATGGGGCAATGCAAGCGCCAGCAATGTGGAAATAATTCAAAGAGCTCAATCTAAAATTCTTAGAACAATAACTGCTGCACCATGGTACATTCGAAACGATTGTATTCACAGAGATCTGAATATCCCAACTGTGCAGTCTGAAATAGCTCGAACAAAGCGAAACTATTCTAAAAAACTCGAATATCACCCAAACCCGCTCGCAAGAGTTCTCACTCAACAAAATAACACAACGCGACTCAGAAGAACTGACCTCCCAAGCTCAGTGTTAAATTTTTAGCGCCGCTGTAAATTACTAGCCTCCATCTGGATGGCTAGTACATATTATAAGTTTAGATATAAGAATTTATTGTTAATTATTGTTAGTCCTAAGAAAAGGAGATTCAATAAATAAGAAGAAAGTAGCAAAAAAAAAAAAAAAGTGAAACACTTTCCGGATAAGCAAAATATGAATTGCTGCTGACAACAGTATAAACAATTTCCAGAAAGATTTGGCGGCAAATATTCCATCGTCCTTATAAATTTGTATATCAGTGCACTACCAATTTGTCGTCACATAAACTCGTAAAAGACGGCTTGCTTTAGTTACCCATCGAGAGGGACAAACAATTCCTGGTTGGCCAAATCTTCTGTACAAATATTTAACGTCTGTTGAAGGAGCATCAGTTTGTAATGGTGGAGGCATATTTTCCAACGAAAAATATTGCAAATCGGGTTCAACCTATAAATATATATTTTTTTTTAAACATAATTTATTTTGTCACGCAACGTTCAGTGTGAACATTAATTGAAAAATATCTGCTTGTTTACGTGAAGTTGTTCACATTTTTCAATTAATTTCATTATATTTCCACTACCAGTTCGTGGTCCAATGCCGTGAACAAATGACGAAACGGAAATTCATTGAAATATATCAAACAAACCAATGCAACAGCCTACCCAGCGATAATTCAAATGTTCGTAAAATATAATTTTTTTAACGATTTTTATAGATCTAACTTAACAGAAGCAAGAAACGTATGTTTTAATGAAGATTGGTCATTTGATTCTAAGGCATTTTGAAAGTCCTGGTCCTAAAAAGAGTGTTGCTACCAATTTTGTCAGGATCGTACTGAAAACACTAAAGATATTGGAATAAAATAAAATTTAAAAATAAAAAATTTTTCAACTCAAAAAGCGTGGACCAGGAATTGATTTTTGAACTATGGTTTCTTGGTGAAAATAACTTAGAATTGAACGTTGATTTTGAATATTGGGTACCATTTTTAATTTTTTTTTTTTTTGGGCTCACACAAATCGATGCTCCCTAATATACATAGGTCTTTACTAATCTATTATCAAACTGTGAGAGGATTAAGAACTAAGCTTAAAAATTTGTATCTTAATAGTTTTGTTTTTAAGGCTAGAAGACAATGAGTCTTTTCATTGAAACTTGGCTTCAACATCACATCCTTCTTTCGGAGTTATTTTGTAATAATTTAGTTTCTTTTAGAAAATATCGTCCCATTCGCCCTCAATCAAATCAACTCTATTGACAGAAGAAATTAGTATTCTAAGCCAGGAGACTTTTTTTCTTAAACCTTCATTTCGTAGTTTTAACTTACTCATTCCTCCAGCAGCAGATGTGAAAGGTAATCTTATTGTCGTAGGCAATTTTAATCTTTCAAATATAAGATGGTCAGATTGATTCGTCGTGATAGTCTATCGTTTGCACTGTGGAATAAGTCTTTCAATCGGATATAAGATTCTGTCACGCGTATTGTTAAATTGGCTGAAGCCATATATGAAAGCACTGATAGTATATAATCAGTCAAATCAATTACCAAATATTCACACTGCGAAAGGCTCAGGGCAGGACCTTTAGTTTTACAAAGTCACAGTTGTCAAATATGATGTCGATATCAACGAAGTTTTCGACGCCCTATCTACACTAGGTACTCCAGCAAAGATCAGCGCCAGAAATGACAAGTAGCTCCAAAGCACCCAAAGCTGATGGTACCTGAAACTTCTGCTGAAAACTTGAAGGCATGAATTCCACTCTTCGATACGATACGATCAACAAAAAGACGAAGATGGGCTGGATAACTTTTTGCTAAAATTCAAAAAGCAGAACTTTTCCTAGTCACATACCAAGCAAATGATGCATAAATCAGGAAAGAGCCAGTCGGAAGTGAATTCATACCCATCAGCTTATTTCCTGCGTTAGCCTAGCTTTTTGATTAAAACTGTATAGAAACGCATACCAAATTTCCAGTTAGTAAAGGTCTTTGAACTCCAAATGATCTAAATAAAGTGGTCAACTTTAATTTCGAAGGTTTTGAGGCCAAGTAGTACATGGCCTAAGATATAACGTAGGCGAATCACCCTAGACAAACAATAATAAATACAGAAAATTATTTTATGGCTCGTGAAACAGACTTTAATAGCAAATTTAACGAAGTAATAATTAAATTTTGCTATGAAATAATTAACTGAGGACTAGAATTGATAACCTTATACAAAGATTTGAAGAAAATGTATTAAAAAAAAATTTAAATTGTTAAGAAACAATTTATATATATACCATGTCTGTGTGATAGATTCGCAACATGTAAAATGTATGACAAAGCAAAAGTTGTGGAGAGTTTCGATCTATTGGCACCCTAAGGTCTCGAGGCCATTTTGCGGAACGCGCTGTTTCGGTTGACAGCAGAAAACAACGATTTTCGAAGCCGATTTAGAGAAAGTCTCGAAAATAGACTCTCCTAAAAAGGTGCTCAGCTATTGGCACACATTTACACTTGGCTGCTCTCGGGATATTTGCTTGCGCCTTCTCTACTATTTTAGTCAAAGTGTCGTTGCGCTGTTGACGTTTTTCTTTCATCTCCGAAATAAACTCTGGAGAGGTTAGCACAACGCTTATCATGCTTATCATGAATTTTCGTCTACGATTCGACGGTGTTAAATGACCAGCTACAGCCACCAACGAAGCCAAACTAGTTGTTGCCACATGTGAAGGATTGTCGACTACAACAATATGGCGTTGACCGTCTTCGTTGGCATTATTTTCGGTTGCAATTGAAAACGGAAAAAATGACAGTAAAGTCACGCCATTTTCTGTTGCCAAATCCAGAGTTGCTATGGATAGATGAGAGGTGTGGTTATCCAGAAGCAACAAAACCTTCGATAAGGTGCCTTCGATAAGTGGCTCTTTATGATAAAATGTTCCATAAATTTTACGAAATGATTATCCATGATTCGTTATCCATGAATATTGTCTGCATTTGATTTCTCGAGAAAAGAAAAAACGGTGGGTGATCTACTACCTCGCTCAGCGGATGACATTCGAACGACTTGGCTTACACCCTTTATTTACCCTATTTGCTAAATATTGCTAAAACCTCTTGACAATACACTTAACGACGAGCCAAGAGTCATTAGAGTTGGGAGTCATTATGGGTAATTAGAAAATTAAAAATGTCTCAATAGTAAAATACAAGGTTACCAAAAGTCATGTAACAATGATTCACATTAATAGAATATGTATTAACCTTGAATTGAAAGATTAAATGAATTATACAGCTACAAAATTTCCTGTGTGCCTGCTGCAGAAACTTTAAAGGATAATTAATAACACAACTACTACAAAAACAAAAAAAAAAAAGGCAATTAATATTCAAATTGAACAATTATCTAAAACGCCCACCTGTCAAGTTGAGCAAACACAGCCATCCTTGCCTAATCCTTCTACTACGGCAACGAATACGGCAATGATTAATGTTCGGCAACCACACTCTACGACTATGCAACGACAAAGTATTTTAAGTAAAGGCAAAAGTCAAGGAAGTTTCCGAGAAGCCTTTCAAAAATATTTATACGTAGCTACATATTTATTGAACTTGTTTGCATTTTAGTTTAGACGAAAAAGCGAAAAACTTTCGCTATTTTTCAAGTGAAAGTTCAAAGGCGGCAAAAAGACGCACACAAAAAGTTAGCTCCTAAAAGTAGGCAACAGAAAACGAGTTGGTAGCGAACGAACGAACGAACGAACGAACGTAATTTGTATGAAGCTCGAATGCAAACAACACACAGCATGCAAGTTGGCATCAAACATGTTCGAAAAAAAAATTTGTTTATATAAAAACAGAACAAAAAAAAAAAAAGTGCTCCATTGTTGGAAGGTACTAGACTAGTTTGGACTCGGCTGCTTTCCATTTTATGAGCTGTGCGCTATTTTTATGCAAATTGCGCTAATTAAAAAAGGCAAGAAAATTTAATTTAAAACAAATCTAAACAACAGCTGGAGCTGAAATAAGTGAATTTTATTGCTTTTATGTACCCTACAAATATTGAGTTCAGATGATTTTCTTTTTATACTGTTCTATACGAGACGTTTGTAATAAGAAAAATAAGTTTCATTAATCCTCTTATTGATTAGCTCGTCTATATAAGAAGTTCAAGCGAAATTTGTCTGTACGTCTATGGAAATCCGACGTTAGATATCCGTTTAGTCGAAAGATTAAAATATTTTTTTCTAAATAATAAGAAATTAAATACAAATAGAAAAAATTGCATTGATAGCTTCATAACTTATGCGACACAATTCGTGGTATTAATATCAAAACCCCAACAGGTGCTGGCATCTGATTGCAGTTCAAGTCTGCTCTGTTGTTGATTCAACAAATCAAATTATTTCTAAAGAAAATCACGAGAACAGCCTCTTTAGTATGTTTTAATTTCTTGACTAAATCAAACTGCTTAGTCAGGTCTAAGTAAACAAACATCTCTCCAGACATCGTCAACCAGCACATCAGATGTAATTAAATATAATAAACTGGAATATAAATGGTGGTTTATCAAAACCTTCTAGAGCAAACAAAGCTTCTACAGGACAACCAGATTGACAAAGCATTAATTTCTGAAGCGCACTGTACAGCTTATATACAAAAAATAACCCAGACGGAACAGGCCACGGCGGAACTGCAATAATAATAAAAAAGACTAATGCACAGCTTTTATCGGACAAATGTGGACATTTCACTATATCAGCATTGTATAGTCGTCCAAAATACACCATCTCTGTACAACAATTTTTTGACTCTCTCATTTTGGTTTGCGTAGTATATCTCCAATTCCCATTAATTACGCAAACCAAGCTCTTAATGTATATATTCCTCATCAACTATATCCATTCGTCTGGCTGTTCAGCGTTCGTATGTGAAAAAACAAGATCTCAGAAGTTTTAAACCCTGAAGACTTTTACTTTTACTCACCTTAATGTAATACTTCCACTTCACCTTTTTTTTTTGCACAAAAAGAAAAAAAAAAAATGGGTAGGTTTCTGACGAGGTGATTATGGAACCAGCTAATAAGTTATAAACCAATACACTCATATCCCATTCAACCTCAGCTCTTTGTGCAAGGATCTTCGTTTATTTTTATAAATCCTTTCGTACATGCCAAAGCGCAGTTAAGACCGAAGAAGGGTGCTAGTCGTACCAAGGAGTTATCAGACTTCAGTAGCCAGCATATATGTATGTTATTTCGTTACCTTCAATACTCCTTAGACTAGAACCCAAAAACACAAATGATCAAGACCCCTCATCTAATAGCTGGGCTGGACTAAAGTCTTAAGGTCTTAAGTGTGAAAGCCTGAAATTTCATCTAACCGAATCCAAACAAGTAAGAAAAGTACAGTCGGGCGTAACCGACTGTAAAAGGCCCTGTACCAGTGCAGATAGCCTAACAAACACATTAAATGTTCCACTAGCATATGACCAAACACATGACCACTTCCTACTGCACGAATAAGTGCCTTTTTTATGTATGAAAAGAAAAGGGGGGTCGTTCAAATTCAATTGCTTATAAAATCGTCCTTTATTATCCGATTTTGATGAACTTTTTGGATTTTGGCTTAAAGGGACGTTATCTCTATACTGGTATACTCAATTTTTTTTGTGCCGAAGAAATTTTTAGCCTTGGGGGTGATTTTATGAGGAAGGGGGAGGAGGGGCAAAATTTCAAAATAAACTTGTGAAATTCCGGAGCAGTCCTAGTCGAATGAAAAAAAACACGAAGTCTCTATCTATTACCGTTTCCGAGATCCTTTCGTTCATACAGACGGACAGACGGGCGGACAGACGGACATGTCTATATCGACTCCTCTATCACTCCTGACCATAATGGGGGTAACTTTGGGGGGTCTCCGACCATTATTTCTACCTGTTACATACATTTGCACAAAACCAATAGGCACTTGTACCTTCGGTATATATTTTTTTTTACTAAAAACAAAACATTTTAATCTTTCGATCAAGCAGTCACCTGATTTTAAATACCCATAGGTGTAGCTGGTCAATAATAGAATGATAGTCGTATGGAAGCGCTATAGAACCTACCTTCGGTTATTATAAACTTGTTGCATACAATAATATAATAACCATTAATACTAAACATTTGTAGGGTACATTAAAGCAAAAAAAATGCAATTATTTTATCCAACACAATACCAATGACAGCATATGATGTAATGTAGTTGTGGTTCTGCGACTGTACAACGCATATTTAGCCCACTGACCAAGAGTTAAGCCAAAAAAAGAAGTTTAAAGCTAAGGATTACTTTTCGATAAAATTAGGGATTTTCTTCAAACTTTGGCAAAGCACAATGAAAAAAGTTTCGGCGTTTCAAATGACCTTCATCATATATTAATGATCTTGTATTAATTTCATCTTCTAAATGGTGTAGGTCAATGATTTTTATTGCTGTGAACAGCTTAGATTTGAAAAATTTGACTCATTATACGCTGTTCCCATTAGATAAAGGCAGTATTAGGTTTGTGTAAATCTATGAAACAGGCAGAAGATGGCGAGTCAGACCTCATTAAGTGCACATAGTCTTGATCAGCATCACAGGTCAAGTCTATATAGACATGTCTGGTTTTCCGTTCGTCTGTATGGCTGTCCTGATGAACAACGAGTACTTAGAGGCTATAAACTATGGAACCTTGTGCATATTTTTAAAAAATTTTTAAATTCTCATCTGTTTGAAATCATTTGTATTCAATGCACATGCTAACAGTCTCCTGCCTAAGTGAGAGATGGCACTAATCATAAAAAACCTATTTTTCTCTTTGAGTTTTTGTATGATATAAAGTATGTATTTTGTTGTGTTTAGAAACGCCAAATTTAGTTTAACTTACTTCAATGCTGCCAACAGATCGGATAGTTAGAAAGTGTAGCTTAATGCTAAACTGATCCATCTTTCTAGCTGTTTGTATGACAAAAATTTGTTTCTTGTTATTAAATCAGCGAAAAACATTAAATTTATCCTAATAAAAATGTATAGATCGGACAAATTAAAGTGGTAGCTCCCATACAAAAAAAGTCTAATTGATATAGACATTTGCGCCTGCCTTGCCGTCCATATGAGCTTCGTAAGCTTATAGAATATAATAGACAGTACCTAGAAGTTTGGATATTAGAATCTTATGACGAAGGAAGTTCATATCAACAAAAAAAAAATTCAACTCATGTCCTTATTCATGCAGCTGCTATGTCTGCTAAGACATTTGATAGATATATTTCACATATTCTGAAAACAACGTTCAATACTCCTTACAGATCAAAATTAAGGAAACAGCTTTCATTGAAGGAACCAATACCATTATCACTTGAAGAGGTCTTACCAGCAATATAACAACATACGCTTAAAGAATATTGGAAATAATACCAATATATTGTATATCCAAGCTGCGAAAAGGTGAAGGAGACTAAGGAAAAGTGCTGTCTTATAGATATAAGCGTCTCAGAAACTGTTACTGAAGTGACGCTGCAGAACTTACTTGACTATACTGCATCTCGGAAAATTTTACATTGATATAAACAAATTAAAGCTAACAGTAGGCTATGGTTTTGACGGTTCAACCCGACGGAGCGTTTAAAAACAAAAATTTAAAGAATCCGAACCAAATTGCCTGGAGCAATCTTTGTTTGTTACAACAATAGTTCCATTCCAAATGATGGACCAACATGGGTGAACTTTTTGTAGAAATTGGTAGCCACAATCCGTTAAATTTTGCAGGCCGCTTAAAATAGAATTCACCTAAGAAAGTCGCGATCACATTTTGAATTCAAAAGCACGTTTAGATGCTCAAATAAAATACTTTAAATACTTGTGATGCGACCCAACGGTAATAGTAGAAGTTGTCTTCGATTTACATATGGTGCTTATCGATGGAAAGGTATTAAATACTTTAACAGACACTAAATTATTATTATTTATACACTATACTATGTACACCGTCTCAATGGAGCAATACTTTTATTGTATAAGACTTTTTACCTAGTAGGGAGCTCTGTAACTCTTTCAAACTAATTTCAAATGGGACACTGAGTTCAGAGTCTTAAGTGTCAAAATGCTTCATATATGGAGATTTTGTTCCTTCTTTGTTTTTCAATCTGTACTTTTAAACTATGCAGCGTATTTTAAAATCGAACACAACGACTCCAGTTGGGGCGAGTAGGCCGCCCTTGTTTTTTGTTTTATTTTGTTTTTGTTTATAGAAATTGTCTGCATTGTGTTTGTCTAAACAAACTAACAAACAGCGGCATTTGTGATTCTAATAAGTTAATTGAACTGCCAGTCGGTATCTCCATACATTTGATGCGCTCAATGATCTTCTTCAGCGCAGACAATTGGCGCCACGCTACACTTTTGGATTGCAATCTGACATCGAACCAATTTCGAACCAATACAAATAAAAATAAAAAAAAAAAAGATGTTAATTAAAATAAGCATCACAAGTAAAAGCAGAACTCAAATAGAATTTGTTTTAAATGCAGTTGAAAAATTATGCCCTTTTAGTATGAAACTGGGCTGCATATGCTACGCTATGTATGGCATATGTGTACCAGCATAAAAGTATCTAAATATGTATCTTTAGTGAGCTACTTGCAACAGCTAGTAGCAGCAGGCAATCACAGAATACTTGAAAAAGTTTCTATTTGCAGTTGGCCTCATTGCATGCTGTTTCACTTAGTTGCAATGCTTTGTTGTTGTTGCTGTTGCTGTTGCTGGTGTTGTACTAGTGTTGTTGCTACTATCTTAGCAACTATTTTTGTTGTTGTTATTGCTGTTGTTTGTATTTAATACTTTAAAGCATAAAATTGCAAGTCAGACGACAGCAGTAGAAAAAGCAACAGCAGCTGTGTAAAATAAGCAATTGCTCTAATAAAGGGTGCTTTTATATAACATTAAATAATTTAATGGAGTTTCAGTCATAATTCTTTATTCATTAGGAATTCACTTCAAATTTTCAATATAGGACAAAGGCACGTTCAGAAAAAAATTTTGAAATAATTTTATCCGAATTTAAAGATGAATAAATTCTCTGCGGTGCATTTTATATGACATCATCATGCATGAATGTTGGAAAAAGTAAAAAGCATTTCACACAGTCATTTATTAATGATATTAATAAGGATATGGATAGATTATGTCCACATAAACACATCCAGCAACTGCAGGCATATTCAAAACTAAGATCTTTGGACGTTTCTATGAAGCATGTTTATTTTTTCGTTTGTTCTTGATAAATATTCCTCAACCAAGGTCTTTCAAATTTTTAGCGAATGGGTAATGTTCAATTGGTGTCAAATATGAAAAATATGGGGCTTTATCTTCTGCGTACCCTTTAAAATGCTTCAAGTTACAAATCAACAAAAACAATATTTTTTTTTAATTGAAAACTTCGCACCGTTTTGATTTTAAACTCGTTGAAACGAAAAAAACAACACCAAAAAAGGGCGAAACATAAACATACGGTTGGCCCCACTTGATCTATAGGATTTAGCTTGATTTAAGATTGAAAAAGAATAGAGATGTACATTAATTCTTATTATCTACGACTCCTCTTTTTGCGGTAATACGTAGCCTTCCTATTGTTGTATACCAAGTGAAAGGTGCGCGAACTAGCAGATGCCACAAGAATTAGTACTGAAAAAATTATTAATTAATATTGCAGAGCCACCATGAGCTCTATTATCTAAATGGTTTGCAACTATTCGATCATATATTTGAATTTTAAAGTGTGTCCTGTTGGTAAAATGAGTTTCTGATACCAAGAAGATATAAATGTATAAATTAGATTTAAGGAGAAATTTTACTTCTTCTGTGTGTTTGGAAAGCCCATTTGCATGCCATATAGTAATTCGAAGATCTACTTGCATATTTTGATTCTTTCGGTTCTTTCGAAAGGGTCCTCTACATTGGAACTTCTATTTTCGCATAGTCCTGTGCATAAGATGAACGGTTTTCGCTGTTATTAAACTCATTTAGTCTACTCAAAGATGAAAAACTATGCTCCAGAGCTGGTTTACTTGAATGCTGACGAGAAGAATGGCTATTAGGCTTCTGTTTTGCAACTAATTCTTGATAAATTATGCAGCCCTTGTAGCTAGCAGTTAACACATTTGGCAGACAAATCCTTGTTTTTCTGACACTCTGACGTTGGATGACACAAAGAACACTTAACGCATCGATATATTTTTGTACAATACGTCTTGGTATGTCCAAACTCTTGACATCGAAAGCACGGCACAAAGTCAGTTATTTTCCTGGGAGGCTCTGCTTTAACTACTGCATTGCTTTGCTATTTCAGATCATAAATTTATGCATTGTTGTTTTTCGGTTCCAGATCAATAAAGAATACTTTCAATGGATGCTTGGTAGTGCGACTATTAATATTGCTTATATTCCTTACGCAATGGCCTAACTCTTCAATTTAATTTTTAGAAAAATTCAATTCAATTTTTTAAAGTGTAGAAAAATTTAATTTTTAATTAAAACTCTGAAAGATCGATCTTATTTTAACTGGTAAGTGTGAAATCAAACTTTATCCTTCTTAAGTGTTGTTATGAACTTTCATAGTCCGATGACGACTGATCACACAACTGATGACACATTATACAATAGCCTGCTAAAATTCATATCTAACAAATTTTAGGCTGGACGGACCCCGAAAGTTATATATATTCTTGATAAGCATTAAAATCGGTTGAACATGTCTGTATGCAAAATCGAGATCTTGGAGTCTATGGAGCCTTCGATTTTAAATATTTCGAAATGCCAATTGTTGTACATTTTGTGTTTATCATAATAAAATATTCCATTAGTGTTCAAATCGGAAAGCTATAAGAGGTGGCCCCTACAAGTCAAGTTGATATAGATTTGTCCATCTATGTGGCTATGAACAACAAGAACTTGGAGACTATAAATATAGAGCTTTCAAGTTTGTGTATTTAAAGTCTCCCATTTCCTCTTCAAACACGTGAAGTGGTACCCATAAAAACCTGCCCATGCTTTCTGAGTATTTGACTAAAAAATTTGTGTTTTACTGTTTGAACAAATATGCCGAAGTTGGTGTATATGACTTAAATTTTAATGCAATAATCCATATATTTGTAAGAAAAACATATTTGGTGTATCTTATGCTAATACCAAAAAAAAAAATATTTCACATGGATCAAGTAAGGAATATACAGCCCGTACAATTTAAAGATTCAATACAGGTAATGAGTATCTCGATGTCGAGCGCACTTGATTGCAGCGTTCTTTCTTGTTGAAACAGTCTTTAATGCGAGCTTTTCGAGATGTTCCCTTTTATTGAACTGCGCAGTGGGTCGACCGTGAGAGCCAGATATGTGCGATTCAAGTGACCCTTTCAATCTTATTTTCTGCATCAACCATGCGGTGTCTAGATTGGTGGACGAACTTGTCAGTACTTAAATCCGTAAAACCTATTGACCCGAGCCAGAACAAGAGGGCGGTGAATTATTTTCCATCGATCGATAACATAATTATGGCCACTATATATAGAAGCGAGCTATCGAAATATGGTACTGTCGACAGATGATAAGAAGATAAGATAATGGTTGGATCAAGTCAACATATTCACTATTGTATGTTCCAGAGCAAGTGAGATATCGCACCGGTCGCAGCATCGAGAATATCACAGCCATAAGTGCTTCTGTTCAAAATGAGCGCAATATGTGGATTCCATGCCTCTTACCGGAGTGTGGTATCTCTAAAAAGATATTGGCCTACACCATTTTAGGATTAATTTCAGTAAGCGTCGTAGAACCCGAATAGTATATATAAACCGTATTCGGAGTTCTTTATTCAAATCTTCCGGGTAATAGTTAGCCAGGTAAAATGTATTTTCCAGATTGGCTGCATTGTCAAAGATTTTGTGTTGCGAACGATACTTTCTGACGATACTTTGAAATTTTTACAAAAGGTTTTTTTTTAATCTGCTCTCTCAAAATCCCGCACGTACGAATGGTATAAAGAGTTCAAGAATGGTCGGTAGACTGTCGAAAACATGCGTCGCTTTGGGCTGCCAACGATTTCAACGATTGTGACCGACGGCAACATCGATAAAGTGAAGTAACCCGTTGCAGAAAGTTACCTTGAGAGCTTGAGAGAGATCGGGCATGTATTGGAGATATCACGATTATACACGAAAAATTTGGTATACAAGACTTGCTCCAATAGAGTTGAATTTTCTTCAAAAAAAGTATAGAGAGCAGGTCCAGGCATGCTGTAAGGAGCCGATTCGAATCATATTACTTTCATGGAACACATAATTACTGGTGATGAGACATTGGTATATGAGTCAAAAGGCGTGCAAAAGTCCATCAAGAGTGAAGTTGATGCTGATTGTTTTCTTCGATATTCCTGGTGTTGTGTACTTTGAAGATGTTCATGAAGATGCGTTAGGGAGGAGCTATCCGTTGTAAACGTCTGGATTTGTGGGCCAACAAATTATGTGTTCTTCATCATGCGCCATTTTACAGAGGCATCATTATTAACGATTTTTAGACCGTATTCTACAGATATGATCCCTGTGACTTTTTCCTCTTTTCAAAACTATAATTGTCTCATAGCGAAATTGCGCTTTGAACCGATTGAAGTAATCAAAAAAAAAAAAAAATCCCGGAAAGTGCATGTGTGTTAT
This sequence comes from Leucophenga maculata, assembly GCA_035044805.1. NCBI lineage: Eukaryota > Metazoa > Arthropoda > Insecta > Diptera > Drosophilidae > Leucophenga > Leucophenga maculata. The sequence continues at coordinate 124,115 of JAWNNP010001470.1, read as the reverse complement.
TTCGAAGGCGATAAAATAAATTTAGATGATTTTGGTACCGGTACTTAAATATAATTGATCAGCTAAACGGAACGAAATAAAATAGCCATATCCTTCTGTTCGTTTAATTGAATCAAAATTTGTTCCTCAGTTTGCAAGACATCGAATTGAATTGGAGAATGTTTATGTTCTTAAGCAGACCATAGATCAGAATGACTGCGATGTGGCCACTAGAAAGTGCTGCTCTCAAACAAAACTAATTAAAACAATTAAAATGTTTTCAATTATTTATAATAATGGTCTTGTGCGGAAATTGTTTACCAACTGATGGTATCTGACTTTTGTAACTTATGTGGTTTAGTCTGAGATCTTTTCACATAGTATACATACAGACAATAGCTGATTGAGCTCGTCAATATTTTTACTACTTTTTACTTTATCATTTTAAAGAAACACCCTTTATATAGAAGCAGCAGTAGTAGCGGATAAATAAGCAAGTCAGTAGTCAGATTTGTCAGACTAATATGAAATGCATACACAATTGCATACATAGTACGAGTATATATCTATCTACATTCTATATACACTGATATATATGCTTCGAATGTCCTTAGGCTGTCAGGCGTAGCCAAAGTCAACAGACGCTGTAGCATACAATTTAAGTAGTACTATATGTGACAGTATATATGAGGAAAAATCAGAGGAAAATTGCAACAAAAAAAAAAACGAAATACTCATATAATAAAGTCGAGCCAGCGCATGTCATACACCCACATCATGTGCACAGTTTATGATTTGAAGCGCTTTGCAAACGGATTGACAAACTTATACCGAGATACTGCGATATACTATAAGCTTAAAATTTGTATTTGAGCTAAGTCACTTTAATGCATTTAGCCGGAACTCATAGCTGCTATTGGTTAAAGAAGCTACTGCTTATAAGCATATAAAGCCAAATATATATGTGTAGAGCAATTGGCATAGTTGCTTTTGAGTTATATACTCAGCTACTTATATACTCATACACACTCAGTCATACGCAACAACTTACTAAAATCATATTCAATTTTCTAAACACGACAGCAGCAATTTCATTAAGCGTCTAAATGGAATATCATTGACACTTGAACTGCTGAAGTTGTTGCTTGGCATTCTGCATTTAATTATGGGAGTATGTGTGCCTACATTCGAGGGTGGTATGAAAAAAAATTGAACAAAATCGAAAATCGACTTCGGAGAATAATTTGAACTTTTCTGTAGTCTAAATTGTAGGAGTTATTTTTCCATTACCAGTGATATTTCAATCACACTTGGAATATCTCGGAACAAAGTGATATATACAAGTGATATGCTACTTGAGAGATGGCTGTCGTTTGCAAAAGTTCAGATTGTGAGAAAAGATGTTGACAGCCATTCGCTTGGAAATGGCTAACAATGATTCTTGTAGCAAATGGCCCGAGCAGCTAACAACGTCCGTCACGAATCTCTTAGGTAGCCTCTGTACAGCTGTGCTGCGGTGTGCTAAGTGTGAGAAGGCGAAGAGTGCTCACTTTAAATAGGGGTTGGTGCACTAGCCTTGGGACATTCCACCTTTAAAAAAATTACTCCAATGAAAACTAAAAGGAACCCTCAGATAGGACCATATGATGACAATAAGTGCAAATGATGTAAGGACCACGATTTAAGGTTATGCGCCTGGAATCTCCGTGTCCTTAAAAAAAAAGTACAAAGATCTAACTTGTTAATGTCTGCGAAAGATACAAGGCTGACCTCACTTCAATCGAGGAAATGCAATAGATAAAACAGGGTTGCTGCAAAAAAGCATCCTGCCATGAGAGTAAGCACTAATTTGGATGCGATTTCGTGGTGAGTAGGAGACTACGTAGCCTCGTCGCATAGACCGAAAAAACGACGATGCTAAATCGTTCTGGGCATTTTCAACACCAAAATTGAGAAGGAAGCCTTCAAGACACTACCTAAAATAATGGAGTAAGGCTAATCGATCTCGCCGTAGATCGGAACATGGTAGTTAGAAGCACCAGATTTTAACACCTCCATATTCACAAGGGCACATGGCTAAGTCCCGACCAAATTTATGGTGTTGTGATTGATGGAAGGCGCACATCGGAAGGCTGAAAAATAACAAAGCGGAAGGCTCTGATGGGCTGACAACTGATAAATTCAAGACCAGCGGTAAAGAGTTGGTTAAGCGTGTACCAACTTTTATTGAAGATCGCTTACCCAATGACTGGAAACTGTGCTCTATGTCCAATTTTTAGGAAAGGAGACCCCGCTGCTTGCTTCAATTACCTAGGAATATAAAAAAAGACTGAAGGATATAAGAAAAGACTGAAGGCCTTTGGTGGAATCATATAAAGTTAGTAGTTCAGCGAGAGTGCCCTCTTCGATTGTTGGTTCTTAGAACCTATCGCAAAGTTTTATCCAAAAATAAGATAAGACAACAAAATTGATAGAACTTATTTTTTTTTTGATCATATACTGCTTTGGCTGCCTTATGTTGTTCCACCATTATTTTGTAGTTATAGAGGGTTTGATTTTTAAGTCGGATCAACAATTTTTGTTTATACATTTCTTACATTTTTGTTTAAAAACGATGCACAACTGCCTGAGATGCCGGGATCATTCACGCCCATATGCCAATCATTGTATGTAAAAGTAATGAATCTCAAAAATCGATAATTCACAACCAGTCTATGCACTTCACAAATAAAGTACAAATGGCTTTTTGTTGTCTTTGTAAATTTTTTATTTAATTTGAATTTCTTTGATTTATTTTAATGTTTGAACTTTATTTTAAGCGTGTGCTGCCTAGGTCTGTACATCGTCAAAGAACCCACATTTCATATAGAAAAACGGTGGATAAATATGACTCAATCCCACAATAAAGTGATGGTGGAATACCTATAGTTGATACACTATCAAAAGCTTTACTGAACTCTATTTATATGACATCAGTTTGGCATCCGGACTGAAAACCATTATTCACAACCGAAGAAAATTCTAACAGATTTGTAAAGTGGAATTGTTATTAAGGAAACCATGATGGTAAGGATTGACAACAGACCTTTACGATTATTGTAGTTGTTCCGACTTGGTGCCTGGTGCAGATCGGATAGGGACCATTTGCAAATCACTTGCTATTGGAATTCCAGCCTAACGAAATTAGCGACTCAAACCTAAAGTTGAAGTTAAGTATTTTCAAAGTTCTCTATGCCAAATGAGTCTTTCTATTCGTTAAATCTCCCACACTGGCGTTCAAGCTGAAATAGTGAAAATAGTAAAAATCTTACACTTAAATTCCACAAGTCAACTACTATGGAAATTTGCTGAGGTAATCATTATTTCAGAACCATATAAGCCCGAAAACTGCAGCTCGTCGCATTAGTTTACTGGCAACTTTCTCCGAGGCATTTGAAAAAATACTATTGAAAAAGTGGATACCTGCTGTGGTGGAACTTGCCATCGTACCGGAACATCAGCTCGAGTTATAAATGCAATCACAGATTCTGAATGTATAGAAAAACTTTTGGTAGGGTTCGTCTCTCAGGCGCAATCATCTTTACGATGCTCGAAATCAACGAACGGTGTGAAAAATAAAGCTGTATCGACCGATAAAGTCGTAGGAATGGAACAGACACCTTAAACCACACTCTAAGTCTTTGAACGAAGAAATTTGCAGACAGTTAGGACGTGGACTTGTTTCATCTTCTATTAAAACCAATCGATGGTTAAATGCCAGACATTATAGAGCATCAGTTATAAATTTATAAGAATCTTCGCAGCATAGTTTCAGATATAAGTAAAGCAGCTATTGTGGCTTTCTTGCCAAAAGTGGAGAAAGAAGTATCAAAGAAACGAAAGGCGACGTTAGTGGAGAAGTTGTCGAACCAGATGTGAACCAAGGTCCATCTTCCTCACAACCAACACGAAATCGGGTGAGCTTTTGGCGTCGATTGGTAACTATTACACGCCAGAAAACAAAAAGTGCGCAATGTAACAGACAAGCCGGCACGAGTTCTCCGGAGTGACTGAGGGAGGCTCAATGAGTCGGAAAGGTCATGGCGTCTGTTTTCTGTGATTGTCATGGCATACCCTTCGTGGACTATCTTGAAAAAGGAAAATCATCAACAGCGAGTATTATTGCGCATTATTGGAGCGATTGAAGGCCGAAATGGCCTCTTATGAAGCGAAAAAAAGAAGCGCAGCCGTCAAAAATCAACGGTTAAGGGCTCGAATAGGTTCCTCATCCACCTTTTTCGGCCTACTTGGCATCTCTTCCCAAACCTCAAAAACATTTTTTGCATTCTAAAGGAGATTACTTATCCCACCTAGTAAGCCTCCTTTATATGTATAAAAGTTAGTGTTGCATCTGTGTAGGTTTCTTACAGACAAATTCTAGTTGGGCCTCCAAATCAATCCTGTTAAGTCTGGTGTATCGGAGGGGGCGAAGCAATATAATAATTTTTCTGTAAGTACTTTGTAAGTTAAATATTTTAATTTAATTTAGTTCATTACGGTGCAGCAAACTATAACATTTTTCCATCTTACCCTGGTTCTCCCAAGAGCGAATGACTTCCGGATAAGCAGCATGGAAGAACAGCGATTTTGATGCACTTCAATTCAGATACGTTTCACACTCAATACTTTTCATACCGTCTATGCATTCGCATAGCAAAAAATAATAATTAATGAGAGTTCATCAACGCAGAGTTTTTTTTTGTATTCAACCAGCATTACACTCCAGGAGGACAGGAAGTTGTTGGAGCCTTGCTATACTTAGTACTTATATACAATACGAGCGAGTATAAGTAATGAATTTAGCAGAAAAGTATGCTCGAAGCAGAGATTAACATGCACGGATTGTCTTTGACGTGTGTGTGCGAGTGGGCGGGGGCATACGTATAAGCTGCCAGTTGGAGTGTGGCGTGTGGCAAGAAATTGAGCTTCTAGCGGCTTAGTAGACAGGGGGCGATAGATAATGAATAATATATGATAGCATGCTCCTTGACAGTCTTGTGTTGATAATGACAACGAAACTGCTGAACAAAAGCCAGAATTTAAAGGAATTTGTGTATGAAGCGTGTTAATAGATAGATTCAAGATAGACACACCGACTTTAGGTGTCTATACGCTTAAGGTATTACGAAATGTGCAGCATTTTGTGGCAAACTCATTGATGCTTCGATAAAACGCGTTGAACTTTTTAATAATAATCGAAAAATCCGGCAACGTTGGCGGCGGCGGTGACAGCAATAAAAACTCATTAGAAAAGTTTCGAACCGCATTTATAAAAGTTTTTCGCCTTCGGCAAATTTTTCACGCTGCGACAGCATTTGAGTTGCATACTTTGCATGTTTCAGCATGGCTTGATGTTAAATTAAAAATGCGCGGAAAAAATGACAAAAAGGAGAAAAATCTGTAGTAGGGAGTGTCAAAGCTATGCGAAAGTTGGTTGCAAAAGCGACTAAAATAAGAAGACGAATACTCGCAGCTAGACAGACAATGCAGCTTCACTCTGTGCTCTGTGCATGTGGCAAGCTATAAGTTGACGTTTCAAGTACACACAAATACAGACATACACGTACATTAATACAAACATGTCAAAAGTTGAGCAGCGCAGAGGTCACCGAGACTTGAGAGAAGTCGACTGGAAACGCGTGGGTGACATGATGCAAGCGCCGAAGCGTTGTCTAACTGCAAGGTGTATGCGGCAGTGAAATGGAAGCAGCAGGAAGTACAATACAATACAAAAGCAACAGAACGTGTGCTCCTGGCTAGAAAGGATGGCAACAGATCAGCAGAAAAATATGTCAGGAAGGAAGGACGGAAGGAAGCACACATAATGAAGCGCTGCGGCAAATGTCGCACATGCTTGTGAAATAGTTGAGGGTGCCGCAGCATGCTGCAACATCAGCAGCGAAAGTCGATGAGGCGCAGTGAATTGTACGGCATGGAGATACATGTGACACGCCAGTTGCTCTGACATTTTGTATTTTTTATATATATATTTTTTTTTTATACATACTATATAGGAATATATATACTTGTATACTCCTCTACTATATGCATATGCAAAGCTGTCAACACTACACTAAAGTCGGATGATGACAATGCGCACAAACAGACTTCGGGAGTAGCGCAACGCTTGTCATTCAAATATCAAAGTCAATAAGTTTTTACTGAGTTGGCTTTAAAAGCCAGCATATAGCATATAGATTTGCACGGATTCTTTGCATCGGGTGGAAATTTAAATTCGCTTAAAATTAATTAAATTAAAAATTAACTATTAAACTTGAACGATTTAAGAACCATGTACCTGGAATTCCAGCACTCTTAATTGGGAAAGTATAATTGATTGATGACCTCGAAAAATATAAGGCTGATATCTCTAGATTACGGAATGAGACATCTACGCAAGCTGCCATAAAAGTAAGCATGAATTTGGATGCAGTTTCGTAACGTATCCTTGTCTCCAGATTCAAATCTGTTGCAGAGGCAGACGACGTTGCTAAAGATGATTCCTACGAGCGCTTGTAACGTCTATATCGTGTTTAGCGATTTCAAATCCAAAATTGCGAAGAAAGGCCCTACCGTCGGAAATTTTAGCCTTCATGACACTATCTCCAATAATGGAGAGAGCGGCTCATCGATTTCGCCAATGGTTGGAACATGGAAGCTTACAGCACCAAATTTTAACACATCAACATCCACAGATATTCCAGTTCAAATTACACGCAACTAAATTAATCTTGTTTTGATTGAAGGAAGGCACGCACCAAGCGTGTTGGACGTGCGAACGTTATTTGGTCCCAACATCGAATCGGAACATTATCTTGTCGCAGCCAAGGGACGTACTAGGATCAGCGTAGTCCACACCGGACGTCCCAACATGCAACGAAACAGACCGCCGAAGCCGTTTCAAACACAATCTCTCAACTGCTCCGGGAAACCACTCCGTCTTCTCAAGATATATGAGAGCAGTGGGAACATATCAATCGCTCTATAGATAGGGCTGCCAAGGAGGTCATTAGACACAAGAAACCTGTAACTTATTCTTATTACGACGAGGAGTATCGCAAAGCTACTGCAGAGAAGAACGTCACCTATCAACGAACTCTGGAGCGATATCGTGAGAAACGGAGAGAGGAGATACACCTTTTCAGACGAAAGAAAAATAAGCAAGAAAGACGTGAGTTTGAGGATGTTGAGATGACATGTGACAGAAATGAAGCTCGAAAATTCTATTAAACGGTCCAGCGTCTGACTGAATGTTTTTAACCCGGACTAACTTTCTGTAATGATGAAAATAGAAATCTGGTTACAGATGCTCAAGAATCATTGAGATATGGACGAGTCAAATTTCTAACCTTCTTGGAGGCGAATGACACCAGAACCAATATTGTCAATAATAATAATGGCAATATTGCAAAGCCACCGGACTATAATTTGGTCGATTTGGTTATTAAAGAATGTTATTCAAGAACGGCGGTGAAGAGTTGGTTAGGAGAATGCACCAACTTTTATGCAAGATATGGTCCCAATGACTGGAATCTCATCGTTCTTTGTCCTATCTTAAAGAAAGGAGTCCCCGCTATTTGCGCAAACTACCGCGGAACAAGTCTCATTTCCATCGGATATAAGATTCTGTTGCACGTACTGAGTAAAATGCTGAAGCCATATACGGATGCACTGATAGGTCTATATCAGTATAGCTTCAGACTAAAAAGGTCGACCAGTGACCAAATATTCACATTACGCCAAGTCTTGGAAAAGACCGGTGAGTTTAACAAAGACACATACCACTCATTTGTCGACTGTAAAGTTGCTTTTGACACGCCGATACGATCGAAGTTTTTCGACACCATGGCTGCACTAAGTATCCCGGCAAAGATCGTTCGTCATTGCATGATGAAGCTATCACTCACACAAAGCGTTGTCAGAATAGTAATAAACCTCTCCGAACCCTTTAATACCAAGAGAGGTTTTAGGAAGGGTGATGCGTTGTCGTGCGATTTCTTCAAACTTCTAATGGAATACATCTTACGCCAGTGCCCGAACATACAGAATAGATCGAGTTCGATTTGCCAAAAGGAAGTGATGATACTCTCGTATGCGGATGATATTGATATGCAGGAACGGCTAGCCATAAAGGCGTTCTCAGAGATTGAAAAACAGTCTCGGCTCATGGATCTAGGGGTGAATCAGGACAAGACGAAGTTCTTGGTGTCCTCTCCCACACGTCATCGCGCCTTTGACGGTCAGTGACGATGGAGTATTTAAACTTCAATGTTATAGAAAACTTCGTCTATCTTGGATCCGAAATGACTAGCAACAACAACGTTAACCTGGAATTCAGGTAAAGAATCACGCTTGCAAACAGATGCTTTTTTGGGCTGAGCAAGCAAATTAGAAGTAATGCTCTCTATTGAAAGACCAAAATCAAAATATGTAAGACGCTGATACTTCCGTTCCTACTATATGGCGCAGAGGCATGGACCGTGATTGAGTCAGATGAAACAGTGTTGGAAGTCTTGGAGAGAAAGATTCTACGCAGGATTTTTGATCCTATTAGAGTCGAAGACACGTTTAGGTCTAGTTAAACCGCGAGCTGTATGAGCTATTTGATGAGGTTGACATAGTGCAGCGCATAAAATTCCAGCAGCTGAACTTTGCTGGCTACCCCATTCGAATGAATGAAAAAGCACCAGCACGAATGGCTTACATGTGTGATTGGTGTACGAATAAATAGAGGACGATCGGGCATGCGTTCTAATGACCAGGACATCTTAGCTTACTTGGTACTCATAACAGTCAGCGTCAGTCCTCACAAGACTAAAGTGCCTTTGTAAATGCGGACATGACCGAACGACGTTCGACCAATTGAGATATGGCATAACAGAAAGCCACATCTAACGTTTTTGAAAGGTTTCGGGTCAAGAGTATATGGGTATGATAAAGCAAGAAAACAACATTTGAAAGGAGAACTCGATGGTTATGAGTCAAATGGTTTAAAAGTATGAGATGAACATTTACAGCAGCTAAAGATGTTTTTGTTGATGAGATATGATATGATAAATGAAAAATTCTGGAGCTGGAATGAACAACAAATTTCTTAAAGTTGAATTTCCGAATGAATGTATGGCATATGTCCAATTAAATATGCTGAAAAGCCAAACTTCCCGAGAGTACGGAATAATTTTAATCAAAGTTCCCAAATGAGAATACGGAACATTGTCAAAACAAAAATTCTCATACAATTGGGAAAAATATAAATGAAATATATGAAGAAAATAATAAACTTAAACAATCACTTGTTGTCAGTAAAAGTGAAAAAAAAAAAACAGATCGCAGATATCAGAAACAATTAAAGAAGAGCTAAATTCACAATATTTAATAAAACCCTTGGTAAGGGAAGAATCTTTGGCAGAACAGCCGGAGCATCATCACATTGTCTCGAACATTGGGTACAGGCTATTCGATTGCACCGCAGGTCGAAACATTGTCCGATACAAATGAAGCTCGACAGTTCCATCAAAATATGAAGCGTCTGCCCGAAGGTTTTAAGCAAAGACGAAAAGGAAGTCTATTCACAGATGTGAAAATCGAAGAGATACTGTTCTAATCATCTTGGAGGCGATGAAGCAGACTATACTACCGATAGCGAAGCAATATTAAATGCGCCAGTTAACGATGGATTTATAGTAGAGCCACCGGCGGCAGGATCCTCCAACTGAGCGCTCAACTGAGTTATTCAAAACTAGCGATGAAAAGTTGATCAGGAGCATGCAACATGTTTTATGCCAGATATGGTCCGAGAGAACTCGATATTTGAACCAAAGTTGCATACTGTGTAATAAGCTGCAGCCATAGACAGACAGACAGACAGACAGACAGTGTGACTTCAGATCAAAAAACTACGGCAATTGATCATATAATCACAACCAATTTTCAAAATACTTTTCAGTTTATCAAAGACATACACTACCTACTTCTCGATTGTAAAACTGATTTCGATACGCCCATACGAAACACATGTTTCGACACTATATCTGCACTAGTTATCCAGGCAAAGATCTTTCGTTATCAGAGTACGAAAGAACCTGTCTGAACCCTTTGACACCAGAAGAGATTAAAGACAGGTTAATATGCCACTCCATAATTTTTTTAAATTTCCTAATAGAATACATTATACGCCAATGTACGCAAATACAGACTATTTCCTAAGCGGCTGGTTTCTAGCGGCTGGACCGGGCTGGTCATCAAATTCGAATGAAGAAGATAGAGGAAAGTTTACATAGAAGCCAAAACTTGATTGATGGGCACGCGTTGGAATGACCAGGTATTGAGAGATCTATGCTTACTTGGATTTTAAAACAATTGGCGCTGATAGAAATCTCCAGTGACGACTTGCAATGAAATAATGGAACGGATCTATCTCACAATGCTCAAACTTATGATAACATACGGCGCCATTGTGTGGATGGAGCAAGGAACTGAATATAATTCAGAGGTTAGGTTATATATCTATATCAGGAGCAATGCGTACCTGTTCTAGTGCGGTGGTAGACGTGCTTTTAAATCTAATGCCGCTACATCTTACACATCCCACAGAAATGTATTGACAACATTTGACAGACGCACATCCATTACTACTATTCCCTCTATAAATGATCTCAATTCAATCTAAATATAGGCTACAATAACCAAAATATTGCAAAAAAAGCAGCATCTCTCCACAGTTTCAGAGCCATTCTTCCAAACCGGAACAGGTACAATTCGAATCCAAGTAAAAGAGAGAGAGAGAACAAAGCCAGGGCTTTTTTTTGGGAAAATAGTGAACAGGGTTATCAATTTCTACATTAGTAAAAGATCGGAAAATTGAAATGGACTGAAGAAGAACGATCTAAGATTGATTTCTGGGCACTGCAGACTTAGAATACATATGTAAAATTGTAATCGAGAGTGACAGCACTTCTAGATTCTGTCGAGAAGATGAAGAAACTTCATTGTATATCTTGGAGGATTGTACAGCTTTAACCCTAACCAGACACAAGTACCTTAGCCATTACCAAGTGGCAAGAATAGGGGTGGTGCATGCACTTAATTCTGTAACTGAATAAATTTTTGTAAAATAATTTTATACTTTGCAAACTATTTAAAAGTTATTTATTTAACAATTTTTAAAAGTATCTCCATTAATTAGCCAGCACTGCATTATGTTGCACATTTTTGCAAAAACAATTTAAACAATTCTATTCATTGACTACAAATTTTTGCATTGCTTTTGTTGTTTATTTAGTTTGATTCATTGTTAATGTTTCATGCGATACAAGTTATTTTATTTTCTGCTATTTTATTCATTTGATTTTCTTTTTTTTATACTCATATTTTTTTTGCTTTGTTTAACGTCTGTAATTGTTTTATTTATTTATTATTCTCTAATAAACTTAGTGTTAAATATTTATAATATTGCCAATATATTAGCAATTCGATTCTATTGATTCTAGATTTATTTAGTTCGATTTTATTTTATTATTATTTTGTCATTCAATTGAGCACAAAGCAAAACTTTACACTTTGGGTGTGGGAATCGTGTTGAAAAGTGGAATAAAATAAATATTTAAATATTTCAAAGCAAATAAATAAAAATGCAAATAAAGCTTTCGCGTGGAATTGAAATGCAACAATTTAATTAACACTCGCCTCTAATGAAAACTTTATGTTTAACAATGACACAAAATGCTTTTATGTACAATATATGTATTCATTTTTTTTATTAACAACTGTCAATGCATGACTCTCGGTGACAATAAGCATAGAAAATAAAATGCAAATGCAACAATTAAATGTAATTGTACACAAGTATTGCAATTGCAAGAGGCGGCGACTAATCTGCAACAAAATATCTACGAATAAATCGTGAGCAATGCGGAAAAGTGCAAATGGAAAATAAATGTTGGAAATAGTTGAACTTGCAACATTGTTCATTAAAATGATTTATTTAGAAGACAATACGAGCTGGTGAAGTTATAATGGAACAATTCTGTATTCTTTTATTTAGCGAAGATTAGCTGTACTAGATAGTCTGTTATATTTTAAAATAGAAGAAGCAATTAAGCAATGAATCTGAATACACATGTTGAAAATTCTTCAATAAGCTGTTTAAATTGATACTTAAACGAAGACCTTATAAATGATATATATCAATAAATAAATAGCAGCTTAATCTAAACTTGAACAGTAGGAAAAAGAAAGATCGCTGTAGTCCAGATAACATGTATCCCCATTGTACTTCAAATTTATACAGACAATTCCTGTATAAATCCTTGTGAAATATTTTCGTGGGACTAAAAAGTTTAAACAATTTTTTAGTATCAAGCTAAACTAACCCACAACAAAATGTATTTTCACCCAACAATAAAAAAAAAGAGACAGATTTGTTATGGGGATACCCATTCTGGTGGTTCCATATTCATCTTTAACGAACTTCTGCGTCGCTTTAGAAGGCGCCTAGCTAACCGATTGGGGAGGTTTTTAAGGCTCTCCCAGGTCTGACGATTAATTACATCCCCTATTTTGGGAACTTTTAAAACCTTTTTTAGATTTGAGCTTCGCATGAACCTGGTGCATTTGAAATCATGCGAAGGAAGTTTGCCTGGAGCACCCTTATTTTGTTAAGATGACTTTTTGCTGCGAAGCCAAAAAATTGTAGTTCATATCGCAAAGCTGGCGCAATTATGAATTTGTAAACATTCACCTTGTTAATTAAGGATAATTTGTTTTTGCCATGGATGAGCCAGCGTAATTTGAGAATACTGGCTCTGAGGGAGCTTACCAGGGTGCTTATGTGCTTGCTAAACGTGAACCTTCTGTCGAGGCAATGGTTCAGCATATGGAATTGGAGGAAGACTGCACGAAATCATGCAAATACAATTGCAGTACATCAGTTGCATTATAAATGCATATGTCTCTAAAAAGGACAGCTGTGTCGTCGAGAAATGTGGCTAATATTAAGTCTTGTGGATCATCCATATGTATTAAAGAGTCAGTAGACATGTCGTATGTATAGAGCGAGTAGAGTGTGGGATTCAGCACACTTCCATGAGGTACTCCAGCTCGGATGATTTAAACACTCGACTCTACACAATCCAGGACAACAGAAAAAGTTCTATCCCACAGAAAGCATCGCAATACTAAGTATAATTGGCGCGGCAACATACTTTTGAGTTTATACAACAGTCCATCGTGCTAAACTCTCTCGAAGGCCTGCGTTATATATAAGTTGACCGCCACCACGTACTGCTTGGCCTCAAAACATTTCAGTATGATATCGATCACTCTATTAAGTTGCTCTGGAGTTCCATGGGCTTTCCGGAATCCAAGCAGGAAAGATTGTATCTGTTCTTTGGCAATTTCAAGCGCCTGCATTCTTGTCAAGCGACACTTCTCGAATAGCTTGGCTACTGCAGGAAGAAATCTGAGGTGCCTGTATGAACCCACTGACGATGGGTTCTTTCATGATTTATGGATCATACAGATTTGAGCCTTTTTCCCTGCCTTGGTGTATGACATAATTGCATTAGATTAATATTAGAACCAGAAAAAATACTGCTTTGGCTGGCATGAATTTGAGCGAAAAATTATTCAGTCTGTCTTCACCTTGGGTCTTCCTGATCTGGAGACATTTTATATGCGACTGGATTTCCTCGAGTGTAATGGGAGTAACTGGGAGGGTGTATTTACACAAATCACAAATGTCCGCTAGGACACGTATATCCTGGGGACCCTCTGAACGGCTGTTTGCGTGTGAGCAAATTATAAGACGGAAGAAATCCTTGGCCAGCAGTCAAAAATTAAGCCTTCATGATATGGAGGGAGAAAAATCAATTCCGTTACAGATCGAAGCATGGTAGATAACCACATTAGATTTAAACGTTTAGTCTCGATCTCAATGGATCATGAAGTAATTGACGTTAAGCACGCAACGAGCGTGTTGAACTTGCTTTAGCTATTAAGTCGCAATATGGATATAAACCAATATCTTGTTGCAGCCAAGGTACGTACACCACAACACTCAACGAAAGTTAGAACTCGGCAAGCTGTAATGACAATAAACCATCGAAGCTATACTATCCCGGTTGCTGCATCAACTCTCTGCGTATTCTGAAGATATATATGATCAGTGGAGACATATCATCCGCTCCATGGTTATGGTTGCTAAAGAGGTCGTTGGTTATCAGAAATATGACGAGGACTGTCACAATGCTACAGCAAAAAAGAACGGCGCATAGGGAGCAACGCGAGCTGTTACAGCGGACGCAAGAAAAAGGAGTGAGAAAGACATGAGTTTGAAGTTGTTAAGAGCTTATGTAACACAAATGAAGCTCGAAAATTTTATCAACAGGTTAAGCGTCTGACTGAAAGGAGTAAGGAGTAATTTTCTGTAAAGACGAAAGTGGAAATCTGGTCACAGATGCACAGGGATCACTGACATTCTGGATGAGTCATTTTTCTGACCTACAAGAAAGCGATGAAGCGCACAATTCCGCCGATAGAGAAATGACACCGGTACTACCAGTTAATGATGGCACTATTGTAGAGCCACCGGACTATAACGAGGTCGATTCGGTTATTAAAAGCTAAAAAATAAAACAGCGACAGGCTTTGATGGGCTGCCAGCTGAGTTATTCAAGACCGGCGGCGTAGAGTTGGTTAGAAGTATGCACCAACTTTTATGCAAGATATGGTCCGATGAACGCGTACCCAATGACTAGAATCTCAGTGTTCTTCATCCTACCTTTTAGAAAGGAGACCCCGCTAAGTCTTCTTTCCATCGGATAAAAGATTATGTCGCACGTATTGTGTAATAGGCTGAAGCTATTAAGGTCGACCAGTGACCAAATATTCACATTACGCCAAATCTTTGTCTATTATAAAGCCGCTTTTGATACGCCGATACGATCGAAGTTTTTCGAAGCCCTGCCTGCTCTAGGTATCCCAGCAAAGATTGTCCGTCTTTGCACGACGACGCTATCTCACACACAAAGCGTTGTCAGGGTGGGGAAAAAACTTTCCAACCCCTTCGATAACAAGTGAGGTTTCAGGCAGGGCGATGCTCTGTCGTGCATTTTTTTCAATCTTCTGATGGAATGCATCCTACGCGAGTACCAGTACATACAGAATATGTAGTACGCAGGAACTGCGATTGAAAAACAGTCTCGGGTCATGGTTCTAGCGGTGAATGAGGACAAGACGATGTCTTTTCGCACACCGTCATCGTGACTTTGATGGTCACTAACAATGAAGAATTTCAACTTCAGTGTTGTAGAAAACTCCGTCTATCTTGGATTCGATATGATCAGGAACAACAACGATAGCGTTTTGGATGAGCAAGCTAATTAGAAGCAAAGCCCTCTCTCGAAAGACGATAATCAAGATCTATAAGATGCTGATACTTCTGGTAATACTGTATGGCACAGACGCCACTGGTGCCAGCGCGCACAACACTACAGCAGCTGGTGCGCCTTCGTGAATGAAACATGAGCGATCGGCGGTTAAAGGCCTTCTAAGTAATTCCAAACAGCAAGCAACAGGTAGATGGTAAAATTTTTAATACATTATTTCATCTGCAAATGCAGAACCCAGTAAAATGTTTAAAATAGAAAAGTACTCACAAAAGGAAATTCTCATACTCGATTTTTTTAATACATCTTCATGTTTTGTACTTGAAATATTGAAATTTGGAAAAATTGTGGCTAATTGTCAACAAATCGAAAACTGACGGTGAAGGTCCTTCAAATGATGAAAATACTGCAAGATTATCTTTCAATGACACTGAATTATCTGCTGACAAAACGTTGCTAAAATTTTAGTTAATAAAAATTTTATTCAAACATGTCCAACGCTACTGCAAGTTTTGTCATCTGGGTTTGCAATAACTATTGAAAAATTTAGAAAATATTTTGTAGATCTGCTAAAGAACTAACAATGAAGTATTCAATGTATTACCTTCCATCGTTTGCTCAGAAAAGTTTAATTCAAGCGGCTGATATTTTTGAATATGCACTAGTATCGATTGCAGGTTTCTCTGAGAAAGTTGCTGAGTCTAGAAACAAAGATATGAAAATATAACGATTCCATCACACGCATAAGTATGGAGCTTAGAGTTGACCTATCTGTGCATTATTACTTATAACAGCTATAAGAAGCTGTGACCAATGTTTTATTTTGATATCTCTACTGGAAGTATACAAGATCTCTTGAATAGCTCAACTCAATTGAATTCGGTGGATTTGGATTTGGAACTTTGTACATGAATCATTAACTAATCAGGAATACAAAGTAGATTTTAAGTGACATCAAATGCTAAAAGATGGACGACAGAATATGCAGAACGAACTATTCGTATGACGACGTAATTATTTATTTATATAGTTTTTTTTTGTAAGTAAAGGGTATAATTCAACCAGAGTCGGAGTCAAATAGTCAATAATCCCTTTTATGTCGAAGTAAAACAATTCTTGCAGTTTCAAATAACTTCATGAAATTCTGTAAAATAATTCGATTATTATTCATGACATCAACTACAACAACTATATGAAATCTTAAGCTTAGCTTGCAGCATTTTCATATTTGCCACACATTTTCTTTAAAAGTCTAAAGAAATGAAAAAAAAAAAATTACTGTGTTTGCAATTGTTGCAAATGATTACAAATTGTTGACACAAGTAGCCAGCAAACAAGCAAGTTGCGTAGAAAGAGTCAGCATTGAATGCAATCACACGAACGGACAGACAGACGAACAGTAAATGCAGCAGCTGCTGCTAATCTAACAGCTGATAATGATCGTTGCTGCTGATAATGACGATGTTTTGCTATGATAATGATGCTGTTGACGAGCGTGCTGAAGCTGCTCATTCTGGGGCGTTGACAGCAGTGCTGCTGCTGCTGATTGCTAGCTACCAGGCCGCACAGCAATTGTTGCAGTTGCATTTGCCGTTGATGTTGGAGAAATGTGCCACATTGCAATGCTGTATGCAAATCACTGGCGATGGATGGATGGTTTCCTATGTTGCATGAAAGCAACGAGATGAGTGCGAGACGAGTCATTTAGAAATTAGGTCAGAAAAATTGTCGCAATAAATTGTGAATTAATTTGAATTAATCTGACAGATAGAAACAAATATTGCACAATGCAATAAATGCAATAAATAAATAAGTACAAACGTTTGTAAAAATTATATAAGCGGTCGCAAAATTGGTTGAAATATATTTGTTTTATACCCTTTACATGTAGAGTGCAAATGTGTAGCATTAGTTCGTCGTGTGGCTTGTGACTTTATTGTTTTTTAAATCGTAATTCAGAAAAATAACTCTGAAATTAATATAACCGGCAATATAACGAAGCTTCAAGTTTCAGCAAGGCATTGAGAAACTGACTGATTTGAAAAAAGTTAAACATTATTAAAAAAAAAACACACGTGTCAAGATGTTCATTCATGCAAGTCTCCGAAACCGCTCTACTGATTTTTATGAAATTTTACTTTGATTACTCCAACTTCAGAAAGATAGGGTAAGTTATATATTCCGATAATTGATCCTCATAAAAGAATAAAAGAATATTCTACAAATTTTGTCTATTATTGGATGCATTTGGATGACTATGGTACGTATATAAAGAGCACCGGGTGAAATAAGATCTATATATAAATGAAAAACCAAATACGTCATATGAGCAAGTATTCGATGAAGATTTGACTCGCATGATTTCCATGGGAGGCTTAAAGGCACCTGGAGTAATTAAATGAAAAATAGTTAAGCGTTTTGGATGTCTCTGGAACGCATATAACATGCATTCGGAGATGAAAGTTTTGTTGAAAACACAGAATAAAAATCGGCATAAAGCTTGAAACCTATATAAAGAGAACCATGATGAAGTTATTCGATACAAGAGAATTACAAAAAGAGGACATAGCAGCACATGTCCCCATAGTCCGGTAGTAAAATTATAAAACTTAATCTTTCACTTTCCGAATATTTAAAAATTTGAGTCTACTTGACATTGAAAAAAGGATAGGCTTAAAAAATTACATTTAGAACTCTTCACAAATGTGCAAAGCGGAAGAAACCTGTGTAAAAAATATTAATTGAAGTTCATTGTGTGCCAATCTAGTTAAACAATTCGTCATATTAATGAATAACATAGATTCTCTTGAGCCTAAAAGGTGAACAGATAATTGTTTGATTTTGGGTACACTTCTTACCTCTGTTTTAAGCTTAGAAGTCTTAGAAGTCTTCTTATTTGCATCAGTACAGAACAGTACATAAGTGTTACGAGAAATCTTCTCCTTCAAGTGCATCGCCAATAATAATAAATATTCTTCAGTGTATTTGCAGCATAATTCCTTAAAGTAGTTGCAGGTAACTTCCTTTGATCACCTCTTTTTATATGGATGCAAAGCTTTATCACTTTTGATGTTCTCCATTCGAAGCTCTTCGTCATTGAAGACTTAAGTTAAATAAATCATACACTGTGGAAGTAAACTTTGACATTGAGGTGTTTTCGAAGCAGTAGTCTTCACTGAATCATTGACGGGTTTGTGATTTGATACGGTGATGCTAGTCAATCAGATGCTTCATTGCAGAATTTGGTGCATCAATGCGGACATAGATTGATTTTAGTTATGGTTTGAAGACCGCATCAAAGCAAAACTGATTACAAATTCAGCGAAGCACATAAATGTGTTGCTTTGTCTCTAACAAAAAATCTGCAACCCAATCATTTTATATTTCTAGTACCTCAGAAAACAGCTAAGGCCCATTTGAAGCCGTATTAAGGGAAGATTCTGAAGAGTTGCCTATAAAACACATCATATAAATATACAGTCGGTTACTCCCGAATAGCTTGAATAGCTGTTGTAGCCTACATTATGGATGCGATCTCACATAGTCCTCAACTTATTTCTCTCATCCAATATTATTCAATAAAAATCTAATCAAAATCGGTCGGAAAGGCTCCCATACCATAAGAAACAAATACTCAACAGGTGCAGACAATTGCTGAAAAATGGAATCCAAATATCTACGTCGATTCATGACAGTGGCTGTTACTTGGAGCCAACACTATACGCCAGTAATCAAGGAGCAACAAAAACAATGATTGAAATTGGGTTCCGAAGATTAGGTTCCACATGAAATATTTGTCATTAAATGAAAATATTTCTTGAAAAAAAATGAAAGTACTCGAACAATGAAATCATTTGAGGAACAAAATATTGATCAGTTCCTTGATTTTATGGACTTCTTCGAAGTCAGGTCTTCCGATGCGTGGTGCATCTTCCACTTCCTTCACACCAGAACGGAATCGAGTGAACCACTCGAAGTATCGGCCCCGCAAACATAACAAATTTTTTTGGCCGCTTACGATGCGTTTTTGCCTTTCAGTTAGTAAAACTGTAAAATATGGAGAATTTCTTCCCTCGAGACCTCCACGTTCGACGCTCTGTAGCTCACAACTGAACTGTCCGTAGTAATAAACTTCAAATTTGAAGTCAATCTACAATGAAACGCTACGCCAGTGTTTGAATTAGTGCCACCAGTAGCAAAATTGCCCAAAACCAACAACAAAAACAGAGAAAGAAACAATAACTTTTTAGCATTGGCTCAAGAAAACTAGCAGGAAGCGAGAAAGAAAATATTATACTTCCTCTCCTTCTATTTTTCCTTTTCCTAACATTTTAAAATTTTTCTGGAGGCAGACCTGTAAAATGAATCAAGACAACTAATTGAACGAGTGCACAGTGCTCAAGTTCGTTCGTCTGAAACTTCATGACCAATGTTTCATTTGTTTTAAGCTTCATAAATTTAAATTCTTTCTTTTTCAATCCATTTGAACTCTGCTTGAAAGAAAAATTAACTAAAAAGTCGATACTTTCCAAAAAATGTTTTATGAGTAGCTCTAGATCTGATGATGTTTTGATACTTCAATAAAGCAAGGGTATGAAAACTTCGCATACTACTTTTTTTTTTTTATACAACAAACGCATTTATCACAATTTGTTATCAATTAAAATGTGGTTTTAGGCATTCGAGCTGCCTACGCGTCACAGAATTTTTTAGTCTAAACTTAAATTTTTTTCTGTCGCGCCAATTGGGCTGAACCCAGTACAAAGTTTTTTTTTTTGGCAATATGTAGTACAAGTATTTTTGCAAAATATTACAGTTTGCAATTTTTCCGCTTTTGCCCGTAGGTGTCCTTCGCTTGACATGCAGTGCTGATAAATTATTTCGAGTGCCAAAACGAGCGCAAAATGAATGCAAGCCACGGCGGCGACTTTAACTCTGACGTCTCGGCTTGTCTCATGTGGGCCGCGTTGAAGTGTTGACAAGTGCCGCCCTGGTCTGGCAGACAGCAGCAGTAGACGACGGGTACCGGGGGCCATATAGTCAGTCAGCATGTAGGCCAGAGACTACGACGTTGATAGATTTTTTTCTTTCTTCATATTTCTCATGAATGTGCATTTTATATGCAGAAAATGAAGCTATTTAAATGGAAATTATATGTTCCATTGGCAGCTAAGTAACACCTCAGGTGTGAATTATCATACGATACACCTATATATAGACGTCGCTTTTGCTTTCTAGCGCGCTCAAAAAGTGAAATTAATTACACATTTGTGGGTGGCAGCGTCTGCGTCTGGGGCACTTGAGTAAACTAAATAAGCAAACAGTCTGCGCAGCGTGAAAAATTGAAAAATTGAAAATGCAAGCAGCAAATGCAACGAGGGTGCATCCCCAGCGTGCTACAGATGCGTCTCTACTATGCGTACACATGATTGTGTGCTGACAGTCAACAATTTATTTGCTTTCACTGCCTCGCATTGCAGCGCAGTCAGTGGGTCAGTCTGACAAACAGTCACGCGCGGAAGATGTTTTAGTGATTCTGTAAAAAAATAGAAAAAAAAAAAAAAACATCTATAGACATTGTCGGAGACACAGACCCCAGACGTCTAGAGGTTCGTCGCTGTTGTCGCCATCGTTGGCGTTGGCGTTGGCGTCAGTACTCTCCCTTAAAGTTCATTTAATGTAATTCACAAACACATTCAAACATTTATTATTTATTTATAGTAAATATTGGCGACCCAAGTATAATGCAAGCTTATCAGTTTGCGCTTTAATTGCGCTTAAATTGGCGCTAATTGCAATTGATGTGCGAGGGTGAACGAGTCGGCAGCACTTTTATATGGTGTGGTCCGGATAGCATGTTGCATTCTACTGAAAATCATTGGAATTCAATATTTTCCAGTTAGAATGCATTTCGATTGAATTTTATTTATTACGTTTTTTTCTAAGCATTTTAATCATCGACATTTGAACATCAATCATACGCCATTTGGCACGGTGGGCCTGAAAAGCAGAATAGTTGATAAATTCTTAAAAATAATAATGAAATTGAATAAAACCTCTCACTAAGTTTTACGCTCTTTCTGTGCTTTTCTTTGGATTTATACTTTCTTGAGTATTCAATTGATAATGATGTATACCAAAAATTAACTAGCACTGATTTCTATTGTTACAAAATATGTTTTAGTTTTTCGGGACTATTTTAATTGTATTATTCCAGAGGCTTCCACTCTATAATGTACTCATAAAATATTAGGAAAGAGCCTTGTTTTTCTTCAATATGCAACAGTACCCATCTATTCAGACAGAGTGGACAATGCAGTCTTCACTCTCTCAGCGACCTTCAAAGCTTAGGTTTAAACTATGCGAAAAATCTAAACATCCAATATCGGAATTATCCAAAGAACACATACGCAACGACTGGAAATTCAGTGTTCGTTGTTCTATCTTTAAGAAAGGAGACTTCGCTGTTTACGCCAACAGAGAAGATGTCAGAGTAGGAAAGAACCTTCTGTTGGAATATAATCCACGTCAGTGCACGTACATACAGAATATGTCCGGCTCGATCTTCCAAAAGGAAGTGATGCTGCTCGCTAATGCCGATGACAATGATATCATCGGTACGCATAAACGACGAGTCAGCAAGACTCTCGGCTCATATGTCTTGCGGTGAATGAGGGCAAGACAAAGTTCTTGGTGTCTTCTCGCACTCCATTGTCGCGTCTTGGATGGTCTATCTTCGTCTATTTTGGATCCGAAATAATCAGCAACAAGAACGTCAGACTGGAGATCAGGCGAAGAATCACGCTTACGAATAGATGGTTTTTTGGGCTGAGGAAGTGATGCTGCTCGCTAATGCCGATGACAATGATATCATCGGTACGCATAAACGACGAGTCAGCAAGACTCTCGGCTCATATGTCTTGCGGTGAATGAGGGCAAGACAAAGTTCTTGGTGTCTTCTCGCACTCCATTGTCGCGTCTTGGATGGTCTATCTTCGTCTATTTTGGATCCGAAATAATCAGCAACAAGAACGTCAGACTGGAGATCAGGCGAAGAATCACGCTTACGAATAGATGGTTTTTTGGGCTGAGTAAGCAAATGAGAAGTAAAGCCCTCTCTCGAAAGACAAAAATAAAGATCTATAAGACGCTGATACTCACTGTGTATGGCGCAGAGGCATGGACCATGATTGAGTCAGATGAAACAGTGTTGGAAGTCGTTGAGAGGAAGATTTTTCGCAGGATTTTCGGTCCTATTTGAGTCGGCGACGAGTTTAGGTATCGTATGAACCGCGAGCTAAACGAGCTATTCGATGAGGTTGACATAGTCCAGTGCATAAAATTCCAGCGGCTGCATTGGACTGAGCAGCTCATTCGAATGGATGAAAGAGCTCCAGCACGCATGGTTTACATGAGGAGCCCAAACATGATTGGTGGAAGCCGAAATAGAGGACGACCAGGCCCGCGTTTGAAGAGATATCTCCGTACTTGGCATCCAAAACGGCTGGCTCCAGTGCGCACAAGATTTTGTAGGCTGGCGCGCCTTCCTAAATGCCGCCATGACCGTAAGACGGTTGACGGCCATTTAAGTAAGTAAATTTAGTGCAGAGAAGCTGTAGACTACGTAGACGTCATCTTAGTACAGATCACTAAAGTTTATGATGACCAAAATGACAGGGTTAAGGTGAGTTATGAATGCTGCATGAGCCAAAACCTTAGTAGCTTTTGTAATTTAGCCGACATTCATTACACAGGGTGACAAGAAATAACCCAGTCCGGGTTTTTGATCATAACTTTTTAAGGAACTATATTTGAGAAAAAATGCAGATACACAACTATCAAATAGCTATTGTGTAAACATAGTATTCAGCCGGTTTCGAAGTGGCTTCCTTGGGCTGCGATGCAGAGCCCTAAACGTTTCTGGAAATTTAGCGCAATGGGCAGCAGGTCTTCTTCTGATAATCGATTTGATTTGGATTGCATCAAAATTTGTCCGGGTTATTTCTTGTCACCCTGTATCTACTTACGAAAAAAAACAGACATGATCCTCCACTATTGGAACTTTGAGGTATCTGTGAATTATAGCGTATGTCACACATGACCAAAATATTGTCTGCTCCTTAAAGTTAAGCATACGTTGTTGCATTTGGCGCTATTTATTTGAATGTTGTCCACCATATAAAACAATATAATTCAGCAGCATCTTGCTCACAATTAGATCTGCGCAGAATACACGAAATCAACAAGTTGCAATCAATATTATTGACTTTAAGATATGGCTTTAGGTGTTGGAAGGTCGGCAACGAACACGTTGAAAGAAACGACTTTAGGAACCTGCTTTGAGGGACTCCAGTGTAACAACCAAAAAATATTTATCAACTCTTCGAAAGCGATAGAAGATGACTGATTAGACTTCTGGTTAATTGTAATCGCCGCAGATTGTGTAGTATTTATAGTTTTGCGTTAAACTGTGTAGCCAAGAAAAGGTCTTATTTAGAGGACAGAGCTTACAAATGAGCGTTACATACTTTTTCATTTCTATGGGCTTTATTCTTTTTGAGACCTTTTACAACATTAGAGATCTCCATCAAAGATATGGTAGCAATAAAAATCTCCATCTGAAGAAAAGATTTTAAAGACATTGCAGTAGAGTTCTGAAGATTCGGTTCAACATTTTTCACTGTTGCAATACTCATTTCTATTTCGGGTTGACTTCCTCCGACCTCTTAAATTTATGCTCCTCTAATAATGTTCACTACTTTTAGTATTAAACCCACTGTACTTGATTGCATTCTGAGTTGTGGATGTTGCCGCTGTAGGTTTTCTTATTGCAATTTGTTGCTATTTGCATTGCGATTGATGTCGCCGTTCATTCGTTCGCTCATTTGCCATTTGTCTTTCATTGGCGCCAGCTGAAAATATCTCATTTCTAGGTGTACGAGTGCGAGTGCGAGTATCTATGCGAATGCATTCGATTAGCTGGCATACAAGTTTAATGCTTGTTCATACACGTGAATATTTTATTTTTTTTTCGTATTATTTTATTTGATTAATTTAATTTGCTGCCAATGCACATCAAAACAGTGAATTGCGATCATAAATTATAAAGCATTGCGAATTAAGTACGAGTACTCTAAAAATAGTGAAATAAATAATTAAATCAATTTGTTTGTATTAGCAGTTGGCATTCATCATTTGCAAGTAATTTAACGCTGATGAAGGTGCTACGATAGCACTTTGATTATTTGTTGAAGCGAGTAGCTATTTAAGTGCACAAAGAGAGAAATATTTTTGAGCAGTTTTTATTTTGTGTCCTATTCGAAAAAGATTGGCTTTTTATACTAGTTTAATTCACAGCCATTATGGTTCTTATGGCATATACTCGTACTGGAATATATGCTCGGCCACCAGCTCGCGGCGGCTTTCACAACTAATCCTTTAAAGGTTGCGTCATAGTAAAAAAGCAATTGCAGTTTCACACACACACCGCATTTTAAAACCGACACATATTTTTTTTGTATACCCTACACATAAAAGCCAAAATTGAATTATGTGGTTTTTGAAATGTTTTGTAATGCATTGAAGGAAGCGTAGAAGTCTGCAAGAAATATAGATGACTCTAAGCATGTCCGTCTGTATAAATTTTATTCGTTGTGCTTAACATTTCTCACATTGCTCTCTCCTCATTCCACATTCCTCACGCCAAATCAATGAAGTTAAAAACGGAAATGTGAGACGTGATTATTAATTAGTATTAATATTTCTTGCCATTTATTGGCAATTAATATTTCTTGCCAATAAATGGCAAGAAATATTAATAAAATTGAAAGGGTTTGCCATGCCACACTAAAAGCCTTACCAGCCTTATATAGCTGAGTATAGCATTAATATTTAATGCTATACTCAGAACACAAGCGTTTCTAGATGATTCAAAAGCCAGGCAAATCAGAAACTCATTGGGAGTCTTATAGGCCAATTAGTCTCATGCCGTTCTTATCAAAAGTAAGGCAGAGGCTTGTTGTCAATGGGCTAGGCGAAGTCTTACTTCATGACAATGTATTACCGAATCATTATTTTTGGCTTCAGAAAGGGACACGGAACCGTGGAACAGATCCATAGTCTGGCGTTGCACATTTTACAGGCTTATGATGACCTTGAGTACTGCAATGCAATATTCAGTGATATACAACAGACAATTGATAGAGTGTAACATGATGGACTTTTGTTTAAAATAAAGCAATACTTGCCAACACTCTACTGTGAGAATATCTATCTCCTAATAGAATATCTGACAGAACAAAAGTTCAAAGTTAAGGTCAGAGACACTTACTCCCCGTATAATGGAGACTGCAGTACCGCAAGGCAGTGTGCTTGGCGCACTACTCTATGTATATACAGCAGATTTAACTTGTCCTACAATCAACAAAGAGAGGTACCCAGCAAAACTTTCCTTACGGAGATGATATTGCAGTGCTCTATAATTCTAAATGCCGAAATGACTTCAATAGGACTTCAAGAGTATATAAACTCATTGGCAGACTGGTGCAAGAGATGGAATTTAGAGGTCAATCCCTTGAAAACTAGCAATCCTTGCTTCATCCTAAAAACATTGGACGACACCATTTATACAATTGGAAGGAGTCACTCTGGACCAACCCTCACAGGTAATGTATCTCGGCATAACTCTGGATACGCAACTTACTTTTGGTACACACTTAAAAGCCTTTAACAAAAAATGTGGCTAGCAAATGCAGCAACTGTGGGGGCTAATAAACAGAAAAAGCACCATGTCACTAAAGGCCAAAAGTGCTGTATATGTACAAACATGATAGGTTGCTAAGACAGCGCATAATGCTCGCCAGAGGCCTACTCACCAACAGGCTTCTAAGACGGTTAAAGAGAATATGTAAACGTTTCAAAATAAATTTAAAAAAAATAATAATATTTCTTTCTCTGTATTTGTTGTAAATTTTTTTTTTTATTCATGTAGCTCATTCCTTTGAGAGGTACAAGCAAAATTTTAAAAATATTCCGGAGAAGTCCTAGTCGAATGCAAAAAACACGAAGTCTCTATCTATTACCGTTTTCGAGATCCTTTCGTTCATACGGACGGATAGACGGACATTACTTTATCGACTCCTCTATCACTTCTGACCATAATGGGGGTAATTTTGGGGGGTCTCCGACCATTATTTCTACCTGTTACATACATTTGCACAAAACCTATAGGCTCTTGTACCTTCGGTAAAGGGCCAAAAAAAATACAAAGTTCAGAACGTTCTGAGACTGCGTAATCGTTTCCAAACGGTTGAACACAGATGCGCCCTGCAATTTTTCGAGTGGTAAGGTACTGTTCAGCTGCCATCTTCACCGAGATTTAAATACTTTTAAAAATCGTAGTCCCACCAGAGAAGGTCTAAATCTTCATTTGGAAAGCGCTGAAACCAATAATGATATTACGGCCTCCCTGTGTATAGCATAAATCTGGTCTTTGGCCTGCGTCGTCGTCTAATCTGTGAAGTAATGGGTCGACAATGCTCTTTCGCAAATGACGACCTAAGTAACGTCATTTAGTTAATAAGAAAGAATATCAATGAGTGTGCGGTAGAAAAATCTGAATCATGGTGAAATCAAAGGAATATCATTTCCTTCAATGCCACAAAAGGTTTTCCAAAAAAAATTTTGCATTCGAACCATTTGACCTGGCAACAACTTCAGATGTTTGAAACATTATGGAACTTTCTATGCCTTGTTCTCAAACAGAGAATACTAGATATGTTACATATGAAGAAGTAAGACATCAAATCATTGCCCTAAAATCTTGAAAAGGCCCTGGCTACTATGGCATCGATAGTAAGACTGTAAAAGCACTTCCTGTTAAATGGGTATTATTCTTGGTACTATTATTCAATGCAATATTACGCATAGCTCACTTCCCTTCCCTACATGTTGAATCTTATAGGCCAATAAGTTTACTGCCTATCCTCATAAAGATATTCTAACGATTATATCTTAAATAGACTGTTACCATTATTAAATGAACGGAACATTTTCAAATCGGTTTCAGACATCACCATGTCACGTCAGAACAAGTACATAGAGTCATACATCATATCCTTACCGCTTTTCAAGAAAAGCGATACAGTTTTGCTTTTTTTGGATGTACGACAGGCATTTGACCGAAAGATAACTGCAAAAGGTGAAAGCTCTTCTTCCAACAGCCTACTTCCTCATCATAAAATTCCTTATAGCCCAACGTTTTTTCAAAGTGGCAATATGGGGCAAACTTTCGACGACACAACCCATATCTACTGGAGTACCACAAGGAAATGCATAAGAAAAAATGATCCTGCCACGAGGTGCCGCTCATGCTGACTCCGGACCAAATATACGAACGCAAGTGCGAGCTGATGCGTAATCGGGTCAAGTTTTTGCGTCGATTGGTAACTGTTGATGAAACCTGGATCCACTATTGCACCTCAGATTACCGAATGAGTGCCCGGTAGTGGACTGAAGCCGACACGAGTGCTCCGAAGCGGCTGAGGGAGGCTCAATGGGTCGGAAAGGTCATGTCGTCCGTTTTCTCGGATTTTCATGACATACTCTTCGTGAACTATCTCGAAAAAGGAAAAACCATCAACAGCGACTAATACTGCGTATAATGGGAGCGATTGAAGACCGACATCAATGCAAAACGGCCTCAGATGAAGCGAAAAAAACTTTTGTTTTTGCAAGTCAATGCGCCGGCACACAAGAGCCATTGCTACAATCAAAGATTTTGGGCTCCAATAGGTTCCTCATCCACCTTAGACGCCCGATTTGGCTCCCTCGGACTATAATCTCTTCCCAAACTACAAAAGATGACTAATCATCGCGAGGAGATCATCGACGCCGTTTAATTAATTAAAATTCATTTGTAAAGTTTTTAAGCAGACTTCTAATGGAGGGCCTCTTTACATATATTTTGGACATCTACAGAAACATTCTCTAATGTTTAGGATTAACAAAAATAATTTTAATTTAGCTATGAAATGTATTAGAGCTTCGGTTTAACTGTACTTAATATTTGTATATCTACTCTTTTTTTTTTCATTGCATTGAGCGCAACCCTGAGTCTATTTTTCGTTGCTTTTTGCAGCACTTGGCCGGCTGGCTGGCAGCAGCTTTGCCATGTCCTTTTTATGACGCCAGCACGAGAGTGCCTGGCTGCTACTTAGACCGCCTGGCGCCATATTCAACGTCAACAGCAATGGCAAATGGCGTCGCCGACAAAGTCAGATTCATAGCCAAAAAAAAAAAAAGAAATGCATTTCATTTCATTTCGTCTTGTCTTGCTCCGCTTCGACTTTGGCTTTTGAGGCGAGTGTGTATGTCTGCTGCGCTCTGCTGCGGTCGCTGCTTTAGTTTTTCTTTTTAAGTTTCGCAATTATTATTATTTAGAAATACATACAGAAATATGCTGTGCACAGCATTTATTTTTGCCTTGAAATTTATTTTGGCTGACATTCTCAAATGACGACAAATTTAAACATTCGTCCTGCAATTTATTGATTATGCTGCGTATGCGTAATATTTCCAATTTTAGGTCGAGTTCGCATTGCATGTAGACAAGGTCAATAATATTTGTTGAATTAAATACTTGTAGTTGCCCTACTATTCCGCATTTCGTTTTGCATAATTAATATTACGTATACGCCCTGGTTTTGCAGCAAGAATTTTGGCATGCGTATATGGCATATATATG
The DNA here is from genome assembly GCA_035044805.1 of Leucophenga maculata. NCBI lineage: Eukaryota > Metazoa > Arthropoda > Insecta > Diptera > Drosophilidae > Leucophenga > Leucophenga maculata. Next base: position 94,967 of record JAWNNP010001470.1, on the reverse strand, counting down.
TGTGTGTGTGTGTGTAGGCATATAATATGCTTTAAAAAATATAAGTTTTTATTAATTTTTCATTAAGAATTTTTTTCTCTGTATTTTACTATTTTTTTCGTATGTTTTATTAATTTTTGCCTTAGTATGTTGCATGTATTGTTCTTTAGCTGTCGGAGGGCCTATTTTTGTTTGTCCGCCTGCTGTGCATGTTATTGCTTTTTGTGTGTGTATGTGTTTTTGTTTCTCTCTGTGTGTGTTCTAGTTTTTGCATATTTTCCAAAAATAAAATTGTCAAAGTTGCACTTGTTATTCCAAGACATTCTTAAAAGTGTGGTTGAGTGTTAGTTTTGACTACTTTTATTGTTCAAATAGACTTGAAAGTCTTCAATTCAAGCAGTGCGCTTGCTTTTTAGAATTAAGATGAAAATTTAGAATCCTGGCACAATTGCTTTAACACCATGCGAGAAGGAAGTCGTTTGCACAGGTTCACATTGTGAGAAAAGTGGTTGACTGTCATCACTTGAAAGGTTATGCAAATGGCTAGGACGATAGGACACGTATCTCTTGGTTAGCCTTTGAACAGTCGTTCGGAGAAGGCGATCATTATCACCCGTGATTAGAGGTTGGTACGCTGGGCTTGGCACCAGCCAAGGTAAAAAAAAACTAACTGTAATGAAAACATAAATGATGCTTCGGATGGAACCCTATGATGACGACCACAGCCAACTATATAATGACCACGATTTACGGATATGCATCTGGAATATCCGAACCATTAATTGGGATGGCGCAAATACCCAGCTGGTTGATGTCCTCGAAAGATACAAGCTTCACATCACTGCAAACCACGAAATTCGATGGATAGGACTCTTCTAAAAAGCATCCTGTGACATCTACTGTAGCTGCTATGAGAGTAGGCACTTTTTCTTTTTTTTTTTTTATTTGTTAAAGTTTTATTCTTTGGTTTGATTAATATTAATTTACTGTTATTTTCTTATAGAATAACTTAAATTAATTCGCTTAGAGATTAAGTAGCAACAATCGAAATTACATTGATGGAATGATTAATAAATTATTAATAACTATAGATATCTATGGGGGAGATCGACGGGGTGCGATCTTCTCAGCCTTCTTGCCACTCTAACACCTCATAGTCTGCGCTGTTGTAGTGTTTGGTGGTTTTCAAGCCGATCCAAAAAATCATTTGATTGGCGAATTATAACATCGCCAATTTTTTCGACATTCAAGTTCCTTTCTAGGTCGGAAGTACGCATGTACCAAGGGGCAATACCATAAACTTGTAAGCCGAACCGCCAAGCTGGAGAAATAATTATCTTGTAAATGGCAACTTTATTCCTTAGCGAATATTCGTTTTTGCTATTGAGTAGCAAGGGCAACTTCCTCCATCTTCCAGTAATAGCTTTGGTAACCCTTGTGATGTGGTTTCTAAAAGTCAACCAGGAATACACCAAGGTACCTATAACCGGAGGATTTTCACATCAGCTGGTTATGAATAAAGACTCTCGAACAAGAGTCTGGACGTAGAGCATAAGACACATTGGCGCACTTATTAGGGTTAATGCCAATGTTCCATCGCTTAGCCCAGCGCTCAAAGCTGCGCAAGTATTGCTGCAGGACATCAGAAGCTTCATATACACAGCTTTCTCTGACCATGATAGCTGTGTCATCTGCAAAAGTTGCGATGGGCAAATCTTGGGCATTTTCAATTGGTATTTCATAACCAGTGGGCATGTCGTGCGTGAACAGTGTGTATAACAGCGGGCCCAGCACACTGCTCTGTGAAACTCCCGCACGTATGGCCTTGACACTGGACTCCACGCCATGCAATACCAAAGAAAAAGCCCTGTCATGCAAATAACTGTGCATTAATAACCACAGCTGTCTCTGCAAGATGACGCCATCAAACACACAAAGCAATTTTTGATAGCAAGAGAGGTTTCAGGCAGGATGATACGCTCTCATGCGATTTTTTCAATATGAAGATGGAATACAATCGTGCGTTCAGAATATGTCATGTTCGATCTTCCAAAAGGAAGTAATGCTGCTTGTGTACGCCGATGACATTGATAATATCTGTACGTAGGAACGGCGAGTCAGCAAGGAGTTCTCAGAAATTGAAAAACCATCTAGGCTCATGGGTCTAGCGGTTATTGAGGTCAAGACGAAGTACTTGGTGCTTTCTCGCGCGCCTTGGACGGTCAGTGACAATGGAGAATTTTAACATCAATGTTGTAGAAAACTTCGTCTATCTTGGAACAGAGATAACCAGCAACAACAACGTCAACCTGGAGATCAGGCGAAGAATCACGCTTGCAAACAGATGCATTTTTGGGCTGAGCAAGCAAATTAGAAGTAAAGCCCTCTCTCGGAAGACGAAAACCAAGATCCATAAGATACTGATACTCCCAGATGAAACGGCGTTGAAAGTCTTTGAGAGGAAGATTCTACGCAGGATTTTTGGTCCTAGTAGAGTCGGCGACAAGTTTAGCTTCCGTATGAACCGCGAGCTGTTCGATGAGGTTTACATAGTCAAGCGCATAAAATTTCGGGCGCTGCACTGGGCTGATCACCTCATTCGAGTGGATGAAAGAGCTCCAGCACGCATGGTATAGATGGGAGCCCATACTTGATTGGAAGATGACGCAATAGAGGACGAGTGGCTACGCGTTGGAATGACCACTCAAATGAACTGGCGCCAGCACGTGCAGGATTACAGAAGCTGGCGCGGCTTCATGACTGCGGCCATGACTGAACCACTACTGAAGGCCATTTAAGAAAGTCAAAGTTTCTAAAAAAATAAATAAATAAATAATTAATTAAAATTACAATTTCTAAATTCAGAAAAGAATCAAACAAAGACTTAAAAGTCTGTATATCATTTGTGTTGGTAACTCAATTTTCTACTTGAGCCAAAATGCTTTGCATTATTTTTTGTCCTACTAAGGCTCAGCATGGGCTCAATCGCATTGTCGGCCAATTCGTATGATTAGGCTGTTGCTGGATATAAAATATTTAATTAAAATAATGCTAAAGTCTTCATTTTATCTGCAACATTTTCAATTTCATTATCAAATTATAAATACCCTTCTGCCGATTGTTGAAGCAAATTATTACGAATTCAGTTTCGCAGCCGCAAAGCTAATATGCATACAGCAGCTTCTTGTAGCTCACGACAGACAACCAACCAACTGATGTCTGTCGATGACAATGATGATGCTGTTGAGGACTCAATCCATGCATAGCGCAGCCAAACGCTTTACTGGCTCATAATGTCGATACAAGCTGCATGCAGCAAAGTCATCCAATAAACCGCATATGTGCATATGGCTTTCAAATTGATATTTCCGTTTAATCAATAAGCCATCACAGCCAACTGTGGCGCCTCAGACGCTCAGGCATTCCATTTGACTAGGCAGTCAGGCAGTCAGTCAAGTCGGTCTGCTAGTCGATTTTATACTTTTCCCATGCTGCGTCTACGCTGCGGCACATTTACGCCATGCAGCATTCCCATGCAGCAAATGCTGCACTTCATGGTCGCTTCTGTGAAGTCCTCGCGGTCATTTTGTCGGTTCGCGTCGGCAAGCGAAATGCGGTTCAAAATTTTGCGGTTGCTGTGCGGTTTCCATGCCCTTTTGCCACTACTAAGAGTATGTGGCAGGGCATAATGGCATGGCAGAGCTTTGCTGTTTTAGCAAATTTAGTGATTACGCTTTGGTGTTGAGCCTGTATCTGTATCTGTATCTGTATCTGAGGCTCCATCACCTTTGGCAGCTTCGACAGCGCCAACATAATTATCATAGCATATCCATCGCCGCCGCCGTCGCCATCATTGTTATAGCAGTTAATTAAAATTTGTGGTCGCGCTGCACGTGCTGTGCGTAATTTTCGCTAAATTAATGCAACCTGCCGTCATTGTTGCCGCAGCGCAGCATTTCTAGTTATGCTCGTACATATGGGCAACAGCTGCAGCTCATTAGGTGATTTGGTCAAATGGACTTACATATTCCAAAATAAATAATGTACTATAGTAGAATGGAACATAAGCAAATAAACCATGAAGTATTAGAGGGGAGCGTATGGTTTGGTATGGCATTTATGTGCAGTATTTATGCAAGAAAGTGCCTTAGAGTGCTGCTCGATAAGTAATCAGCATAGACAATAAATGAGTACAACAACTTTTTTTAAATCTTTTAATTCGAAGTACAGCGCTGTGGTCTAGCAACTCGATCATCAGTCACTTTGAATATTCTTTTTATTACCTTAAGTATTTGTTGAAACACATTTTTCAGTTCAAAATCTCTATGCAGCATTCCGTTACGAAGATACATATGGATGGATTTTAGTGACACGGAATCGGTTGCACTTTGCACATAAGCACATAAAAGCAGATACTTACAACAGGCAGCCCAACTAGGTACCCGGACTTGTACCGACTTTGGCATCTACAACGGAATCCCGTAATGAAAACTTCAGATTGTCCAACATTAAGCTCTCAGCTCGGAAAACTTGTCGCTAATTGTCACGCTTCACGATGCTGCCATTACCGGGCAATTAAAAAGACGCTTAAATGATGCAATGTTTCCCGACCCTGAGCTCAAATCTGGTTGGAACTTTTTCCAGTTAAAACGTAGGTTTCGAAGGTCTTTTATGCGCACGCAACACGCAGAAAACAGGGCATGCTGGCACCGTGCAGCCAAACGTCTCAAGTATGAGCTGAGGCATATGGGCACCGAATCAGATACAAACTTCTGCCTATGGAGGTCCACAAGAAATTGTAGACGACACCCCATTCGTCTTGCGCCCATTAAAGACGCTGAGCAAGAGCAATGCGCTGCCATTGCACAGACGAGCCATGCGGCTCATTACTGGATGTCCTTGGTTCCGGTTGAAGAGGAGGTCTGATCTATATAAAGAGTCCTAATACACAACACTAAGAAACTATTCATTACTCTGAGGAACTTCATATATCAAGCAAACAAAGCATGAGGCAAAGAGAAATTTCCTCAATATAAGTCCTTTATGCCAGAAACGTCCGTTTCACATCTTAGACAGCAGAGCAGAATTTTCGAAGTTTCAATGTTTGTATTAAACAATCAGCTACACTGTTCCGAACATCAATGCTTCTTCTTTCTTAAAGATAAACAAAGAACACTTAGACGCCCATCGTTGTATTTATTAATAATTCAGCTGGTAGCAACTTCTTGTTGCAACTATTTAATAACCGATAGCCCGGTAGTTCTAAAAAAGAGGCGTCATTAAGTGGTAGTTCTGGCATCGCTTGCTTCCAAGTAGAGTAAAGACGCGACATCTCCACATTCTCAATGCTTCCAGTGCATCTGTTACCTCTATGCAGAAAAAAGCTTCAGGCGTAAAACCTTCGGTCAGACGCTTTGCTTTCTTATAGAATATTAGAGCATCATCAATTACTCTTCTTTTTTGCTTCCAAAAAGTAATTTTTCTTCTTTCTGTTTTTGGAAACATCCCTCTCTAACAGCTCACGTTGCTTCCTACTGCAGAGTTCATTCTTCTCTGCATTGTGGCACTCTTTGTCAAAGAGTTCGTCACAGGTCTGTTAAAAGCAATGACTTCCTTGACAGCCATAAACATGTAGGAGGTTATATGTCTTTACTGCTTACATATATCTTAAGAGGCCCGAGAGCTTTTCCTCTTCCTTCTCTCGTTAAAATCTGACTGAGAAGGCTGCTTTCAACTTCTAGGATGCTTTGATAAGTCTGTGACTTTTTAAATAAAATATTTTTATTTTTCGACAATTAAGCATTTTTTTTCTCAACAGTCTCCTCCTTTTAGCTCGACACATTGTTTTCGATTTGTTTTTAATCCTTCCAAATAATAGGTTTTCTCAAGCATTTTCATGTCCTAATATTCATGTAAAATGTTATGTAGGCTCTCAGTTGAGATGCTTATAGCCTTATCCGATCATACAATATCACGCCAACGAATTTATTGACTATTACTGGGGTGACAACCTGAAGGTTCGGTGTCACTTGTGCTGGCACGACCACAGCAGAACTTAGTAGACCACTTCTGAACCATTGAAATTGATGGCGCAGAATCGCTTTAGTAGCTAGCAAGCTTTTTCTTGCTTTCGGTTTCCATTTTCGTTAAATCTCACCAGGTTGTATGCTTCCAATGGTGCACCAAATTCTAATTAAGGAAGGAGTGGTCCTCGCCAATAATTTTCTCACCTAAACATGTCAGCTGTGTATGAAGAAGAAACTGATTAGTCTGATGGCTATTCCGTTTTCTTCAATGCAAATGGAATAGCCATCAGACTTATCACAATTGTCTTCACACAGCTGACATGTAAAGTAGCTTCGGGTAATTAAAGAAAAACAAATTTTATAACTTTTCAAAATCTGGTGAATTCAGTTCTTTTTAGCTTAATTCAATGGTTTTTTAAGGGGTGTTCCGACAATTTAATCAATTGACCGATGCTTCGTTTTTTGAAGTGAAAACTTTTTTAGCATTGTTGTGATTTGATATTTGACGAAACGAAAAAGCGACACTAAAAACATCTTTAGAACATAAATAAAAATGAATGAGATAAAAATGTTTACCTTATTTGCTTAATCTTAAATTGTAGTAACCTGTTTTAAATACGTTACAAAGTAAGTTACTCGCTTTCAAAAAATTGGCTTACATTATATATTTTTGAAGTAACTATGGTGACCGAACATTTGGGTGGCATCGCTACCAATACGCTGAAAAAAATCCAAAGAGATGTGGAACGCGAAAATGGAATGGGCCACAATTTCATTATCTTTTTTGGAGGACGTCAAAATGGAGTTCGCCAGCCGCAACCTCCACCACCACCACCACCACCACCACCGATGGAGAACAATGCACAACCTCGACGCCGCCTTCCATTGCTGCACCCAATCATAGCTGTACCTTCTGTTGAGCAGGACCCTAATAATCGCACCGATTAATTGCAATCAAAATTGAGATCAAATAGGAAGATTATTCTTTTATTTTTTTTAATTCCATTAAATACTGCGCATTGTACTCAACCTCTTGAATACTTTCTACAGTTTCTTCTGCGCATATGGTTTATTTGCACAAATAGCCATATCTGATCTGCGATGAAGATGTTTGATGATATAATAAGCATAAGCAATTATATTTGTAAAAAAATGTCTTATAGACAACATTAATATATACTTCGTGAAAAATATTTGCGTCGAACAAAGAGTTCTTAATTGGTTCAACTGTCTATACTGGGTCGCTTGATAATACATGAAGTGCTAAACTATACCAATTACTTATCATACCACACTCGCAGCTATCAATGTATTAGATTATACAAAGTTTATGTGTTGTATTCATATTGTATATATGCAAGAAAGTCATTGCCATATACATTTATTGTATCTGCATGGCTCACATTCCTGCAAAAGAACCTGTTTATTGCATATATATAGTCTCTATATCATACTTAACACCATATCAACAGTCTCTCTCTTGCCTCACGCTGCAACAAGAAACAAAAAATTCCTCTGTAAAAGCCAACAAACTCTGCGAAAAATAATACAAAAAAAGAAAAAAAGCCTGCATCAACTTAAAACCGTAACTAAATCAAGGCGTGATTCATTCAAAGTAGTACTGCAAACTCAGACTCAGAGTCCACAAAGTGCGCAAACAGACTCTGCTGTGCAACATCCCAGCCAGCCAGCCAGCCAGCCAGTTCGGCCAGCTTCAAGTCAGCCGTGCAACATCTTTCCATGTGCAGCGCCCATTTTTCGATAATTTCAACTTGCTTCATTCAAACATGTCACAATATGCTGCTCTGCTGTTGGCCCCCGATGCATCGCTTGTATTGTTGTTGCTTTAGTATACACCACCACACCACTACAGTCCAGTTTAGTTCTGTCGTTCTGTTCTTTTTTCTGTCGTTCATTTGTTCTTACCTTTAACCCCCGTTGCCCCTCGCATTTTAGTTTGTTTGAGTGGTGCTGCTGCTGCTGTTTGTTTGGGCTTGGTCGCGAAATTTCGGTTTTTGATTCCCACGCCATAAATGCGGTTTACAGGAGTTTTTTCCCCGCTCTTTCTCTGCTCTCATTTACTCTTATGCTTGTTCTGATTTTATGCTGTACCCTTCATAAATGTGCTTAGCATTTTTTCTTATGAAGTTTGACACACTCAGCAGTGCATAATATTTCTGTTTTGTAGATATTAAGCTAAAATTTCGAAAAAGCGTTTATCATTTTTAAATAAATGCTTATATAAACTAGAACACTTATTGGAACACAATCAGTACTAAGAGAAGAAGTAAGTTTTAAAAAGGTGTTTAATCTGTGACTTGATATATATTTTATAACAAGGAGAATGTGATAATGATTCTCAAAAATTTAAACTAAGCGTCCTTTTTTAATTATTTATAAAGAATTACATTAATCAAATATCTTCACAGGCTGGCCATGAAACCAACTGCGGAAGACGAATGAATCAACTTCCACCATGACTATGCAAGCTCTCACACATCGGCTCATACTCTCACATACAATTTTTGAGCACATAAAATTTTTGAATTAATGGTTCATCCGCCGCACAGTCGATTGTCACCCAATGATTTCTTTTTATTCTACGCCCCTCGTAGCAATGTACCGTTATGTAATAGCTTTATCCGCTGTACTCTTCGGCAGAAAAAATTGTGGTTCCAGAGTCTATTTGTTTTAGAGTTACCTTTGCATGGTGCATTCTGGCAATTCACTCCAAACATACGGGAAGTGATCGTTAAAACAGAACCGACTTGGTTGGGAATAACCGTTCCGTGACGCGCTCAGTGAAATCACTCTCAATATCTAAAATAATGTAGGGTAGGCAAAAGGGAACGGAAAGAGAGATATGAACATATCCGGCGCAACACAAGTGTTACAATTTTCGTGACGATTTTTCGTAAGTCTAGGAGTCTACAATCGATTTTTATTATATCGAAAATGCTTTGAGATTGTTTTCGATATAAGACCTTTTATGATAAATGACGCATCAAATATTGTGGATGCTGTTGAAATGGCATCCAAAAAAGTCTTAAAAGTAAAGCAAATCTATATAAATCAAGTTATTCATCTCTACCTCTTATAGTCACTGAGACCTTTTTATACGTACAGACGGTCATAAGTAAAATAAAGTCTCAGGCAGTACCCTCTGCCCGCTCTGTACTAATTTTATCTCTGTTACAAAGTAATTGTTAATGCTTGGCACTTAGCAACAATGATAAAATCGACCGAATAACCCTGACAATACCCAGACAATGTATGTTATTTTTATTCAGTTTTCTATATAGGCCTTGCACCATTAGGCTTATAATATATTATATTACTCCTATGGACACCTTTGACTGTCTCTATTCTATTTGGCACCATTCATAGTTGTTTCAGTGGTTCTAGTTCTTAATATTGAGTGTATCCAGTTCTGGATATCCATTGTGGCATTTAATTCCATTACAATAAGACCACTTATGTTCCTTTTTGCGCAATCCCTGTAGATTGTTTGCAACTTTTTTCAATATTAATTTTATTTCCTTAAATGAGTGTTACATAGACTGGCTCGAAAAATACCAATTTCCGAAGTCGGTCTACAAATAGTGCTTGAAGTTTTTGGCTCCAAGATCCGTGACCTTTACAATACATAAAAAAAAATTTTAAAAGAAATCGATCGAATAATATCTTTGGACTACTCTTTATATTCAAAATTTTGCCTGATGTAATGATGTTTCCAAAGTGATTTAATAACAAAACATTCCAAGTGTGTTTGAATCTTCATGATCAAACATGATTTTCTCAAATATCGTTGATGGCCGTCAAATTCACTGAAATGTTAAGGATTTTGGATAATCAACTATACGGTATTATAACTAAAATTTACCATAAACAATAAGATAATAAGAAATTAAATAAACTGAAACAGTTTAATACATCGAACAATTGACTATCAAGCACTGACCATGAGGAGTTGGGAGGAAAGAATATACTTTGGTGAAGGAGACAAAGAAAGGACTGCTCAAATGTACCAATAAACTTGTCACTTAAAACATAATTTCGCTTCAAGGAATCTGAATCATTTAACTTTTTTCACGTTACGCCCATAATTATAAACGCCAAATAAATAATCCAAATCTTTGCAATTTTCATGAAAAAAAAAACAAAATACATTTGGCGGATGTATTTCTCGACGAGAAAAGGAAGAACATTGGAATCTTCTGGCGCTTAGAAAATTACCTCAAGCTTAATATCCAAAGTATTGTGTCCCAATTAGATTCTAATAAACTGATTCCAAAAATAATATGGCGACGTGGGAAAGACCTTGTCTCCCTGTCATGACATCTACTGGTTAACGTTGATCACAAATTTATATATCCAGTACATACGTACATGAGAATTATTCGGATTAAGTTCTATGCGTATAGAAGTTTGATGGTGCTAATTTGTTTTATTAAGAAAGGCGACCATCCGAGCCAAGCGTCGTCAAACAATCACCAAGTATTAAAAATCTATACTATACATTTTTAGAAAATTTTTGTGAGAAAGCGGCTACAGACTGCTCGGCACAACGTATTATATTATATATTATTTGGTTTCAAGAACTTTTGTTTTTTATGTCGGACTTATTCATTCATTTAGTGCATCTCATAGCATTGGAATAAATATGTCATCACATTAAAAAGTATTAAATTATAAATGTATTCTAACAAAATATTATATATAGTTGCAATGTTGTCCAGTCGGAAACCAAGAGGCGAGAATATATCTAATGTGACGACGTTTTAACCTCATTGTTGGTATTGCAGTGATCAAAAGTCTAGCCTGGCTGTTTCTGCGGTTAATCGATAATTGTATCTACTGGTGAAGATGAAAATTTGCTCCACGGTGGTAGCCATATTGATGTCTTTATATAAGGTGGAGTTGCGAACATACCAGTTAGTAATTAGGCCCTGTACCGAAGGTACAAGAGCCTATTGGTTTTATGCAAATGTATGTAACAGGTAGAAATAATGGTCGGAGACCCCACAAAGTTACCCCCATTATGTTCAGGAGTGATAGAGGAGTCGATATAGCCATGTCCGTCTGTAAGAACGAAAGGATCTCGGAAACGGTAATAGATAGAGACTTCGTGTTTTTTGCATTCGACTAGGACTACTCCGGAATTTTACAAGTTTATTTTAAAATTTTGCTCCTCCCCCCCTTCCCCATAAAATCACCACCAAGGCAAAAATTTCTTCGGCACAAAAAAATGGAGTATGCTAGTATAAACATAATGTTCCTCTAAGTCAAAATCCAAAAAGTTCATCAAAATCGGATAATAAATGACGATTTTATAAGCAATTGAATTTGAACGACCCCCCTTTTCTTTTCATTCATATTCGCGCAGTGAGAAGTGGTCATGTGTTTGGTCATAAGCTCGGGAAACATTTAATGTGTTTGTTAGGCGACCAGAACTGGTACAGGGCGTCTTACAGTCGGTTACGCCCGTCAAGAAATATTGGCAAAGAAGTTCGTCTCTTTTGGGTTAAGAAGCATATATTTGACTAGCTTTTACCCGCGACTTCGTCCGCGGATCTTCCGATAAAAAGTAGCATATCTAATTACTTTCCTTATTTTGCCTCATTTGTGAAACTATACGGGGGGTGGTGTACCGCCCCTCTAAGTTTTACCAAACTTAACCCGTTTACTTTTCATTATCCTCTTAACATGTATACCAAATTTCATCTCTGTACCTTAAATGGAAGCAAAGATATGACAAATTTTGATTGTCGCTTATATGGGGGTTGGGTCAACGCCCCCTCCGATTTTGTCAAAACGTAGCATATGTTCTTTTCCATCATCCCATCTATCTCTATTCCAAAATTCAGACGAATTGGTTGAGCGGTTTAGCCGTAAGAGAGGAACATCTATACATCCATACAAACTTTCGCATTTATAGGATATGATTTTCCATATTCGCCCAAACTTCAATTATATGCAGATGTTATTGAAATCCGTCTGATGACACATCCGATCACACTTTAATAGAAAAGTGGCATAGCATAATGTTGCAGGGAACCGGGAAAGCATCAATGAGTCTGACCAATAGACCAGTTGACTAAGCGGTGGAGTTTTTCAAGACTGCTAAGTTCAGCATAAAAACGAAGTTCGGGATTAGACTGCAACCAGTAATCCGGGTGACGCGCAGTCATCCCCAAGGAGCAAGTGCTGAATCCTAGTTATGGCGTTAAAAACGAATGCTATAAAACATAGTTCTTGCTTAGGTAGTATTTTCAGTGTTCTGTTACATTTGTTGATCAGAAGTTTTATTTTTGTCAAGACATTGTATGGCTATTCTTCTTCAGCTAACGTAAATGGCAGATGCATTTGCAACGATGGAACTAACAAGCGATTTGTTTCACTTTCATCCTCTGTGGTCGTCAAATAGAAAAGCTTAAAACGCTCGGCAATTTGTATTGCAAAGACGTAGGCTAGTACCTCATCGAACCAGCAATATCTACCAACAACGCCATTTATAGGTTAGTGCCAAATCGGTAGTATTGTTCTTTTAGTGACCTTCCATTAATAAAAGCAAAGAAGAAGAATTGCTGCTGGTATTCATGCTTTGCAGCATATGTTCCGAACAACTGCTGCGTTCTTCCCGGCTTCTTGAAGCTTTAACAAATGCGGCTCTAATTTATACCAGTTCGTCGAATGGAAAATGAAACCCGATTTAAGATTATAGAGGATTGAATTCTGCGTAGCATAAGTATAAAATAAATAATAGTCTTGAAATGGGGACCAGAATCAAAAGTTAGAAACCGTTAAAATTTTTTATTTCAGCTCAAGCTTACATTTCGATCTTTCCAGGACCATATATGCACCGCCCCCATGTTAGCGATATAAAAAATCCGTTATATATCACAGAAATTTGTGACCAGAAAAAGTGCTAGCTTAGAGGTTATAAATTTTAACTGTTAGAAAAATCCCTTGATCAAGTTCTCTGCTTCCATTGCCTTATTCACCAGCAGAAGCCTTAGCTTTATATAGGGATGAAGGTTAGACAAATCGTTTCTATATACTAATGCAAGTTGAAACAATTATGGTGGTCGTAGTGCTAATAATGGCCCCTTTTTCGAAGTCTTGAAGTCTGCAAAAATAATGTGCAATTAACTTCAAAATTTTATTGCTGGTGAATGTGCTGTGGTTTAATAATATTTTGTCTACAATTTGCCTTGTGCCGCTCCAAGTCAAGTTGGGTTCCTCAAATATTTGTAAAAATTGAATCAGCATAATCTTGCTTACCATGGCATGTGGGTATGAACACAGAAGCTTTTCGCATAAATGCATTCAAACCGCGTCAAATTTTGTTATATCTTGTTCGATCTTGTTAAATCTTGTTGTTGTACAATATTAATACACGAGGCGGACCTTTTTAGCCAGGTTTCTCTTCTAATCAGAATGATGCCTAAAGAGCCATTGAAAGCCATAAACAAGGATGTTGCAGTTTTCGCTTGCATCATGCCAAGAACTTCAGATCCTCTTATTACTTCAATTAATCAAAAACATTTTTCCCAACAACAACAAAAAAATATGGTTTTAGATAAGTACATCATTCTTCTTCTTACAGACAAAACTCTTAAAACTGAATCATAGTATTTACTTTTTTCTTTTTCATAATTTAATTCATTGCAAGACAGCATAACTAAGAAATTTTCTTCAAGGAGTGCATATAAACTTCGTTCAAACCTTACTAAACCTTACATCCTATTCTTGTCTCATTTTCATATGCTTTACGGTGATGGCACTGGATTGCTGCTCTGCTCGTTTTCAGTTCATATTTTCACTGCTGCTCCTGTAGTCATGCATCCGTCCGTCCGTCTGTCCATATGTCCGTCAGTTCATACGTCGAGGCGTCCATTCGACTGCTTTGAACTCTGGCGCAACTTCAAGTCTCAGTGAGTTGATTTTATGCATTTCTCATCAAAATTCTTCGGAAAAAAAAATAGTGGAAGGGAAATAAAAAGCGAAATACGCGCAAAAAGTGAACTTTGTGCAACAACCGGCTGCGCTTTTGCTACTGCCACAGCAAAGACTTGGAGAGCTTACGTTCGCTCTGGGCCAAGTTAACTGCAATGGTTATGAGCATTGTCTGTGCATATGTCTATCTGTCTGTCTGTCTGTCTGTCTGTCCGTCCAACTGCATCTGTATAGTATTTGTCTGCTACTCTTTTCTGGTGCACATCTAAGCACGTTCTTTCATTCTGGCCACATTTACCCATCGTCGACGTCGACGTTGACTTGTAAACACAGCAGACAAATTCAAATCCACTCATCTTTCCACGCTTTTATACTCGTAAATAGATGAAAATGAAATTTTTCTAGAAAATTAAATTAAAAAGTGAAAAAAATGGTACACACCAGCCACATGGCGTATGCGTAATATGTGAATTTAATTATAAACTGATATGGCATAGCAGCTGCAACTAAAAAAAATTGCTTTCTCCAGTTTAATTTTAAAACGCTTAACTTTTGCCTTACTTTATATTTTATATGCCACGCAAATTGGCTAAAAATTTGCAGTTAAACCACAAAGTTCAACCCTAAACAACGCTCTACAAGCAAACTCGAAGCGATTGGCTTTAAAATAAAAAAGAGAAGAAAATTGTGAAAAATAAGAAAATATTTTGCAAAATTGGAAGAAGTGCACAGAAATCTTGTTAGGTTTAAGCTGCCACAGAAACTTTGCTTCGCATATATTCTAGCATTTTTTTTTCTGAGAAATTTATAGCATTTTTCTGGCATTAACTGAAGTGCCAAAGACGAAGTTCTGCAGTAGTTTTCAGTTAAGTCGAAAAACTTAGCGTTTAGTGTTTGAAAGTGGGTTAGGAAAAGCATGAAAAATGTGAAAATATGAACAGATATGAAGAGGATACAGAGCCGGCTTAAATTTGTAGTTGTATGATGAAATTTTATTTGCCTATTTCTTTAAAGTGCGCTGTAAATATTTCTCGGTTTATATAGAAAAATTAACCCTCTATAAGAAAACACAAAGCTGAAGATGATGAAGATTTAATAGAAATTAGACGATATTTATTTTGGCTTTGTTACTACTTTATAGTGCATATGGCTTGCCCTGAAGTAATTAAAGAAACTATACGAAAGGTTGAATCCAATCAGCAGTGCGATTCTGATCGCAATTAAAAGTTCCGATTATTGGAGTTCTGCTCAACAGGAGGTAGAACTACATTTCGTTGCTGCAATGGCAGGCGACGTCGAGGTTGTACAGTGTTCTCAACGTTGTTCGTCATCGATGGTGGTTGTGGCAGGTGAACTCCATTTTGACGTGCAGTATTCAGGTAGTTGAAGTTGTGGCCCATTCCGTTCTCGCGTTCCAGTTCCCTTTGGATTTTCTTCATCGCATTGGCAGCGATGCCACCCAAATGTTCAGTGACCATTGTATTTTATTTTTATTTTTTCGACTTGCTTTGAATTGAATGCGGAATTATGCTGAATCGAAATAGAATGCGTAAGTTACTTTGCTTTCTATTGATGTATTTAGGATAGCTTACAAAAGGTTTGGAGAGAAAAGGAGAGAGCGGAACTTTTGTGAAACCAGCCTACATTTTTGAATTTAAAATCTTTTTAAATAATTCTTTATTTATTTGAAACAAAAAATTACAACAAAAATATGTTCAAAATAACTTTTTAGCTCATGAACTTGAAAAATATAAAATTACTAAAAAAAAATAAATATGAATAAAAAATATTTTTTTTTTTTTTTTTTTGCCTAATTTCTATGAGATTGTCATTGGAAGATTGGGATTCCTTTGCTCAAGCTTACATTGTGAGAAAAGTTGTCGACAGCCATTCACTTGAGAATGGCCAACAATGATTCTTGTTACAAACGGTCCAAACAGCTCACACGTCCGTTAGGACACGTATCTCATGGGTAGCCTCTCAACATCAGTTCAGAGGTGAGCTAACGTGAGAAGGCGAAAACCACCTCTCCTTAATTAGGGATTGGTGCGCTGGGCTTGGGACCCGCCACCGGAAAAAATTAATCTCCAATGAAAACAATAAGGAAGCCTCGGATGGAACCCTACAATAACGACCCCCGCAAATGATATAAGAACCACGAATTTCGGATATGCACCTGGAATGTCCGCACCCTTAATTGGGATGGTGCAGATATTCAGCTGATTAATGTCCTCGAAAGATGCAAGGCTGACATCACTGCAATCCAAGAAATCCGATGGTAGGGCAGGGTTGCTCTAAAAAAGCATCCTGTCTCTAGGTTCACGCCTGTTGACGAGCGCCTGGCCGCGATACGCATCAAGGCTAAATATTTTTATATTAGCCTGATTTGTGCGCACGCTCCGATGAAAGAGAAAGACGACGATGCTAAAGATGAGTTCTATGAGCGCTTGGCATAACCTTCGGAAAATTTAGCCTTCACGACACTTCCTCCAATAATCGAGAGAGACTAATCGATTTCACCTCAGGTCGGAACATGGTAGTTAGTTGTGCCAGATTTCAGCACCTCAACATCCACAAGGCCACATGGCTGAGCTCAAACAACACCCAACCAAATTGATCATGTTTTGATTGACGGAAGGCACGCATCGAGCGTGCGTGATCCCACATGGACTCGGACCACTATCTTGTCGCAGCCGAGGTACGTACTGGGATCAGCGTAGTCCATGCCGCACGTTCCAACATGCAACGAAAGCTAGACGTCGGCAAGCTGCAATCAGAACAGACCACCGAAGGCTTCTCAAACACACTCTTCCGAGTGCTCCGGGAATCCTCTCCCGAATGCTCCGGGAAACCTCTCCTTCTTCTCAACATATATGTGAGCAGTGGAAACATATCACCCGCACGATGGATAGGGCTGCCAAGGATGTCATTGGTTATACAAAACCTTCTTGGTACGACAAGGAGTTTCGCAATGCTACTGCATAGAAGAACGCTTCCTATCAGCAAACTCTGCAGTCGGCAGCAACGCGAGCTATTGGATAGCGATACCGAGAGAAACCGAAAGAGGAGAATCGCCTTTTCAGAGGCAAGAAAAAGGAGCAAAAAAGGTGGGAGTTTGATAATGTTGAGATGTTCTGTGACAGAAATGAAGCTCGAAAATTCTATCAAAAGATCAAGCGTCTGACTGAAGGTTTTAAACCCGAAAGAGCTTTCTGTAACGATGACAATGGAAATCTGGTAACGGATGAACAGGAATCACTGAGATTATGGAGGAGTTATTTCTCCAACCTACTCGGAGGCGATGAAGCGCACAATACCGCCGATAGAGAAATGACGCCGGAACCATCAATTAATGATGGCACTGTTGTAGAGCCACCGGACTATAACGAGGTCAATTCAGTTATTTAAAAGCTGAAAAATAACAAAGTGGCAGGCTCTGATGGGCTGTCAGCTGAGTTATTTAAGACCGGCGGCGAAGAGTTGGCTAGAAGCATGCAACAACTTTTATGCAGGATATGGTCCGATGAACGCATACCCAATGACTGGAATTTAAGTGTTCTCTGTCCTATCTTTGTTGGTAGTTTTGGCGTTTCTGCTTTTGGCGGCGGCATTTGATAAAAATGATGTATAACAATCCGAAAATGTGGACTGTTCAACATTTGTGCTCCTCGACAAGTTTCTGAGATGGATGTATTGATCCAACTTAAGCGCAGCAATCAACGAGCTTAAATTGTCGTTGAGATTATCCATTCGTACCTGTTCGATCTGTCTGGAGACATTTCGATAGAGATCTTATTAGAGAGGAGTCCAACGGTCTGTACTGTGTGTAGTACTGCGTCCTCGCTTGCTGAAACTGGCACATTATACCCATCTATAGTACCTCATTGGTCTTCTGCCAGGTAAGATCTTTAAGCGTAGAAGCTTTCTGCTGTCCAGCTGTCTTAAATTTAACCACACGTTGCTGAAGTGGCTGTACAACGTCAATAACCTTAGGTTTTACCGAATTATAGATCTCCTGTGGTGTATCTTTGATAATTGGCGTCTTAATTGGCTTAACGATACCCTGAACGAGTGTTTGATCAACTTACTGTATGGGACGATCCAATTTATTAAGAATTGGAGCAGCTGTACTTACTCCACGTGCAACACAAACCGCAGTGGCGCAAAGAGCCCAGTTTAAGTTTTGGCTAAAATAATAACAAATTTTAAAAAGTTTACATGGCATCATTTAAACTCCCGGCAACATCAGCTTTAAAAAAACTATTTCCGGTCACTCCAGTCCAGTCATTACACTTTGTTATAAATGAGCTTTCATATATCAAAGGCTTAAATTATATCGCTTCGCTTAGGTATATGAGTCATCGAATTGAGATCCACGGCGCATTACCAAACATTTGCATTTGCTCATAACTCTTCGAATCTCACTCTATAACACCCAGCTTTGTTTAAAGATAATATCTGACATATTTACTAAGGCATACCATTAATTTCTAATGTTATAGAAGCGCTTACTAATATTATTAACGCGTAGGTGTCTTCTATTCATCAAACTTGTTTGGTATTCATCATCAAAATCCTATTAGCATTTCATTATGCAAATCTCCTACGTCAATTAATAATGAATGCTTTGCACAAAGATGTCAACACACCGCAACCCAAAAAAAAGTCTACGTCTAAATACTGCATACAGACGACACCCCTCAAAATAAATGTCACATGCCTCACATCACACGACGGGCACAAAAAAATTCATCAAAATTCATTTTACTTTCGAATACGCATAACAATTAAATCGGTAAACAATTAAATCAAGAAAAAAAGTTTTTTTTTTCTTTTTTATCAGCACAGATAAAAACTGAAATCGGATATGAGCCAAGCAGCGCTCATAAAAACTTCATCCATTCATTCATGGCGCTAATTTAGCCAAATTGTATGTCCAAACCTTGAAAAGCGTAAATTCAGAAACGAGCGAAAATTGTATGCAAAATCTTCGCCAAAATCGAATTATAAAAGTGCGGGACAGACAAACTGACTACACTTGCCAATTTGTTCAATAGAATATAATTTTATTTTATTTTTTATTTATTTATAACTTTTGTGGTTAATTAGAAATGCAACATAAAAAAAATAAGTAAGAATGGAACCTGTTTAGCATTTCAAAGTAAATCAAATATCAAGCGCGATTGTTATAAAAAAGTTTGATAAAAAAAACCAAAACGAGAAAACAAAATTCCTATTGGAATGCATACATTTGTGCATATTGACAATAAGCAAATGAAATAAATTCCAAAAGTGAAGTAAAACCAATGCCAAACGCGCGATCCGAATATGCAGCGCGATCAGATAAGAGAACAAACACAACATCAGAGGCCCTGGCAAGCAGAAAAAAAAAAAACGAAGGCGCTCAAGATGAATTCTGCCATGGAACTGCTGTGGTTTGAAGGCTATTCCATAGAAGATTTGACAGTATTGATGATTTGGGCAAGAACTGTGAGTAGCAAAAATCAGGCAGTTAGATCTGTAGCCAAATTTGTCAGAAAAATTCTCAATGCACAGATCGTTTGTTGTCTAAGCGATGAATATAGGCGAATAGATTTTTACGAAGGGGAGATCGAAATATTCAGTTTGTAACTAATTCGTCAATAGACTTTGTTCAGAAAGAAGGTAGTAAGACAGATAGGTTTATAAAATTTGGCTAGTTCCGTAGGCCTATTGCATGCTTAGTGATTAAACGACGACCACTTTCCCCCATGGTTGAGGTATGTAACTAACCTTCATAAGGCATATCATAAGGGCGATCAAAACGTCTAAATAGTTCTGTAGCAGAGCTGTAAAGATACCGTCTATCCCAGTTATTTTGCAAGGTTGGAAGAATGCAACTCAATCAAGTTGAATAGTGGCAGAAATGTTTAAAACACAATCAAATGTGCATGGAGAATTAATATTAATATAGATATATGCTGTCGAAATAGTACGGTAAATTGTTTTATATAAAGAGAGACAGTAATATATTATAAAGATTGTTAGGATATACGCTTATAAAAATGTTACGTCTCTATATTGCCTTACCATTCTTCAATTTTATAATCACATAACCGAAGGAAACAAAAATTCTGAATTAGGAATTAACATTGAAACAATTTTATGATTATTTCGCAATCTTTAATCAAATTTAGTAGATCGCACTAATTGTTCGCTATGTTAAACCAGAGTTTTGTAGACAGTTTTGAAAACCGTACGAAAGCCCGAGTTTTTGCAAATAATTCTGCATCTTGTGCGATCATACTTAAGCTCCAATCAAAGATGATTTTTCTACATTAGTCTTTCATGTAGCTTTATATAACTGAAATCATATAAACTCATTGAAAAAATTAGACGAAAAGAAATATTTCCAAATTTGTTGTTGTGTTTTTTGAAAGGCTTTAACTTAGTCAGTGTGTGGTATCGAGAATAAGAATAAACATCCTTATAGTTTTTACACGAGCATGCTCGTCTGCCTGAACGCACACACAGACACACACTGAACAGAAGAGTAAAACCAACCGTGATACCTGAATATGATGCACTTTGGTTAATGCTAATACTGACATTTCTTCAAAATGATGGAAAAACCTTTTTTAGTAAAACTGATTGGAAAAATGAGACGAAATCGGGGACGAAGTTGCATAATTTTAGGGTTACTCTGTATAATGATATGGAACTATGCATATAGAAACGGAAAAAGTATTATAAGAATTTTATGATCAAGTCGTAGTACAATCGAGTTAATTGTGTAAAGTATTTGTGAATAATTTATTTGTCAATTCATTTTGAAGTGATATTTGTTTAAGCCTGGTAGGGTTAGTCGGCTGAATAAATGCGTTGACCGACACAAAAACGGGGACGGCTTTGGAATGGGGAGATTCGTACATTAGTAGTCTTACCAATACATCAAACGTCACCCCACTCTTACTCCGCTCGCCACGCTTAATCGTACAATCACCATTTCTAGAATCAACGAATCCTATTCATTCACCACAGCTGACGAGATTGGATCATGCGAATCGAAGGGAATTCTTTCACAGGGACGAACATATTGTACATGAGGGAACTAGATATAGTGATGTTTACCTGAACTGCTCTTGGCGTGCATTCGCATTACGTACCAATGACGGACTTTCGAGTTGAATTATACTGGGCGCAAGAAGAGGGTTTACCGCTGAACTTCATTCCCCTACCTCAATTTGTGCATGCGCTGAGCGAGTTCAAGGTGTAAGCCGAAAACTTTAGCTTCTCCTATTCGCTCTGCAATATATTCCCTATGTATTGTATTCAATGATGATGTTATCATCGTCGCTAAGGGGAAATTTTCATAAATCATGTCAGCCAACATTTGGTATATTTTTCTTCAATCCTTATAAAGTATTTCAAAAGGTTCTAATTGGGACCACTAAAAGTGGCTTCCTTCTACAAAAAGTTAATTCAATAACAATAAAGCCTTCAAGTTTTGAAGGATAGATAGTGTTTAATGAATGAGCCAACACCTCTTTAGGGGTAGTACTCATAAAAACTGTTCCTCCTTTCTGAGTTTTTTAATGATAAAACAGTTGCTTATGTCATTAGTTTTCCTTAATATACCAAATTTCGGCTTCCGGTTTGGAATGGTTTGAATTTCTAAACAAAATAACTAATGAGCCTACGAGAATCCGATGTGGAGTCAACTAAAGTCCGAAGTCTGTATCTGAGCACGAAATCATTAATGAATTGGCGCACAAATAGGTATAGGACTAAGAAAGTAGGTAGGAATAAAATATATTAACTGTTGAATGCATAATAAATGGGCATACTGTTCATTCAATCGATAGTTGCTGGAAGTTACTATATGAGGATTCATCCCTAAAGGTACTTCACATCTAACACACTTTTCCATATTTCTTTGTTGCACTACAATGCCACGGAATGGTCCATATTTTCATATATACTTAGCTACGTATGAAAAGATACTCGAACATATCTTTTAAAAAATAAAAAATAAATAATAAAAAATCCGAAAGCCAAAGAGAGAACCAAATGAAATAAGTGAAGCGCATAAAAGACACAAAACTAAATTCCTTTTGCGCGAAACTGGAAAACGATGCCGCCGCCGCCAACGTCAAAGGTTGCAAGAAGTGAGGTGAATAGTTGTGCCAGTAGAGTGACTAGAAGGGTATAGGGGAGCATTAAACGTTGCACGAATTTGTGAAATTCGCAGCACACATATTGAATTACATTCGCACTGCAGTCCTTTGAGTTTGCTCCTTCAACCTCTGTCGTAAACCTTTTTGGTTTTTTTCGAAAGAATTTTTTATGCATTTTTTAAACAGGCAGCAGCATCAAAAATAAAAATAAAAATAAAATAAAAAAGCTTAAAAAAAATTAAAATAAGTATGTGCGAACTGAGTTATTAAAATTAATAAGAAATTATGCACAGATAACCATTTTGACGCGCGCGCAACAACGCTTGAAGGCTTGCTGCAGCAGTTAAAGGTATTCATTAAATGAGAGTGCACGTTCCTTTTGCGTATCTCAATTTAATTACAGTCATCACCGCATTTGACAGTCGCACCCCAAAGCAAATACTCGTATGTAAATTATATATTGTACTATGTAGGTAAAGATATAAGGAATGGCATGGAATGCATGTAAGCAGCGCAACAATTGTCAACGCGCAACACCAGAACCAGAGACACCCGGAGGAGTCACAGCAAACCAAACCAGGCACGACAATTTCCTGGTGTTCCATTCCGTTCTGCTGTGCTGTGCTCTGCTCTACTCTTCTCTGCTCGTTGGCACCACCATCGTCATCAGCATCATCATCATCATCATCGGCATCGGCATCGCCATCGACAACTATAGAGAGGCATTTATTTATAGAAAATAATGAATTGAGCAGGTGAGATCAAGAAAATGATAAGCATAGAATTCCTGCATGCAACTTTATACATCGAACTGGAATGAAAATGAAACAAATAGTATCAACTAAGTACTATGGTCGAAGTAGACGACTACAAAATACGCTGCATTGATTCATACTCAAGTGCTATGCGAAAATAATGATACTTCTGCTATGCAGTGTGCTCTGCGATTAGCATTTTAGACTACTGTGCTTCCTTTAACTCGTAATGCTTAGGGTTTCTTCTGATTTCCCTGTCAAGAAAAATAATACGGGTAAAAATTGTTATCTCACCTTCAAAGTTCAAGTTTGTTGCTCTACACAAGAAATAGTTCAATAATTTCAATGGAATTAGGGGATATTAAATATTAACGTAAAATAGACCAAATTTCGTGTTTCAAAAAAAATTAACTACATCAATAAAATTTGATCATACAAATATTTTGAATGACGATGAGGTTTGCATGGTAGCACGTTCACAAATACATGTTATCTAAAAAAGTTCAACACCTTCTTCAGATTCTAATTGTTCAAACATGAAAATTCTCTTATTGTCTCCAAGTACTCCATTTTTATATTGACTGACTATACTTATGGGATTTGCCTAGCATCCTTCTGCCCGTAACATTCATTTGTAAAAACTTAATATACTTATAGGGTATATTAAAAAATGAGCGCGATGCCACAGGATACTCGAGAATAGTGTACATAGATATTTCCACAAACGCTTAATTAGTGCGAGCTTCATATAATATGATGATGTGGGAGGAGGAGGCGTGAGAAGATTGTTGGAGGGACCCTCCATTTTTCCAGATAAATTATTGATCGGTCGATTAGTTCTCACACTGTGATGAATTTATTTATGGGGGCATTTCATATTTAAAATTTAATGAGAAAAAACAACAAATGCAGAGAAAGAAATTTATAATATGGAGAAAGAAAGAAATAGTAAGAGAGAAAGAGAGAAAGAGAAATGGACAATGTTAAATGCTTCCTTTTTCCTTTCTCCCTTGCCCAAAGTTTAAAAATTTTCCAATACTTTGAGAAAATATATTTAAAACAAATATCGATGTATATATAGATCGTCAGAAGTAATATGTGTTAATACTTTAATAAATTTACATGCTCCCAAAATAAAAACCAGAAGAAAAAATCTATTTATCGATAATCAATAATAATACAATTAAATGAACCTCATTGGCTAAAACAATCCAAATAATTGAAACGGAAGGTCAAAAACAGATCATAAATATGAAACGGTTTGGTTAGGCATCTATCAACAGCGCTTTAACATGATTCTTAACAATTTTTATCGTCATTAAATTTATATTCTCCAATATATGCATCTATTTAAGCTAAATAAACTAAGGAAACTGGAGATGAAACATTCTATTTAAGGAACTTGTGGTGGCTGGCAATAAGTCAAATGACAAAGGTGTGTTTCATGTTTTAAAGATTTTTACATGATAAGCAGTAAACTGGAAAAAGTTGGAAAAACTACAATAACTTGAAGGCACTGAAATGAGAAGTTCTAACGCAACCTCTATAGTCTGCAAATATTGCCCCAATTGATGAGTTTTGGCATGACAGAGAAATACCAAAAAAGCCAAAAAAAGCATCTATGTTTGGATTGCCTCTAAGAGCGAGTCGTTTTTCTGAAGTGGTAACCGTATTTTGCCAATTCATAATTGGGCTTGGCAAGGAAGTTGAGACTTGGCAAGGAAGTTGAGGTTCTTGTTATTCTGGGAGAAATTCAGGAAAGTAGGAGATCGAATAAAGAAAGCCAATACAGCTCTCTTTACATGCAAAAGAAGCATTGGGACGATATGAAGTTTTCCATTTATTGACGCATTAAACTAAATACTAAGAGTATCTTAGTACCACTCTACACAAGACGGAAGAGATACAAGGTGCCGCAATGGTCTCCACCCTAAATTAACGAAACACAGCTTAAGCTGACAAATAAAGTACAATACCTAGGAGTAATATTGTTCAGCGAGCTGACTTGGAGGCTCAACGTGGAAGAATGGGTGCAAATTGCAACCAATATGATCTATGAATAGCAAAAATGCTGAACCTCATCAAGTCGAATGCATTGAATATACATTGCGCTGGTAAGACTCATGTCATTTCACTTAGTTTTAGTTTGATACCTCTCCATAAACTTCATTCAGAATTTGTGTTCATACAGAATTCTGCCTAACGCCTCCATGCGGCAGGCACCAAACAGGTATGGACATAGATCAGGGAGATTAACTATTGACTCCCAAAAGCAATTTCTCACAAATACTAACATCACTGGAACCAGAATAGCGGTGCAATGCGCTTGACCAGCGCTCATATACAAATTCACAGATCTATTCAAAATCAATTCAGGTGTTGGGACAGCTGCATATTGCGCTGAGGGTCTATTACAAAACTAGCCATCTACAGGAGCATACTCCAGGCTAAAGTTCTCGCAATTTGGAAAGCAACAGAAGCAGCCCAATGAATGCACAACTCGCAAGAACAAATAAACATTTTCGTCGAGAGCCAAGTTGAGATACAATGCGACCTCTATTGCTTCCGAAAAGTGTTCTGGCGAGTAGGGTTTATGATCTTAGCACCGCAAGACACACATTCGACCCATTCGACAAGAAATACTAAGCCATAATCCCAGGTTATAATCCCAGGTAACCGTTTCTCACTTAAATAAAATGCCAATAATATATTTATTCCGAAAATGGCTGAAAACTCGACTCAGAGTTGGATGAGAATTTTAATTTTGGAGTAAGCTATGGATCACATTAAATATGTTCCGCTGAGCAGGTAATCGTTAGAGTAACATAATAACTGTTGGAACTTCAAAGTTCAAAGTTCAGACGCAAAACCGCCTCACTATGTCAAAAATTAAAAAAATTTAAACCGAAACACTTCGTAAGGTTGTGGGTCAAAGAAGAGTACACATTTAACAAGTCATTTTTCAGTGTGCTACTCAGGTTCCATATTAATGCTGATGAGAATTAGAAGATTTTTTATAATTTAATGCAAACTGCCGTCAATTTCTTCTAAGCATTACAAACTCACCGATCGACACATAATAGCCATTTACACACTATTTGCGTAGCGTATAAAACTGCATGTAGGCAGGCAGGCAGCAGTTGGCACGTTACTAAAAAGGTCAGGGGTGCAGCAAAGAAATAGAGGACAGCGGTGTTCAGTGCAGCAATCCAATTTACTGATTTATTTCTTATTTTACTTCGTTTGCTGTTGCTCTGCCCATATGAAGCGCTGCCCGCCGCACCACACTACGCTCCACTAAACTATACATGCCGCCGCACAGCATCCGCGCATCGCTGGCAGCTTTTGATCTTGATGCTGGCTGCTTTGACTGTTTCTTCTACAGCTCCTGCTCTTCCTGTTGCTAATGCAACGTATGAATGCTGGTTGGTATGTTGCTGCAATGCAAAGCGAATTGCTGCCGGTATAGCAAAAAAAAAAATAAATAAAAATTAAAGAAAAAAATCCAAAAAGGTTTAAAAATACATATTCGTATAGCATATAGCATGTATAAGGTATTCGTACGTATGAGACCCCAACGACAATTTTAACATTCGTACTTCTGCCTGTCCGTCCGTCTGTCAGTCCATCCGTCCGTCCGTCCGTCCGTCCGTTTGTACATTTCGCCGTCTTGCTTTCAGTTGCATTTTACTTGGCCTGCATCTTGACTGCATTCGACATTATTTTTGCCACTTGGTTTAGAATCTACGCTCACCACTTTGCTTCTCAGCCCTAAAACAATTCTTGATTCTTTTTGCGAAGTTTTCACTTTAAGACGTCCAACTTTATTTAGGGC
Organism: Leucophenga maculata; assembly: GCA_035044805.1. NCBI lineage: Eukaryota > Metazoa > Arthropoda > Insecta > Diptera > Drosophilidae > Leucophenga > Leucophenga maculata. The sequence continues at coordinate 68,257 of JAWNNP010001470.1, read as the reverse complement.
TTGGACTTTGCTGTTTCTCTCTATTTGTGTGTGTAAATATTTTTTTATTTATTGTGCAACACATTCGCCTGCAACACAACAAAAACAAGCATAACTGCAAGGAACAACAATGTCAGTCGCAGCAGCAGCACTGGATACAACAACAAAGTGCTCAATAAACGACATATCAACTACAAATGGTTCAAGTATAGTGGTTTAAAGTAGTTCGTTCTGGGATGTAAACGAAAATAATGGAGTATTTAAAAATAGAAAGATATTAAGAGCGAATGAGGCAGAAAATTCTTATTCAAATATTTATGTTCCATTTACTCTATAGTGGACTATTCAACGGTTTGTTTCAATATTTTATGTGCATTCATAGGTCAAGAAAAAAAATTCAATTCAAACCCCAATCACCGCAGTCGGTTAAGATGAAAACATTTGAGCAATCACATTTATTGGCTTTTAAGCGGATCGTAATTACAGTAAAATCATTCAATGGACAAATTTCGGACGGATTATCTACCAAGCCAGCTTTTCAGGTTCACAATGTACCTCTACTCTATAAGTGTTGAGACCTGTTAATTATAAGTCATAATGTAAATCAGCTCTTGATAAGAAAGGAAGGAAAAGCTTGATAATAACTATGGGGACTTGAAACCATCAATTTAAATTTTGAAGTTGTTTACCAAGTTCCGTTGTGGTTGTACGGGCACAAGTGACGCCGTTCACCGCCGTTCGCTCAAAAGAGAATTAAATCGCCTGAGGTGGCTGAGACTGTAGGTATCTCAAATAAGCGGGTACATCACATTTATAATAAATATTTCGACTGAAAAAAGCTATCCGCGCGCTGGATGTTGCGATTTCTCATACACGATCGTAAGCGGATCTGTGTAACCATTTTAAAGAGTGTTTCACCATGTTCTGTTGCAATCCGAAATAGTTTTTGAGCCTTTTCGTTAGCGTAGTCGAAACATGGATCCATCAAACCACAAAAGAGAACAAGGAACAGCAGACGTGCACTAAAGAAGGTAAGTCTGTCATTTCATTTTCTTTGGGATGCACGCAGTCATTCACAACGCTTATCTTGAAAACAATGACCGGTAAAAATTATTCAGAGCTTTTGATCGGTTTCAATATGGGTTTAGAGTAGAAACGACAGCAAAAAAATGCTGTTCCATCAAGACAATGCATAAAATGGACTACGAACTGCTACCCTATCCAGCATAATCTCCAGACTTAGCCCACTGTGATTTTTCTGAAGACATTCCTGGGCGGTAAGAGGTTTGGGTCGAATGAAGAGGTCAGCACTATTTTACCTTGAGAGAACCTTTCATTTGGAAGGAATGAAAACAAATTCGAAAAATGCTGAAGTAAATGTATCGGGCTAAAAGAAGATAAAGTTGTGTAAAAAAATGCTTTTTTTTCAGATAAAAAAATATCATTTAAAAAGGAAGAAAAATTAATGATCAAACCAAGCTCGTAACATTGAATGTAACATGGATAAGTGAGAAGCTGCTGGACACGTCTGCTTGGTAAACATACAGCGTTAAAGTCGGTACAGTGTTCGGGAAATCTGAAAGAGTCTCTAATCCCCAAGTTCGGGAAGAAGATGCAAAGTTGCATGACAATGTTTGGCTCATCAGTAATAATATTTGATGCGATAGAGTGTCCCATTGTGATCTAGCGGGATTTGAGACAATATATTTTTTTACCGAAGTTCATTGTACTCGATGGGAAGGATTCTTAAAGTTAGAGTATTCTCGATTCAAAATGAACTTCTCTCCGCATTAAAGCGGTGGTTTTAGCTCTCTCTCTCTCTCTTTCTCTATCTCTGCCTTTATAAGTGCAATAAAACGTTTAGGGTTTTCATTGGTGCACTGCGTGGTGTAAGAGCTAATCAGTAGTTAGTCAGCCTTTGCCGATAGCTTTTTTAATCAGGTGGCAACCAGGGAAAAAAAGTTTCCTATGATAGTTTTTAATTCGGGTAAACTAGCACTAGATCTTGATATTGGAAAGGAATGTGATTTAGCCTAAGGCAGCTGGCAACTATAATATATTACCATGAAAGGATATAATTTATCGTTGTTTGAAGTTGGGCTGGAGATGTTACATCCATGCTCGGTAACAATATCCCGTTTGATCTCTACTAATTTTTGATATCTCACTTTTGAAAAATTTACCACGTCTCTGAATACATCGGGATATGAGTATATAGAATTATTTTTTTACAATATACCCAGATGTTTTTGCTCGGTGCTGGAGTCCTTTCGAAGTATATAAAGATTTATAAACTACCCAGATGACGTGTAATCGTGTTAATAAGACAATCTTTATTTGTTTAGTACCAAGGGAGCAGCTATTTGTGCGAAGTTCCTACATGCAATGTAGCTGATCTTTGGATTGGGTTCATAAATTAAACCTTTTCTTAGCTTTAAGCTCTTTTCTGTAAAGAAGAAATCAATACAACTCTAATCTGAGAATGCGTACCCTTTTCAATACAAGGAAGTTACTCTCTTGATTTTTGAATATAAAGATTAGTTTGTTACTTTTGTTATTTGATTTTCAATCATCCCGATTGTATGTGGTGGGCATTCCCATCGCCTCCTACGATAAAATCTAAATTTCTACAATTGCTATTACAGAACATATTTCTGTACCATTATACATGAACGATAATTGCCCGGGTTCGTCGTAAAACAGATATTTCGAGTTCGCTACGACTAGACAGATCGTTGTGATATCATCATTACTGCATTTGAGGAATAAGAATGAGATTTCATTAATATGCATGTTTTTGATTCATCATTACCATTGATGTTGTGTAGGGTGAACTCTGCTTTACTAAGGTGTAAATTCATTTGGATGACCTGTACCACTAAATTTAATATACTGTTCTTCCAATACAAGGGTCTCTTCGCCTTTTACGTTTCAATTCAATGAGGTAGGTGTATGTAGCGTACGAAATATAAGCCCTTCTGCACCTGTGATTTATGAAATATTAAGAAATACTTGCATTTCTTCTCTTTATATTCTGCTCAGTTGGACGGACGGACATGGCTAAAACGTTTCCTTCGACTTGCTGACCACGAATAAATATACTTCAATGTGTCTCCAATGCATTAACAAACCTAATAAACCCTTTAATTTATATGGGGCATATAATCCAACTGGAATTATATTCTATTGGTATTATCAGAAGATACACCGATTTTGGCGTTTCAAGCTAAATTAAATACAACAAAACATTTTTCCTACAAAACCCCTTGGAAAGGAACAGACCTATTCGGAATATTTTCAAAGATTTAAAAACAATACACAAATTTTTTTCATTCAAAAATTTTGAAAAGAGGAGCACACTTTAGTGGATACTAACCCTTAGATAGGAGTTGGCATGCTCACTAAATACATCCTATTTGAGACATAATATCCAAACTTAATATATACAAATATATACAATGAAACAGCGCCACAAGATCTTTTATAGCCTATATCATTGTTAACATCATACCACTGTGCACCTGATGCTGCTACTTCTGCTGTTGCTGCTGCTGCTGCAGTGGCTCATGTCGTGGTCATGTTTAGTGGCTTTCTGGTGGCGCTGCCGTTTCAGCAGCTCAAACTCAAACAATGAACACGACGACGATGACGACGCCGCCGCCGCTGCGGCAGATGATCATGATGCTATTGCAGACCGCACCTGACTCCGCTCCAGCCAACGCTGACGAGGATGATGAAGTGCAAACTACTCATGTTGCACGACGACAGCGAATGCGCTTTTAGAACGGCTGCTGTTGCCAAGCGCTGCTTTGGAATTTCTGTTCTGTGAAAATGAAGAAATAAACGAAATGGCTAGCTGGGGCAAGGTGCGGCGAGGTAAAAAAAATGATACCAGCATATTCTGGCATACTCGTACTTGTTGAAGGAGCATTTGTCAATACATTCATCCAGCCATGCATGCAACCAACTACAACGAAAGAAGTTCTTAATTGAAATTGCTTTAAAAATTTAATAGATAGAAAGAGTGTGGTTGCCAAATGGCTGCATGCATCCATATGAAGGAGGTTGCGGTATTCACACCTTTTTGAAAGCACGAAGCGGTATTGCTTCCTCTATGCGGCAACATTTCAAACTAAATAAAATCGATTTTCATTCATGCGCAATTGTGTTAAATCTATCAATGACACATGACGCTTTGTGATATATCGAGAGACAGCAGCATCATCCCGTTGATGCATAGAAGAAGAGGCGGTGATTTCATCACAACTTTGACAAGTAGCTGTCACCTTTGAGCGCCCCCTGAAGACGACAGCGACGTTGTGCCACAAGACATGGAAACTGCAGTACATAGAACTAGAACTACATGCCACTGAATTGTATTTTTGTGTAACTTTTGCTAACTGCCGTGCGTAAAAAGTTTGATTCTTATAAAGTCGTATATAAGATGGATGATGCGTTACGAACTGAGTAGCAGTTGAGGCGAATTGGCTGTTACAGTGGTATCGGATTGGTGGTTCGTGGTTGTAGGTGGTGCGCTGCGTCTGCCTCTTGCACGCTTTCTCACCGTCGTACAATGTAGCAAATGAAGCGTAAGAATCCAATATCCTGCGTAATACAATTACACTGTACGGAAATCATACGAAACGCAGCAAACCCATTTTCATGGCCGGCCTTACTGAGACGGAAATTTGTTATGACAAGAAATTGTATTTGGTTCGACGCATTCGCTTTGTGAAGGTCAGGAAATGGTTTTTGATGTCCGGATGTACAAAATATTTTCATATTTTGTTTAAATTGGCTTCATCGGCTTAAAGTTTCAATTATATAGAGGCCGTCTTAGGAAATAAAGTTATAAATTGTAATTTGAATATACCCTACTACTGCAAACACTTTTTTTAACTCCGTACCCAAAGTAGCAAGGATGTAATAAAAGGGTATACAGAGAGGTTTTAATATCTGCACGTATGAAGTTTATATATAGCATATATATAAATTGCATACGTTTCTTCAATTTTTCATTTGAACCTTGAAAAAGGTTTTCAGGTTGTCGAAATATTCTACAAAAACTCTTTACCGCGAGGCTTTTCCAAATTTCACCTTAAGGGAGGTTCCATATATATGTATATTTGGTCAAGATATAATGATGGTTCATGAGAAAATATAATAGTTGAACCCATACTCGATAGATGGCGACATTGTACAATCTTAAAATATTGGCAAAAGTGTGAGAAACACAAATTTTTTTCTACTTTACATCAATCTTTATAAAATATTTCATAGAATTACAAATTGGAGCTCTAGAAGGGGTAGCCCCCTTACAAATGTGTGTCAGCTTGAATGAAAACATTTTTTTGAGAGTAGTTGTGTAAAAGTGATGCTGAGGTAGCAGCAGGATCGGTTCACATCTTTTGAGCTCGCAAGTCAAGATAACGTTCGTGCTACAGAGGCATTTTTGAATACACGAAACCTATCTCACCAATCACGCCTGATAAATTGCGTTCCCGGATTAGCACTACGATGGAATTGGTGGCATAGTTGCTAAGATCCTCCCCGAAATAGCAGTAATGAGTTTGCTGCTCTTTTGTAATACCATGGTTCTGATTCACTCCCAACCCTCGCAATGTACTGCAGAGATCCTTGTCCTTATTGATCAATTAGCTGCCATTATTCTCTAAAATATTTGAAATTATATTTCTTAAATGAATGCTGACACTAAGTGTCGTCAAGAGTACAGTAACAGTTTGGTCATCGACATCTCCATGGTGCACAAGGTTCATCGAGTACTGCACCATATTATCCGAAGCCTTTGAAATAAACAATACTGTTATGCCATCCTAATGGATGTCCAGCAAGCATTCGATCGTGTCAGGCTTTAATTGTCCCAGCTAACCAATACCTCCTGCTTAGTTCGTACCTGCATGGTTGCATTATTATGCTAAAGGCTCGGGACGAACGGTCGAGCATCCGGCTTATTAGAGCTAATGTACCTTCTTCCGTTTATCTTGTGCACCGCAGACTTACCCAATACGCTGATGTTACTGCGTTCAGTGCCTGATCCTCCAGTGTCAATCAGGCATCTGAGTTCACGTAGGAGTTCGTGAATGGCTTCAGCAGGTGGGCAGATAAAACAGTACAAAATCTCAACATTTTACGTTTGCAAAAAGGATAGATTCCTGTACAACTATCTCGCTGCATAGCTCGGTCCTTCCTCTAGCTGTGTATGGTCTTGGCCAGGGGACTAATCTGGCGCAGGCACATTGTCTTAACTTCTGCAACTTGTCGCCAAAAATTGCGGATCTTGGATTGACTCCTATGGCGCAGCATTCAATGTAGCCTTAGCAAGAAAATAATTATTTATAAATATGTAGGTGTACATAGTCCTAGACATGTGGGAACTTTGCCCTACATCAGATCGGTAACGCAATTTGGTACGTGGGTAATGATGTTATTTCCCGGGACCCGTATAACCTGTTACACAAGGTGGTATAGAGAACAGCCAAGAAGTTATGTCGCAGGCTAAGATACGGTCTGGCTTCAAATACCTCCAGATAAGGCTCAAGTGCACTCACCCTAATAAACTTCAGGTACAAGGATGCCAGTATTTGCCAAAAGTAGTCTCCATATCTGAATCTTAAGTTTTATTTAGTTCCGTCTAATAAATGTTTTATAACTATTTAGTCGTAGGTTAATGTTATACAATTACATATAAAGGAAAAATAATTGTTCTTAATTGCCTGGTAGACCTTTTGATGGTAGATCTAAATTTTCTCTATACACTAATTTCCAGGGTTTACGTTAATTACAAACTAAAGAACGCAAAAAATGGTCACTGGTTAGCGATTGAAAGATGCCGTAAGGCTTTTAGCACTCAAAAAAATTTGGAATAAAGATTTAAATTCAACCAATGCTAGTTTGAAATTTGGAAGAAAGAGATTTCTGTCTCAGCACAGAATACTATAAGCTAAATTTTTTAGAAGGAATAAGTTATCTTTCTAGCAACTGAAGCTTTAATAGCCTTCGCGATATTTTATCAAGTTCCAAGTTGATATTGATAATAATGAAAAAGTTTTCAGGGTGATGGATTTGTATGGAGGCCATCCCGAAAAGTAGAAGGCATCACACTAATTAATATATCTGTTAATTGTTCGTTCATAATAAACAACTATGTCAAATTCTAAGTTGCTAATGATTGCAGTAAATAAATAATCAGACTAGTTTATCTCTTTTTCGGATAGGCGAGGACCTTTGAAATATGCGAGTGTCCCTTGATGGCTACTACTTCTAACTTCTATCTTTTAGTTTTGTCTAGATACAATTGTTTCGTTGAAAGTTCTTGTGTAGGAAAAATGCCTTTATTGAGCGAGTCACTTCGGTATCCTCTTCATTGTGAGAAATATCATCCACAAGCCTCAAATAATTTAGACATATATCTTTGGAGGCGTAGTACCCACTTTTCCAATCAAGGACTAACTCTTTTCATAATGCTTCGTACTTTATTCGGAGTCCCTTACATAACATTACTATTAAATCATACTTCTGCACATAATAGATTATTATAGCGAAGCTATCCGTTGTTGCTTTCCTATAATTACCTCATTGATGGTATCACTCTTACCATGTCATGGTCACTATTGCCACAAATCGAAGCTAAGCATTTAAACACAGACCTGAAGCGTGAGTACTGCGAATAGAAAAAATCTAAAACGGTTACAGTGGTCAAGACACACACCATACATTCAAAGCGTAGGGAAGCTAGATGTAGCAGTATGAGTTGTAAGTAAATTAATTCGTGCTTTACGAAAATGAGCCATGGTTGACGCTAGTCTATACAGTCAGCTGTCACTTAAAATTAAACTGTCCAACAATTTTAATGACATGGATGCGAAAAAAACAAGACTTAAGTGCTTCATTGGCTTTCATGCAGTGATTTCTATACTCCGTACCCAGATTGTAAAAGGTATATCGAACTTTGTCCAAAAATATGTTACAGACAATAGGAGGCGAGGCAGACCACAGAAAATATTTATATTCTTAAGCAGCAGAACATGTTGAGTCAATATAGACAAGTCTATCTGTTTGAATGTCTATATAAACATCGAGGAGTCGAGTCGATATCGACATATCCATCCACCTGTCTGGCTGTCCGTATGAACTTCAAAAAGTTTGAGACTATGTAGTCTTCAGGCTTGAATTTTAAGTTTCTCAGGGCCTAACTACCCATTGGTAGTACTTATAGAAACCCACTTCTTGCAGATATTTTGAATGAAAAAATTTCTGTGGTTTTATTTTTCTCTTTTTATATATTTTGTCCAAATTAGGTAGTTCATATCTGACCACTAGAAGGGGCTGCTCCCATATGAAATTATCTCCTTTTATGGTTTGTGTAAGAAAAAAATTATGTTGTGGTTTGGTTTAGATTGAAAAGGCAAATTTGTTGTATAATTATTCTTAATAAAATATCCTCAACGGATCCAGATAGGAATACATCCCACATATAAAGATTTTGTTGGAGTACAGGGTATCTCCTAGTCAAGCAAACTCCACTGAAGTGGAAAGTATTTGACAGATGCATAGTTTTTAGGAATATAAAGAAAATAAAAGCTATAGTCGAGGTAAACGACTATGTTTATATAGAGTTATGTTATGTTTATGTAGAGTTAATGGCTGAAATATAATAAGTCTCGCCTTGAAAAGCAGATTAACGATTCACTCTAATGTACTATGTATGGTCTCCGACAATGTTGAATGTGTTAAAAGTATTCAGACAAACCAATAATATACTTCTCATAGCATTTGTGCATAGAATGAGTGGTCATGTCTAAATCAATAAATTAAAGAGCAATATTTGCGGTAAACATAGCGAATGGTTAGTTCCTATGTCTTCATTTATAGTTATTTGTACAAATTCATTTGTATCAAATTGTATTAATTTGTATTCATTTGTATTCATTTGTATTCATTTCTATTCATTTGTAGTCATTTCTAATCATTTGTATTCATATGTAGTCATTTGTCATATATCTGTTCTATACTGCCAAGCATATTTCAATCGTTTAATTTAAGTTTTAGTATATTTTTTTTGCAGTGTAACAAACTGCTTGAAAAAAAAAACAAATAAGAAAGAGTTAATCGCAAAATATTTTCATTGCACGTATCTGATATATTTTCGCAACTAGTTTAGTTGAAGTATTTATTTGTTGTACACAGGACTCGCAAGCCCACATAACGCTCTCCACATGAGTATCCTCAACACCAGCAGCATCATCTGTATACCATATATGTACGTGTATATCCAGCATCCAGTCTCAGTAGCCACAATCACTGTAGCTGATTGTTTGTTGATGAAGTACTATCGATGTCTGTTACGTTTGACTGATTTTCATTTTCAATTGAAACGACCGGCGACACAGTACAAAAACAAAAACAAAAAAAATGGATATAGCAAATCAGATGGCAAAAACAATGAAAAACGTTTAGACGACACAAAGGATTCTACCAGCTGGAAAAATCGAATTTTGAATCAATGTTTGTATTCAAATGTGTTGCATGCTCAAACAAAAATTCCTAAGCGTTAAAGCGTTGTGAAAGAAGGAAGAACAACTCTACAGAGAACTCATTTTACCCTACGAGTACTTTAAGGCGAAACTTAAGCAGTGCAGTTCAACTAACTAACTAAATAAGTACCTACACCAAAGCAGGCAGTTCGGAGTTAAGGCGCAACGTAAAAGCGGAAGAAAAGAATTCAAGAGCGAACCAGTTTTTGGTGAATGAAAATCAGCAACTCAAAAAAAATATAATAAAAAAAATAAAATTTAAAAAGCAGCGCTTAAAAAGCTCACAAAGAACTTGCCAAGAAAAAAACAAACTAAAAAGATATCAAGAGGGAACAAGTTAAGAAAATCAACTAAAACAAAATTAAAATAAAATTCAAAAATGTGCGCAAAACGTTGCTGAACGACGTTGTTGATGACGGGGGCCAAGACCAGGACCGAAATCGAGACCGAAACCAAGACCGAAACCTTGCAGCGGCAGATAAAGCAAATGCTGCAAGAGGCAAGCGGCAGCAACGAAAAAACAAAAAAAAAAAAACGAGAAATGCTGCATGCCATCCTGAAGAGGCTGTCTCAAATGCTGATCCCGATCCCGTTGCCATTAACTTGCGCAGTACGAGGGGGCTAACAATGTTTAATTAAAAAAGTGTTAATAATTTCCATTAATAAAAATTTTAAGTCGTTGAATAGCTTTTTAAAAAATGTTTATTAGGAACATGAACTGAGCGCTCACTTTCGGATCTTTCTGAGCTCGAGCCAAAATGCAGAGAGATAAAGCGCTACCAGATTCAGATTTTCCGACTTTCTGATACCAGATGGCCTTGCAGGCGAATCATGCACTCTAGCTGGTTACTTTTTCATATTCAGTGGCCAAACTCAAAACTCGAAATGGTGTAGACGTTAATAGAGTACAAATCCATCTCTGACCGTATAATAACAGCTCGATTTAAAAGTAAGTTCCACAAGATTAGACTAAGCACGATTTTTACAAACTTCACGACTTAATAATTGCACAGGTGCTATTAATGTAAAGATAGACATTAACTACTCCAACATTGAGATGATAGATGGATCATGGCTATGTATTTCGCCGGCGAGTGACAATAACAACAACGGCTACTCGATCTTTGTGCCAATCACCTAATTTTCATTGGCGGGAGCACAAATAAACTTGGGATTCTGCCGATGAGAGAAAACTGTCTCAGTCAGTGCGCATAGAGTTGCCGATATGTACAGCGATCCCAATCTGATTATAGGACGATTACGTCTTCGCCCAAATGGAATCAGTACACAAAAGCAACATAAACAGAACTTAGACAATCCAAAAACACCGGGCATGGTCACTGTCCATCATGTGTCGCAATTTTAGTGGAGTTAATTAAGAGTCCCTAGCAGTAGAAGTCGTTGCAAATATCATCTCACCAGTACTTGGAAAATAAAATTAAATGAATCAAAATCAAATTATACAATTTTCACCGGCCAAATATTTATACTGGTTCCAGTCAAGCTACTTGGAACTCCAATACCGTACTCTAATTGTATCAAATATTTTGAATTTATTATAGCCAAAAAATAAACTGATTTCTTGGATCAAGATCTCCAGCTGAATTCGAATTAAATAATGTGGCCAACACGGTCACTCGATTATAATTTAATCTAAGGATTCAAAGTGAAAATTTTGAAAATCCTTTTTTCTTTTTTATTAGGCCCTGTACCGAAGGTACAAGAGCCTATTGGTTTTGTGCAAATGTATGTAACAGGTAGAAATAATGGTCGGAGACCCCCCAAAGTTACCACCATTATGGTCAGGAGTGATAGAGGAGTCGATATAGCCATGTCAGTCTGTCCGTCCGTCTGTCTGTCCGTCTGTCCGTCCGTCCGTCTGTATGAACGAAAGGATCTCAGAAACGGTAATAGATAGAGACTTCGTGTTTTTTGCATTCGACAAGACTTCTCAGGAATTTTACAAGTTTATTTTAAATTTTTGCCCCTCCCCCCTTCCCCCTAAAATCACCCCAAGGCTAAAAATTTCTTCGGCACAAACAAAATTGAGTAAATTAGTATAAAGATATCATCCCTCCAAGCAAAAATCCAAAAAGTTCATCAAAATCGGATAATAAATGACGATTTTGTAAGCAATTGAATTTGAACGACCCCCCTTTTCTTTTCATTCATATTCGCGCAGTGAGAAATGGTCATGTGTTTGGTCATAAGCTCGGGAAACATTTAATGTGTTTGTTAGGCAATACTGGCATACTACTATTTACTTTTTACATACATACTATATTCTTTTTATTTTTAATCCTTTATAACAAAGCTTCTATCTTAAAAAAAGGAGTTCCCTCTGTTTGCGCCAACATCTTGGACATTGCCCCCCTTATTTTTAAAAAGTTAAAAATGTATTAAACTACATTTTTCCACTCTTTCATATTATTTTCTTCGTTTTATTTAAATTTTTTTGTTGTACTGAACTAGTGGCTAAAATTAGTAGATGAATTCTGAAGGTCCTAAGCATTATTTAATACAAAAAAAAAAGATATTGGTTCGATCCCGTCTGCTAAAATACTTTTTAACTAGCAAACCTAAATCAAACCCAATGTATCCATTGTTTTTTGAGATGTCAGTATATAGCTGGTTAGTTGCGTCGTACTTAGATGAATTGTTCTGGTAGAGTTTCATAAACGTACAATTGTTAGTAGCTCCATTATTAACAACATAACACCCACAGATAGGAGAAACCTTTTGGGATGCTATTATGGAGTAATCAGTGTAGTCAGTGTAGCTGTTATTAACTCGAAATAGGAAAGAACGCCGAGTCATGAAGGGCTTTACAGAGTTGGACACGTAATAAATTATGAGATATGATATTCTTTTGCATCCAGCTTCTATGTATGTTATGAATGTTTCCAAGAATCTGGCTGAATCTGCTATGTGACGTGGCCTAGAATTTTGTGAAAGAGGTATTTTTTCTGTTAAAATATTCTTGAGAAAATCTTTGATCGTTTGAATAGTTTGCCCAATTCGTGGTGCTTAATGCTTATTTTTAATGCTTTGTGACCAGAGTGACAGACATATATGACAGTTTGAATAAGGTTTAAAGCAGATATACCCGACGTGGACTTCCACATATGATTGGTCTGTCTATCTATCAAACTTTTGTTAGCCCACTCGTATAAGAAATATTTCCAACTCTTTCTAACTTTCTTACGCTCTCGTTCTTCCTCACTATAAACGCTTATTGCACAATGAACAATGCTATACGTAAGTTTGTCTGTTCAAGTACTGCTTGAAGTTCATGCCAGTCAGTATGGAACCTGTTGGACCAGTCGACGGTGCTGCTGCTGCTGCTGGTGATGCTGCTGCTTTAGAATGCCACCAACGTGTTGCACAAAGGTAGCCAGTAGACAGACAGTACAGGATAAAGGAATCGCTTGCTGCTTCAAGAGTTATGCGGCAATTGTGGCAGGCAGGGCATACTTACTAATGTATGTTTGGATGTATATACTCGTATTTGCAACTACTACCACTTGAGGAATGTACGTCTTCTGAATCTTCTTCTTCTTCTTCTTCGTACTTTAGTTTGTTGTACTAAATCATGCGTTTAAATGAAATTTGAGTATTGAACACCAAAAAGTGAAAAAACCGAAAAACAAATTAAAATATAAACAAAATTCTTACTGAAAATAGATACTGCATGAAATATTTGCACAAAAATGTTGCCCTGAAATAAAACAGCAAAACAGAAATTCAATTTATAATTTATAGATTTCGTTTGTCTAAATTTCATTTAATTTTATCATTCGCTTTCGTTCGACTGTGTGCGTCACTTCCTGCAAACGCACCAATACAGCAGCGCAGAGTGTTACCTGTATCTGTGTTATTTGTGGCAGTGGCAAGAAGAATTCTGCTTCATCGGTTTTTGACTATACATATATGTATGTGTATAGTATTTGGCTGTGTGCGTGCATGTGTTAGATGCCCCGCTTTTGTTTGCTCCTAAACCAATTTCATCTGCAGCTACGAATCTTTTTCATGTTCGACGACATGCAGGAATTTACTTGTATACGCGATCACTTCAAGCGGCATAAAGAGTGCGGCATAAAGAGTGCGGCATAGAAAGGGTTTGTTAATGTACCCTGCACGCATTTCAGTTGGCAGGCGGTATTAGCACTTTGATCGAATGTTTGTAACACACTGTCAACGATCTTATAAGGTCAGCAGGTAAATGAATCGAATGATATAGTCAAGACTTAGTGGAAGTTGTTAAAAATTTTTAATATACCCTCAAAATATATATTTGGAGTTAAAAAAATTGTTCTTACCTAGTTTTGTAAATTGAAAAATGTGTAGCTCAGCATCTGTGGTTCCGATTCTGCAGGTGATGAAGCTATGAAAAGCGAAATGTTTGAACTTTTCATTAATCAAAATATGGATCCGTTACTACGATTATACTACAAGATTTATCCTATATTAAAAGACGTACAATTTTTTTTAATTAAAGTTATTTTTGCTGGATCACAAATCCGAAAAGTAATCCAGGATGAAACATTAAAAAATACAATGACATTAAAAAAGTACTTGAGTCAAAACTATTTTGGAAACAGCGGAAGTTCTGATGAAATGAGATGCCAAAAATCAATAAAAATTCATGTTCTTCATTCGCACTTACATTTTTTTTTCCCAGAAAATCTTGGATAGTTTAGCGATGAACAAGATAAACTAGCAAAATTTAAAATAAACTTGTAAAATTCCGGAGCAGTCCTAGTCGAATGCAAAAACGCGAAGTCTCTATCTATTACCGTTTCCGAGATCCTTTCGTTCAGACAGACGGACAGACGGATATGGCTATATCGACTCCTCTATCACTCCTGACCATAATGTGGGTAACTTTGGGGGTCCCCGACTATTATTTCTAACTATTACATACATTTGCACAAAACCAATAGGCTCTTGTACCTTCGGTACAGGGCCTAAAAATGTAAAATCAGAGAAAACTTTAATTTTTTTTGGGACCGTATAGAAACAATAGTGTTTACATGCATCTCCAAAATTACTCTTTCAATTTCAAATGTATCACCGAATATTTAAAGCCCGAATCCATATTTTAAGTGGCAAGCATCACAAGTAGTTCTTTGTAATTGTTCTATTAGAGTAACTTAGGAAGTCAATTATGTATGGAATAAAACCATTTATTTGCCTGAAGTTTGAGGACTTGGGACTTGAGGAAAACAAAAAGCCTTGGACGGATCATCATCATGGATAGCCTTAAACAATTATGCAAACGATGGACAATACTTCGAATAAAGCATAAGGTTCCATTCTATCACAATAGGTGCCCAATTTTGATAAGAAACAAGAAACAACGCTGCACTTGAGTATGCTCAACTTTGAGATACCATGTATCCCTTTAAATTTCTATGGGATATATACTCCTATCTTGATCCCTGTGGCATATTTTATTTTCATTAGTACAAAATATACCAAATGTTTCGATACAAACCTAACAAAATCACAAGAAATTGTTTTTCTTAAAAAAATTACCGAAAATTTGTACAGATTTGCATGGGGGCTGCATGGTCCGTTTTGGAACTAAATGGAAAATTTTATAAGGATTAACGTAAGGTAGACCAAATTTGGTGATTCTAACACAACTAATAACATCTAAGAAATGTTTTTTATACTAAAACTCAGAACGAGGATTAGGTGTGCATGGTAAGTATCAAGCCCCCTTAGGGAGGGATCTTTACGTGTTCAAGTGTTCTAAAGAATTAATAGGAGAATCTAAATATGCAAATTTGAAAGTTATCTCTCAATCTCTCCAATAAATAAATATGCATATGAACAGCTAGACAGATGGACTTTTGATGCAGATCAAGAATAAAAATATTTTAGTTTACTCTTTTATCCTATTTGAGCAGGGTATAAAACATGTTTTAAAATTTTTGTCTTCCACTTTATTTTGGTTAATATTCAAAACAACTGAACCCGTTTTGACGGAACTTTCGTTGCTTGCTAGCTGATGCTATAAGGAGTAACTAAGGATACTTTTATTTCGAAACATATGAAACGGGCACTGGAAGAATTTGGATGCCCTGAAAAATTCAGCCTTGTTGAACCTAATCAACGCACAGCCAAAATCGCTGATAATAGTGAGTTAATGTTTTTGCAGATCTTTTATTTTATGGTGAACGTTTTTTGGGGATCGGATCTCAAGAAACTCCATTTCCTATAATAAATAAATATTCTTTCGCAGAATTAAAGACAATCTAAGTCCTATCTGTATAATTTTTTTTTCGTCTTCTTGATTTATCTTTTTATTAAAATGTTTTTTTGTAGCATTATTACTATTATAATTATTAGTAGGTACTAGGCTCTGCGCCCTTTACAGGTCTATTGTGCCCTAACAGTAGTTGACCTAAAACAACTCATCCTAAAAAAGGCCACTAGGTTTTTGGGATTAAGTGCATGCACCGCCCTTCCTGTCACTTGGTAATTGCCAAGATATATATGCCCGGCTTGGGTCAAAGCTGGACAGTCTCCCAAGATATGCTCCGGAGTTTTGTCATCCTCCAGACAGAATCTACAAGTGCTATCACTCTCTATTCCGATCTTACATAAGTGTCTTCTAAGTCTACAGTGTCCAGTGAGGAAGCCCGAAATCATTCTTAGATCATTTCCTATCTTATTTTTTTAGCAATACAAAAGCAAATTCAAATGTTCTATACTCCTTTTAATGCTAATTAGAAGTGTATATCCAATTCGGCAATAATGCATTTAAAATTTTTCTGCTGTTATGTTCTTCTTCTTCTTCTTCTTCTTTAGCTACATATCGTAACTGGAACCAAAAGAAGAAAACAAAATTATTTTTCGATGAGCGTTTGCCGTGCATTTTGGCTCTTCTCACCAATGTTCTTCGTACATATATAATAATTTATAACTTTATCTAAATGATTTGGTGGTGTTTAATTTTCGACCTCACCTTTTCAATCTTTTCTTTTTTTTCTGCACTCTTACACGTTTTTTTCATTTTTTTTTTTTTATCTTATGGACTTCTTTCCTTTCATTTCACGGCATTTTTCGTGTATTTGGTTGCCTGATTTTTGCGTTGCTGGTCTTTAAACATTTTTTTTTTTGTTTTAACTCTTTTTGTGTGCTGCCAGATTCGCTGATTGTCTTTTTTTTCCTCTTTTTTTTTTTTTTTGCATATATCCGTTTGCCATTGGTATTGTTGTTATTGTTGTTGCTGTTGGTGGTGGTGATGACTCATGCTGCATAACTACAGGTTTTACTTTTAAATAATTTATAACTCACAATTTTTGCTTCTTTCTCTTTCTATCCAACTATCTCTCGCATTGGTCAATTTTTGGTTTTTATGGAATTTCGGTTGTTATTCGGACTCTGATTCAAAATCTGATTTTTTTCGTGAGTAATGCCATTGAAATTCCTGGTGGTCGTGTCGTTATCGTTTCATTCGGTGTGTAATTAACATAGTTGATATATATTTATATATGCCTGTGATATATAGAGCTATGCTGTATCATTGTTCCAGTCTATTTAAAGAGGCGTCGCGCAGCACAGTGTGTTGCCACACACTTAAGCGTTGCTGATGGCTTCATAGCTGCAGATTTCACACTGGTTTTTGAAAGGGATTATCCAGCTCACACTGCATGCTGCTCAGTGTGACGCTGAGTTGCCGGATTTTCATAGAAAGTGAAATGCTTTGGAGGGCAGGTAGTAGTGATTGCATAGCATCAAAAAGTTTAAAAAATGTAAATAATTACTTGCTTAGATTTGGTATTACATGTTGCTTTTATTGAAGTTGTGCATAAAAAAACTTCAATTTCCCACACCTCCAAAAATCAAAATTTATTGTTTGTTAACTACTTGAAGTATTTTAAAGAGACTTGGCTGCCTAAACTTGCCTTGCCGCATGTTAGATCTTTAAAACTGCAGCAGCCTTGTTAAAAAGGGTGTGCAAAAAGAAAATAAGACGCAGATACAGCCATGGCTAAAGATATTGGTCGTAAGTCATTTATGCAATTTTATTTTTAACTTAAGAATGATAAAATAAACCTATTTCCATTTAAGCCTTTCATCATGAAGTGAGTGTTCTACCCAGTTTAAAAAATTAGAGTTGCTAAATAGGTGTCTGTAGCAGCAAACACAATGGTAACTAAGGTAGCCGCTCAACTAAAGCTTTAGGACTTGATGTATAACACTGCGAGACGTCCCACAGAGAGTTTGCCTGAAGAGGAGGTTTCATTAGTTTCTGAAAACCTTACATTGATCAGAAAGTGTGAATGTGATGTATCATCAGGATAAAGTGCTTACAAATTATACAATATGAATATTTCAAGGAGCTGGGACTACTCTTAGTATGGATAGCGAAATTACGACGATGCTACAACCAGGACATTTTTTGAGAATGATGGGATGACAACCTGAATTACTGGAGTTGATAAAGATATTATAAAAAGTATCGTGAATGGTAAACAAAAGGTAAATGGTTCAAAATTTGGAGTATATGCTTAAAAAACTGCCGAACTCTTGGTTTAAATGTATTCTGAGAAAAATTGTATTTCCACATTAATTAAAATTTTAGCGCATGGTAAAAATTTAATTGAATTTCTAAGCCAACCAATAGAAGAGTTGCCGGAAGAAGCCTACGAATGGAGAAACAAAAATTATAGGGAGTATAAACATGAGTATACATGATAGACTTGATGGACTGAAGGACAAATGATCGACCAAAATGCGATTGATTGAGTCTTTGGACAATCCCAGTTCCAATTCCATGAACGGCAATGACGATTTCGCTTAATTTTTTATAAATTGACGGATTATTTTGATGTTTTGTTCGTTCACTAAAGATTTCTGCCGGCCCATTCAAGACTTCCCGACCGTCTTTCAAACGTGTAAGCCAGTCGTAAATAGTAATACGTGATGGCCAATTATTCCCATAAACTAGTTTCATCAGTTAGTTAGTTTCGGTAAACATTTTACCAAGTTTTAAATAAAGCTTAGTATTGGTTCTGTGCTCAACACTCATTTTTGCACATCAAATTAGGAGCTATAACTCCACTTTTCCAAATGTTATACAATTTTGAAGAGAATGTCAATGAATGATGCCACTTTCCAACGCAGGTCCTCAATAAGAGGTGGCTCCACCAGAAAATGCATTAGAAAACAAGTAAGGAAATTACAGTCGGGCTTATGACCAAACACATGACCACTTCTCACTGCACGAATAAGTGCCTTTTAAAACAAAATTTTAAAATAAACTTGTAAAATTCCGGAGCAGTCCTAGTCGAATGCAAAAAACACGAAGGCTCTATCTGTTACCGTTTCCGAGATCCTTTCGTTCATACGGACGGCCAGACGGACAGACGGACATGTCTATATCGACTCCTCTATCACTCCTGACCATAATGGGGGTAACTTTGGAGGGTCTCCGACCATTATTTGTACCTGTTACATACAATTGCACAAAACCAATAGGCTCTTGTACCTTCGGTACAGGGCCTAAAAATGTTTGGAAATTTAGAGACATACATTGTATAATGTGTTTTTACAGTGTTTAAGATTTTTAGGTTCTTTTCTTTTTATGAGTTGGGGGGGGGGGGGGGGGCATGGTGTGGTTAGTATTCTATTCAATGCTTGTGTACTCAATTAAGAAAATAAATGTAGTTCGAATGGCATAGAATCGAGCTGTATGTCCATCTGTCTGTCTATCTACCAATCCGTATTTTACATTCGTAATAAGAAATAATAATCGCTAAAAAAGTTTCATTAATAAAAGTTGATATTGAATAAATTGTACGTTCGTAGCGAATTGTGTGCTATATAGCTCAACTAACATAGCATAGTTGCAAAGTTATAAAAAATTCCGAACAAGTATGAAGAGAAATTAAACTTTGATTCCACCAAAGTTGTCTCATATTTAATTTTGATATTGCGTTGCGTGCATTTGATGCAGACAACGGACTAGAACTTCAGAACAGTAGACGACATTGGACACCGCGAATATTTATTCATAGACATATAATTTTCACTCATAATTTTATTTATATTCTCCGAATAGTAATAGGCAAGAGGCATTGACATCAAACACTAATACGAATGCATTTAATTTTATAGTTTTAATTGCCCTCCATTCCATCTATAGACTGTCTGTCTGTCTGGCTGTCCGCATGAACTAGGAGAGCCTGGCAGTTTCAATATTCGTCTCACTTATATCGTCTTCAGAAATTTTGTTTTCAATGAAGTCACCATATTAACCTGATCTCGGTCTATCTTTGAAAAGTAGTTTTTGTTATGTTTTTTTCTTTACATAAATGGATAGAGTTTAGTGTGTAGAGTTTAGTATAGTTCACATTTTTGAATTGTTTCCTGTTTCGAAATATTTTCATTTCAAATTAAATATTCGCTTAAACTTCTCGAGGTTTTACCTTTTATGCCTTCGTGTGAGACGATTATTTTTGGCTTTCATATTCCAAAAATATAGTAAAAGTTCCGACATTTTCTACATTTAATTATCAATTGATGTTCACCTATAACTTGCGTAACCGCTGGAGAGATTTTAATCATCAAATCAATCAAATGGTCTACTAAATTTGAAGGTATTAGCAATAGATCCTATCAAAAATTATATTTGAGAAAGATAATAGAAAAAGAGAGAGTCTTTCATGAGTTAATATTTGATCAACTGCGAGCTTAAGTGGTAAATCGTCGTAGAAATTTACCTTCAATGAAAGAAAATTTGGTTTGCTTCGTCTGAATCCGAGCTAATCTAGGGTTTGATATATATATATGTGTCCATAGTGTATACATATGTGCAGTATGAGATTTCAGTTAGACCCATGTCTCAATTTTTTTTTTTTTATTTAAATTTTACTTATCTGAACAGGGAATAAGGGAATTTACTAAACTTTAAAGTCTCACAAATCATCCATACAAATGGACATCTCTATATCAATACGACTTATCGTGGAGGGACTACCGATTAGGACTTTTATGGAATATTTTATTAGGATACACATAAAGAACATCAAATTAAGCGTTTCTAGCTAAACTACCAACATCAACAATCAGTTTTTTATACAAAAACCCTGAAAGGTGGGAAAGATTTGTACAGAGGCGAACCCTATTGGTGCGATCTGGACTAAATGACAAATTTTGTAATCAGTCATGTATGGTACACCAAAAATGTGGGTTCTCAATTTTTTTAAATTTTATTATATTTTTTTATTTTTATTTTAAATGAGAGCTTGGTGTGTATAGAGAGAGTCTTGTTAACAGAGCCACCAAGAACGTCAAGGAACTTTTGTGCAGAGCTTGGAGTAGTTCCACAAAGAAGTTGAGCCAGGCGATCTCCAGTAAAACCAGTGCCTGTAAAGGATGCCATTGGAATCTTGTGTCTTATACGAAGCATTATCAACCTGGGAAAAATGCTCCCAATTCGAGACAAAGGAAACTCTTAACTTTCTAGGCGTGCTCTGCCAAATGGCATTATATATTTCTAGTGTTGATCTGAGAAATTGACAACTAAAATAATCCAAGTCACCTGCGCACCACAATATTGATGTCCCTGCCATTAAAGCCTTGTCATCAAGATCATCAATAAATGGAATTGTGCTGAAATAATGATCATTCACAAACCTGAGAAGCCTGCAGCCAATCTCGCCTCATATCGCCCGATAAGTTTATTGACGGTATTTTCTAGAGTAGTCAAAAGACTAATCCTACGTAGAGTCCAACACATAGCGGAATGGAGGGTGGTTCGATCCCTGATCAAAGTATGCCATGACACCCCTGGACAATGTCATAGACTAGTCAAGAGGATACTGAAGACATCTGAGGAGAAAAAGTATTGTTCGGCCGTCTTTCTGCACATAATGCTGAAGACAACTCTGCCAGCACCGTACTACCACTTCATCAGGTTCTACGTTGAGCGCAGGAACTTAAGAGCCGGAGTTTCACAGGGAAGTGCACTTGGACCCATCATTTATACGCTCTATACAGCCGACATGCCGATCATCGATCATCCTTCAAAGGCAGCTCAACACCACCAAATCTTGGCTTAAGGGGAGCAACACTGTGGTAAGCCTCGGGACGTTCACTCAAACGACTTTCTCGCTGAAAAGAGAAGACTGTCCCCAAGTTTATCTTGACGGAACAGCCAAGTATGTGGCCATGATTCTGGAGATATGCGAAACATGGCTTCCTTATCTTTTCATCAAAACGACTGAATTCAATGAGAGGCTAAAAAGCATTTATGCCTGATCGGACGAAGGTCAACTCTTAGGCTGAAGAGCTCCTAGTATACAAAGCGATTATAAAACCTATATAGATCTACGAAATCCCGATCTGGGGTACTGTCAGCAGGAGCAACTGCTTTCAAAACAGCGCTCTCAGAATTATCTGCAACGCGCAACTATTCCATATCAACAGCGTGATCCACGAAGAACTGGCGGTGCCTTGGCTCACTAGGGAGTTATCAGACTAAGCAGATCCTATATAAATCAACCTACTTCATAACAGCTCGACTACTAGAAGGCTCAAAAGGTGTTACCCGCTTGCATTTTTTATACTACCTTTTCGCCAACCCTTCTCCATTCTCCCAAAATACCCATTACTCTCTTTAAAATATCTTTTGTGCATATTATAAAAATTTTAATAACCTTAATAAAATCTTCTTAGCGCCACAGAATGCACCAAGAAACCGCATCAAACCTGTTGCAAACAACATCAAACCACTTCAAACACAACACAAAATTCAATTCAAACAAATGCGCATGCAACATGTTCGCATTTGGTTTGAGATACATTTCGGTGCTATGTGCGATGTGGAATGTATCTATGGAACTTGTATGAACAACAACGTATCTCAATGGCAAAGTTGTAGCATCGAAGCAGCCAAGAGCAGTCAGCTCGAAACAATTGTGCACGAGACTTCAGCGCGTTCGGTACGGGTACGGTCTGCTCTCGCTCGCCTCTCTGTTTGTGACTAACTATCAGACTACGCGAACCGGTGAGAACGAAATACAACAAACGACGAACGAACAAAATATCAAAAAAGATAGATTGATAGAGTAGAGTGCGTTCTATAAATGCAAAATAAAAAATAATCTTTAGAATAAAACAAAACAAAAAAAAATTTCATTGGAATAGCCACAATAAAACAGCAAATTGTGCTACTAAAAACACATTAAAATTGTTCGCGTAAATTAAATCAAGGCGGCAAGCATAGCAAATAGCAAAAGTATCTACAAAATTATTTTGCAAAATAATTTAAAAAAAAAGTCTTAATAGCTGATTATGTCATTTGAAATGATTAATCTGCAATAACAGCAACAACAACAAATCATACAAAATAACACAAAAGCAAAGCAATTAATTCTGTCTGCAAATTAAATTAATAAATTTATTAAAATAAATTCAAAATAAAATACAACAGAAAAAAAAATAAAAGTGCGAAAGTGTTGAACAAGTGTAAAAATCTGAGTGTTTAAATTTAAGATTCATTTTTATCTCATTTGCTGTTTTAAAAATACAAAAGCGTATAAAAAGATACAAAACAAAAAAAGAAAAAAAAAAAACAAAGTATCGCCAACAAAAACAACAGCAAACACAATAGCCAGCTACGCGCAATTTCGCACATTTTGCAAAAATAAAAACAAAAAATTATTTACCAACAACAACAACAACGCCGCTGTCCGCTGTTAACATCGTCAAACGGTCATTAGTCGTAGATACGCCGCAAGACACGCACACACACATAAATACACAGATACAAAGGCATAGTACAGGTTGTGCGTGTAAACGTGCCCCTCAACTGCCCTGCGTCCAGCTATATAAAGGTTCTTTGCTTTTAGTCGCGCTGTCTGCAAACGTTTCGAATCAACAAAAGCAACAACAACAATACAAACAACAACAACAACAAAGTGCGTGTTAAACGTGTATCTGTGAAGTGTAGCTGTCTGAGTATCTGTGTTCATTGTATCTCTCGCGCCGTCGCGTATTGTCTCTTTCTTAACAAACGCGCTCACTCTTTCTCGCACTCGCACTGTCACTCAAACGCGCTAACCGGCAAAAGTGAATGTCGCCGTCATTGTTGTGATTGTTGCAAAAGATGTCTGCCAAATAAATTGCAAGCAATACAACCAACAGATACAAAACAGCTGTTCGTTCGCTCAGATACATTTGTATCTACAACAATTGCACGTGTCAAACACGCTCGGCCGCTTGTCTGCGCGATTTGTTGCTGCTGCAATCTAGTGCTATGCAATAAAGTGTCAAACGCAACGCGTGTGTCGCATTAAATATTTAAGCTAGAACAGCCGCCAAACAGCAGCAATACTTCTTTAGCAAAAAAAAAAGTATCTCAAAGATACAACATAAAAAAGAAAAGTGTTTTTGTTTTTAATAGCTAAAACAAAGTTTTTGAGTTTGTGATATATTAGTTGTGTTTTTTTTCGTTTTTGTTTTTTTAAATTTTTAACAATGGCTGCGCTTCACACGACATCTTCGCCGCCACTTAGCCGTAATCTGCTGCACTTCCATCGCATTTTACTCTTTGTCGCTGTCATCGCGGTGTGCATTGCTGCGCATGCGACCAGCGCTAAGCATTTGAGTCTCGAGAGCTATGAAAGTTTACCACATGAAATGCAGCATCATCAACATGCGCACGCCCACTCTGCACATGCCGCCCACGGCAGTCATCTGCGACGTCGGCTGGCACGTAGCAAAGACGTGGCTGCTGCCGCTACTGCAACGCAGCAGCAGTGCGAGAGCGTCAAGGGTTACTTCGAATCGATCGATATTAAATTGAATGGAAATTATAATGAAAAAGGTAAGTCATGGAACTCAGAATAGCTAATCAATAATTTTTGTGGAAATATGTTTCTCCAGAATTACTATGAATCGTCGTATAATTGGTAATCTGTTGCTATCGATTGATATTCTGTTTAATTTTTCAATTGGTACTTTTTTTGTTGTTGTTGGACGTGACCAGCGATTTCTATTTATTAAAAGAAAAAAATAAAACGTTGCCATAAAACTTCTTTTTATGAAGTGTTTTACATGAAAATTATAGTCCTTTGCCATATAAAAGACTGTTTGACATATTCTTGATACACTTGTGTTAAAAAGTTTTTATTTAAGAATTATATAGGATAGCTTAATATAAGGCATATTCCATTTTGTTGAACTCCAAAAAAAAAAAATAAAATAATAATAATTCGTACAAAATCCTAAAATGAAAGGCTTAAATTTGTATATGGGGCTACTTGTGGTTGCATTTAATAAATTATGTGAAATGTTTTGTAGACTGTCTTATATTATTTTTAATCTGTCATTCAGCCGAACGTACGGACAAACAGAGATCTGTATGTCAACTCGACATTTAATTGTGATAAAGAAGAATTTTATGGATAGAAAGCCACCAAAAGAAAAACATTTCATAAAAATAGGAAAATATGGGAGTTGGGCTTGTATACATTTAAGTGGGCATGGTAGCACCATAGAAATTTCGGAGTAAACCATTTTTTTTT
Source organism: Leucophenga maculata (assembly GCA_035044805.1). Classification (NCBI taxonomy): domain Eukaryota; kingdom Metazoa; phylum Arthropoda; class Insecta; order Diptera; family Drosophilidae; genus Leucophenga; species Leucophenga maculata. Next base: position 43,176 of record JAWNNP010001470.1, on the reverse strand, counting down.
TATACCAAATATAAACAGATATCTTAACAATTGGAGAATAGTTTTGCTTCATATTGACAAATGACAGAGAAACGGACATCGCTAGTTCGATTTTTTTGTCCAGCTGATCAAGAATAAATTATATAGGTTCCGGGAAGTCTGATACTTTTTGGCATGCTTTAAAAATCCTTGACAAAATTATAATAAAAAAAAAATTTTAATTAAATATGAAATAAATAAGTTTAAAAAATGAGTTAAGAATTCAGAACAGATCGGTTCGGACATTATGAATGTATGCCAACTCTGTAGACTTTCCATGAATTGAGATTGAAAAACATTTCTTAGAAACTAGATACTGTATGCACACACAGACGGACGGACATGTAGACGGACGGACATAGTTAGATCCACTCGACTGCTCACCAATATATATTTTTTATTGGATCTCCTTCTTTCGATATGCTATATAAATTTTGATCCCATACACCCTATTTTGCAATAGTTTTTATGCAGGTTATACATTTTTTATGTTAATTGAAAAAATGTAATTGAAATTTTTTCTATTTTTTTATTTAAGTAATAAAACCGCTCAAGGATTTTATTCTTTCTTCTTCATAAAGTTTTTACAAACCCTGATTTTTTTAAAAAATCTGAGTGGAATGGCAGGAGAATCGTCGAAAGACTGCTTAAATTGCGCTTAAACGGTTTGCAAATTAAGGTCGCGATGTAAAATCGGATTTCTTATGTACCAGGGGCAGTCAAAATTATGTCTAAATGATGATGCTTCAGCATTTGAATGGGATTAAGCGATTCCAGATTGGGGAAATGCACTTGGATTATTTTTTTAGGGTTTCAGCCAGGTGAGCCTATTATCTGGGGTGCTGTTCAGGCATTTTCCCAGATGTAGATTACTGCAGTGGCCAGGAATCGTTGTCTAGCTTGCATTAATTTTCAAATTCCAGCGTCTCGACCAAACTGCCAAAAAGTGAAGATAAACCTGAAGGTCAACTACTGCCTCGATGCGATAGTTTAAGCTGTATAAATGGCAACAGTGTCAACGTAATGAGTGCTTAAGAAGTGCCTACTTGTGCATGTTGATTGGAAGGTCAGCGGTATAAAGCGATTAAATGATCCGTGTCCGCTAACTTGCAGAACTTCAGCTTTTATCTGACAAGGGGTAGAATATGTGTAACGAAGTAGGCAGCAGTAAGGAAAAAACTGAAGTTTTTCATCTTGTAAGACATTTAGTCAGCCAGCAATCAGTCTCTCCCAAATCTTCAATAATCAAACCTATGAGACAAGGTCATCATCATGTGGATTGCTGCTTAATACTAAAAATAAATAAATTAATTAAAATTAAATCATAGCAAAATTATAGAAAACCAAGTTTTTTCAACTGGATGTCCTTAAAAGTGAGCAAATAGCTGCAAAGTACGATTGGTGAGCATGGTGAGTGAGGAAACTACACAATTTCAGTTGCATCTTCTGCATATTTCTGCTCTTATAGCTTGAGAGATATGTTTTTAGACCCTGTACCGAATGTCGCAGATCCCCAAAGTTACCATTATGGTCAGGAGTGATTAAGGAGTCGATATAGACATGACATCGGTCCGCCTGTCCGTCCGTATGATCGAAATGATCTCGGAAACGGTAGTAGATAGAGACTTCGTTCTTTTTGCACTCAACTAGGACTTCGCCGGAAGTTCCCCTTTCCATAAAATCACACTCAAGGTTAAAAATTTCTTCGGCACAAAAAAATAATAAAGTATGCCAGTATAGAGATACCGTCGCTCTAAGCCAAAATCCAAAATTTCATCATCATCGGATAATAAATGACGATTTTATGTTTAAATATCTATTATTTCTTATAGCAACAGCACTAGCTATCACAAGTATCTACGATTAAATAACTATTCCAAATAACTATTACTGCATTAAATTCGCTTCATCTCTTTAAATACATTTTTTATTACTTCTTCACACTTTGAGCTGCCGAAAACTTATCGAAAAATAGTAACTGCCAGCAATAATTCTTATTCACAGCTAAATTAAAAACAATTTAATGCGCTTCAGTGCATATTTACCAACCATTTAATTTCAATTGTGCATTTATCATGCCGCAAAGAAAAGAAAAATAGATAAAAAAAGAATACTCAAGCCCAATCAGTCCACGCAACTGAAAATTCTAATTACAGCAGACACTTGACGTGCAAAGACTTGAATCCATTGAACAGTTGGCAATGCTGCTTCAATCAATTCGAGTTAGTTTCTTGTGCATCTAAAAACTTTTGCATTTTTCAAAGTCAGAGTTGAGTTCAATGCAAATGCTGCAAGCGAAACATTTGCATACCGCTTGCACCTACAGCAAATCGACGTCAAGTCCAAGAGTGGAAATGCTATTTGTTTGCTGAATATCTTCAATTGCTATTTTCTTTTTCCATTTTATTTTTTTTCGTTTACCGCTTCAAGTGATTTAGTCTTTTCGAGCTGACTGACTGACCTGCTCAATAAATTGCTCAACTGTAATTTAGTAAATGTATTGCAACCGAACAGCAAGTCAAACTTTTGCTGTAGATACTTTTTTCCCTGGTGCTGCTGCTGCTGCTGAACTATTTTTTCTTTATTATTTCAGTTTGTTTGTGCCAAACAGTTTTTATTTTTTTTTCTTTATTTTTGCCAAAGTTTGCTAAGTGAAACGAACACGTTTTATTTGTCGAACGCGTTGTCAGAGTAGCAAGACTTTTCATCTTGCTCTGCGCTCTTTTTCAGTTATTAGATACTTTCGGTAGTGCAGCAGCAGCAGCAGCAGCAGCAGCAGCAGCAGCAGCAGCAGCAGCAACAGCAGCAGCAAAAGGTAGAAAGTTGTGGGTGTCATGTGTACAAAGTGCTACACGAAACCAGTGATTTGCATTGTCTTTGGTGCACTTTGTTTTTTTTTTTTTTTTGCTGAACATAAGAGAAAATAATAATTTGTTTGGATTCTTTGAGTTTGTTTTTTTTTAGTGTAGCTTTGAGTTAGTTTTTAGAGTACGCAAAGAAGCCACACATGCTGCAGAGAGATATTTTTTTTATTTTTTTGAGGATTTATTTTAATGTAAAGTTTCTATTGAAGCTTAAAGAGTTTGTTTAACTTTTATTTCAAAAGCAGTTTGGAATCTGAGAAGCTTGTCAGTGGATAGAAATTAAGCTATTGAACCTTTTCGATAAACAAAAAAAAAATTTCATCTAAAAGTATCGCTGAAAATGTTTAAATTAATAATATTTAGGCAGGCAATGTATTTTAATCAATGCTCTAACGATTCGCTAACTACTGTTCGTTAGGCTTAGTTATTTAGCTAGGCAATGACACTTTAGCTTTTCAAAAGCCAATTGTATGTCCAAATCAACAGCTTCCACATCTTAACACGCTGGTCACACTCTAAGCCTAGGGGAATCTTTTCCGCGTATGACTTTTTCGAAGGCATCATAACAGAACGTTGAATGATGAGATAGTAAATCACGCAAATTCGTTAAGAGATGCATTCCTCAATAGTATCTTCTGTGCTCAGTTTAATGGGCTCTGACTATCTTTGATGTTAGCATAGCAATAAGTCTCAAGTTTCTGCAGGTACTCTGCGTTTGTACCCCTTTTTACGGAAATTGCGTGGACGGAGGAGTATAAAATTTGGCACACTTATAGTTTATATAGAGAAGGAGTGCAGAATGCTAATTTTATATGAAAGGTTTTTAAGATTAGTGTACAATTTTTTCTAAGATGTTACGTTCATGGTCCAAGGGTATATTGTCTTTCAATTTACTTTACATACATCAGCTCTCTCCGTGTTTCTATATAAAAAAATTATTTGGGTACAATTATTCTTTAAAAAATGACAAGTATCTATAAACAATATATATTTTTTTTTCTCTAAAATATACTTTCCATACAGTACGGCGCCAATTAATTGAGTTAAAAAATATCCACTGCAACCATTTTACAAATCTACGCAACTAGCAGCAAGTAAGCAACAACAACAAAATGCTTATATAAAGATAAGCAAACTATATCCAAAAGGAAATCGTATATCAGCCAACAGCTTGGGTGTTATTTCTAGCTTTCTAGAAAAGAAAATCAAATAAGAAATTTTATTTAAAAAATTAACACATAACGCAGTAAGTATACGCTGTACAGGAAGCGCTAAACTAATACAACAAGCTAAGTACAACAAACAGATAGATAGGTAGATAGAAAGATAGATACAAAGATAGATAGATAGTTAGACAGACAGACATACGCGCAACATAAACGTATCTATTAGTAACAAACGACAATATAAGCTATGCGCAAATAAATAAAAAAGAAAAACACTAACTCAACAACTTCACAACTAATAATATTATACAAACCGAACCTGCATCAAGGCAGGCATTAAAGTATGCTGACACATTTCATAAACTGTGTCGAGAAGTCGTCAACGCTGCCACGCCTCTAGGTTCAACTACTTACTAACCAAAATGCTGATTGTCTAAGCATTGCATATATGTAGTTTGTTTATATTTATCTCTCTATACCCACGCATGTTTGTACACTTTTAGTTAGTTTGCCTAAAAAAGATAAATTAAGAATGTGAAACAAAAAAATTTCGTGAATATAAACAAAAGCAAGAAAAGAAAGAAAAACAAACTGAAGTATGCAGTGTTAGTTATGCATATAAACAAACAAACAAACAAACAGAAAACAGCCAGAAAGATACAACTTGTTTCTTTAAATATAACCTTTATAGATACACAGTATGTGCAGATACTTTTACGTGCATGCTTTCAAATTGATTGTGTTACGCTTCGTTTTGCTAAATGGTTGGCAACTTACTTTTAATTTTATTTTTTTTTATCTCTTGCGCTAATGAAGTTTAATTTAGTAGTAAAAAGTATCTGATCGATTTCGTACACATTAAAAAGTCATAAAAATCTTATTGAATGCGCGTTGTTGTATAGTGTATACTACTTTGGCTTGTATGATGTCATTCTGTGCAAATTATATCTTTTTGTTTTAGCTTTTAATTAAGTTTGCTGCCAGAAATTAGTTTGTAGCATCTAAAAGTCATATTAGCTTCATTGAGCTGTAGACAGTAAAAAATTCATTCATATAAACTTGAAATAATTCTCGGAAATAATATAGCTTGGCAGCTTTTTGAACTCAGCTGAACTGTTTGAAGTACAAATGTATCTTATTTTTTTTTAAATTCTGTTTCATTGAAAAAGTCCGCTTACAAACAACTGATCCGGTTTCACGACATAAACTTGCATGTTAGACAATCTTTTCGAGCCTGTCTTTAGTAGAGCGTTAACATGCTGCATGTTATTTAGTTACACGCGTTTATATATCCGGCTATCAGCTTCTTCTTAGGAAGTTGTTGCTTTTGATTTAGTTGTGTGATTTTTTTTTTTTTGTACAATTTTATGTTTGATGACTTGTTTCATAAAATATAAATTGCTGTTACATCTACCAAGTCGGCATCACACGCACCAAACGCTAATTGTCATGTAGCTACAGGCACACACAACTCAAGACGTGACTGGCTTAAAGAATATTTTTATTTTATATAAAATACATTGTCTCATGGCTAGATGTATAGATACGCATAAAGCAACGGCAGACCTTAAACGACGATAAACATCTTCGATATGTGTTTTCTAACGCCATTACAACACCCGCTAATAAAAATGGTGCGCACATGTAATGTACAAACACTAAAAGATACATTAAGCTTGTATTTATGTAATGTACGCACTTAGATTAGCCAGACTGAAGTGCAGTTGAAAAGACGAAACTAAAGAAATAATCATAAATACGCAACAGAAGAAGTTACATGTCTTAGATACTTTGACTTTGAGCACGTTTTTTCTGTAATATTCCTTCTTTTTTTTTTTTTGTATTCAACTATAGTCATTGTCCAGCTGTCTATTGTTTTATTGACTTTTTATGTAGTCATTATGCGCCGCGCTTTTGTGCCTTTTGCGAAATGTATCTGTAAATCTAAGTTTGACAGCATGACTACCTTTAGCTAACTGTCTGTCTATCAAAGTAGCATATGATCGATTGCAATTACTTAAGCTTTAGCTAAATAAAAATAAAACTAATAAACTTTATGAAAATCTATAATTTTTTTAGGAAAAGATACTTTAGGCTCTTTGAAGTGTAACTATTAGTAGGGCAGGCTTATATAATAAAAATTCTATACTTGCAGATAAATATAAGTTTAAAACTTTTGTATATAATTCTAACGCTTTCAATTGTAGCTGCCAAGCTACGAGGGTGGATACAAAAGTAATCGAAATGATAACAGTTGGCGCATGAATATTTTTCTTTAAATTTTAAGCAAGCTGCAACATGAGTTCTATGCTTTACACTTAGTCAAAGCAGCTACGAAGGACAGACAGACGGACATAACATAAAAGTTTGCTGCAAAAAATCCACTGTTTCAACTACTTCTTGGCCTCTACTCTATCTCCTTACTATACTACTTCAAAGTACATAGTTCAATTTCAGCACCTGCAACTGCTGACTGTCCGTCTGTCCGGCTTTGTTAGCCACACTCAAAGCCAATCAACACACAAATGTAATACTACAAACTGTTTAAAAATTTTAATATAAGCTAATAAATGTGTAGCTAAAACCAAGTTACACGTACTACAGTACTACGTACTACTCTCGTTTTTATCTAAACTCGCTGCATATCCAAATAGCTAACTATGCGCATGCTGTGCGTATCGCACAGCGTTGTAAAGGCGCTACAAACGATGCGGGCGGTTATACTTCTTTTTCAGATACTTTTACTATAAGCAAGCTGCCAGATACATTTTGTATCTATACAATTCACTTCTTTTTTTTTGGGTTTGCTACAACTACCTGCGTATTGTGAAATATTTGAGGTATTACTTGTGGGAAAAGTGCCTTTGATCTCACAATTTATCCGTCCGTTGACGTTTCTTGCTCACTTGAGCGCGCAATGAATGGCTAAACTTCTAGATCTGAGTATCTGTTAGTTTTATTTGCGCAGGTATGCTGCAGCATACTTGCATATTCATGCTCTTACATCTTTTACTATTGTATCTGCTGTATGCTTCTCTTTTTTTTTTGTATCTTTTTGTATCTTTTTGTCTGTAATTGTGCGTAAACGTGTAAATACCAAGTCAAGGTCGGTTGATCAATAATAATTATTTTTCACTTAATTACACTGCGTTTGCACATAGCATTCCAAATGAGATACATAGTATCTGAGTAGTTTCAATTGTGACGCCTTTAATTATTTATATTCAATAAAATTCTATGCTGCTGCTGTCTTTGCATCTTTGCATAACAATTTCGCTTATAAATATTTGAACTAAAAATCGATTTACAAATGTTTGTATCTATCAACAGCAGACAGACGGATTTGTATCTTTTTTTTTTTTTTTTTTCGTTTCCTTTCTATTGCTTTTGTTTGCATAATGCCATATTGAAATATTAATGAGTAAAGCTTTATAGTATACACAGCATCTCTCTGGTCTGTCAGTTTGTGCGTTCATAGCTCGTTTATTTTGCTAATGTGTAAGATCTTATCGCTGCAAATGATTTGTTTTCAGATACTACGCAGATATTTGGTTGCTCAAATGATATTGACAGTTGAAAAATTTTCAGTATTAATGCATAAAATTTTGTGTTGTGTGAATCGAGCAACACACTTGTGTAACCTTCACATATTTATTTCGATTTTTCGAAAAGCTAAATCGAACGCATTAAAGCGCGCGCACAAATGTATCTTAAGGTTTTGTTCTCGTTTGTAAAATTAATTATGACGTAGATATTTACATAATTGTGCGCGTTTATTGAACTCGTTAACATGCCTGTGTGGAATTTTAGTGATTTTTAGTGAATTTTATAAAATAGTATCTGCTATTTGCCATGAGATTTGGAAAGTATCTAAAAGTGTTGAATTCTTTTTCAAATTGTTTACAAAATTGTTTCGCATAAAGATTTTTAAAACATTTATGGCAAAAGCGCAAATCAAGCAGTTAGTTAAAACATTTTTATTAGTTTATATGTTTTAGTTTATAGCTTTTAACAATTTAAGATGAGATTTATTGCACTAAAACCATAGATTAAAATGGTTTATTAAGCGATTTCCAAATTTATGTAACAATTAAAAGTAGGCGTAGCCGAGCGTATAAAATTTTTATATACTTGATCAACATTAAAAGTATATTTTTGATTTAGATATGTCCATCTGGTTGTCTATTTGTAGACGGAGATGATGAAGTCAATGAGTTAGAGATGTAAAGTTGAATATTGAAATTCAACTAACTCCAATTCAAATAAAATATATATATTTCATTAAATGTATTCATTCAATTTAAATTGTTTATAATCTCTACATCACTGTATGTTCCCTATAGACAGTTAAACCATCCACATTTTTCCAATGGATCTTACTTCTCCTGATATCCTATATCGTCAATATTTCAAATGAATGCAACGATAAATCAATTTTCTTTTTCGCTTATATGGTGGGCATGGCATCGCCTCCCGGTTCCATTGACATGTAAACCAAGTATTATCAATGTATCTCAAATGGATGCAAATATATGTCGAATTTCCCGTTTAAATGGGTGGCGGGGGGTCATCCCCCCTCAAATATAAAATAAATGTAGCCTAAACTACTTCTATAACATCAGCTATCCAGCAGTGAAAGTCTTGTCAAAATCAGTTCCGTCGTTTCGGAGATTAGCCAGATTATCAAGAACATGGAAATTATAAAAAAAAAACACCTTTAAGTTTGGATGTTGAATATATTCCATTCCCCTTTCAGATGGTTAGTAAAAATATATTAGTTAAAAAAATCAAATTTCTTACTTAAATTCTAATGAAATACTCCAAAAAGGTTCATAAAGGACCACTAATACGGGTAGTGCCCATACCATTTTTTTCCCTTTCTGTATTTTGTATAAAAAAAATGATAAATTGTGATGCAATTTAGCTTGAAACGACAATAAATTAGCTTGAAATCACAATAAAATATTCTACACGGTTCTAAATAATAAAAATGTTAAGTATAATGGCTAACTCCAAGCCAAGCTCTGCTCGTCTGCAGCAGTGTTGCTTGTTTCTTACAGAAATATGCACAAATATAGCATGACAGAAAATATTCATCATCCCCAGAACTCTATGCCCATGAAGAATTGCCCATTCTGACGTAAGGTGTAACCTAAACATACAAGCACATGGGAAATAACTTAGAGACATCAAAATCAATACTTTATAGGCAGGCGAAAAATTCTGCAATACAGCATTAAAGTAGTACACCGTAATATTTTGTTATATAATTGGCGCCCAACGTGTCGCAGTGCTAGATTGCTTAACACAACTTAATGGTTGGTAATAGATGCATTTCCAATGTTTCTCATGAGCAATGAACAATATAATTCAAACATTTTCAACTTGTTTAAGTCTTTCAATAGATTAGTCAATCAAATCATTGAAGACATTTCCTTGCATTGAATTAAGATGTCCCTTCGTGTAATGGTTGATATTTATATCACAAATTTTCTACAAAATGTCGTAACAGGAGCACAGTAATCTGTTATAGATTAAAGATAATCGTTAGGTTTTTTTAAACTCCAATTGCACGTAGGTATCACAGCTCCTCAAGATGAAGGGCAATCATATAGAAAAAAAAAGAAAGGCTTTGCATCTACTTGATACATACTCCATAAAGCTAAATTGATCATGCTATAGTAATATAAGTTCCATACGCTAAACATTTCCAACGCCCCATCTTCCTTGAATCAAGCTTTTGCAAATAGAAATCGACATTCATTCGTACAATGAGCCAGTAATGTAAAAATATTGTATTTTCAACTATTATAAGCCTATCATAAGCGAATATTTTCGGGCCTTAATCAATTAAGTATTATTTTTTTTTTTTTTCGAAGAAAACAGAGGCGGCTCATGATCATTCTGAAATTTGGATAAATACTATGTTTATATAAATAATGAAATATTTTTTTTGACTAGATTATATATTAAATGGTCTTTAGCAGCCCATTAATGGCAATTATTTTATTAAACAGTTGAAATAATATTTTTTTATTTTATCTCAATTTGTAACAATTTACAAAGCTGAATATTGAGCCTTGGCAACCCTAAGTGCTATTAGTATCAGCTGTCAATTGCAATAGAAATGTTGGTCTTTTTTAGCATCAACGTACGCAGAACATTTTGATGTACGAGTGTTATTGAAAGTGACTTGAAATATTTAACTCCTAAAAATTTTCGTACGACGATCTATTACGACTTAAGACCAAATAAATTTCCCTTTATTCACATTTTTTGTTACACTTTATTGTCTCATTTTACTTGAGCTAGTTCCAATTTTATTATCGAAATGGTAGCATATCGTAATATCCCGACATTGCTATGTTATTGTGAAAATGCCGCATAAAGCGGGGTTTCAACCAATTTTCCTCTGAGGATATATTTTAATCGGATTGTATTAAAACTCGATTTTTTTATAGTTTATACAAGATATAATTTAACACAAGCTAGTCCAATTTGGATATTTTTAAACAAAAGTGGAAAACAAATTCCACTCCGGGACAATATGAGAAAAAATGTTTCATCCGCTCATCTTCAATCTATATTTTTTGTTTAAGCTCAAATTTATATTTTTATTTCAATAAGTTCTTCATCGGAGAACGCAGGGCCTAATTCTTACTATATGACATCCGGAATATAATATTGAAAATAGTGTGTCTAGAAAGTAATGCAACTAATTCCGCTTTGATGCAACTGCAACATGAATGAAAATGAGGCTACGTATCTAGATCATCGAAACTTAGCGAAACCACGATTTATGGGTGATATGGCATCATTAAAGTAATCGTATTTCTTTACCTCATCAAATACTATTTTTCTTTTTTTTTTTGATTATCCGTAACATTTCGACATACCAACGAATGTTTCAAGCGTTACATTGAAGTCCTTGAACACATACCATGCAAACTAATTCTGAATTTTTGAATGAACAAGTATATATTGTTGTTGGTAATTTTGTTAGTATTGCCAAATTGGTTGAACCATTAGTAAAACCTTATAAAAATTCAACTAAGATCCACAACGAATCACTGGATGGGGTAGCTCCCATACAAATCTGTCCATCTTACTCGGTTTTTGTATGAAAAAAGAGATTTTATTACAATGGGGAATTCAGCTAGAAATTCTGAATTTTTTGCATTTTTTATTTGGTCCTAATCAAATATTTCATTAAAGACCAAATAGAAACAGTAAAAGGGTTAGCGCCCTCTGACTATGAACGACAAAAACTCGGAAACTATAAAAGATAGAACCTTCAAGTTTTCAAATTTAATCTTTATTATTCCCTAATAAAATGGGTAGTATTTAGTGAACATGCCAAACCCGTCTTAAAGGGCACATTTGGTGAAATTTACTTAAATACTAATAAAATATTCTATATAAGTCCATATCATACTACTGATATGATAAAAACACCTTTCTGGTGTTTTATAAAAAAAAATCGATAACCAAAACGTATAAAGCCATTAAATTGATGCAGTATTAGCTTAAAAATTTCTACACATCTTCATTTAGTAATTAGACTATTCAATGGTGTCTGAGCTGTTGTGTCACCATGCTTCTTCACAGATTTCTGGAGACATATTTTAAACTACCTCCCTAAGATCGGCACATTTTGAAGAAGCCTTCAAAAACTTTAACTTAAGCTTTACTGAATCCGGAAATACGGAAAAAAGTATTAGTTGATCTTAGATATTATGTGTCTTAAGAGTTTCCTGATTTTTAAATATCTTGAAATATATCACTGTCACTTGAACGTCTGAACTTAATACCGGCAAAGTCTTTGTATAAACTCTGTCATAAATTCTATACATATTTGGCGCCCAATGTGGTGCAATGCGAGCGTATTTAACATAAATTAATAGCACGTAGCTGGTGTTTTTCAATGTTAATGCTTTGCCTGACAGAACTGCACGACAATTAAAATTTTATTAATGCTCTACGATATAACAAGTGTCTTTTTTTTATCATTTATGGCATACATTATTTCCTGCAATTATCTATTTCTAATCTATTAAAATATAAACAGATACAAAAACATTGCACAACAAAAGCTCGCTTGACACCTGTTTTACTTGCACTGTTAATAATTTCTATTTCGGCAACACATGGCAACCAAGCTGAGCGATAAATTGTTAAAAAATTGTACTAAATGCTTTGCTATGCAATACTAAAATGTAGTATTTACTACAACATTTCATTGATAAGATAAAGTTCAAATCGCAACGCGTATAAAACTGCGCGAGTTAAGATAGCAGCTAAATAGCACAACAACTTGTTTAAAACATAAATGTATAATATGTGGTAGTATGTAATATTGTAAGAAACAAAGACAAACAATGCCAAGAAGTGCAACGCAAATAGATACAATTAAATATTTAGTATATCTAGATACATACGACATGAACTCATAAACTATATATGCATGTATGTACATAGAAAACGTGTCAGCGGCAAGTGTAGACAGGTAGAAAACGTCAGTTAAATCGATTAAACAGCAGCCACAGCGGCAGCAAAGCGCATAGATACATTTGTATCTCACGCTCGCACGTTGTATATATTTGTATTTGTACAATGTACATATATACCTGCTGTCAAGGATGTAGCGCACTGTTTGATGCGCTTTTCTTTTCTCGAAACTATTTTTAAACATTTACAAGTAAATTCATCAACAAATAAAACATTGCCAGCGGCAATGTATCTCTACTTGGCTGCAAGTATCTTTGGTTTTTTTTTGTGCTGCTGTTACAATTTTCCACTTATTTTATAGACATGCATTTGCTTTCGATTTGACTTCATTTTGAACAGATACACGTTTGTTGCTGGAAAGTATCTGTAAATTATATAACTTTTTTCTTTCATTCTTTTTTTTTTGATTATTGAATGACTACACTGTTTTCATCTTCTCAGCTCGTTTCGGTTTTTTTTTTTGTTATTTATTTTTTGTTTACTCATACACTGTGTGTGTGTGTGTGTGTAAGTAACTCAATCGTTAATTTCCAATGAAAAAATACCTTAAGCATTTTCTTGGGTTTTTTCTATTTGTATCTTATGTTCATTTTACATGTTAAGCAGCAGCAACAGCAGCAGTTAGTTGTACAACAAAAGGTTATATGCCTATTGAGTATGAGTTCTTTATATAGTTATATGGCCAGATGAATAGATACACATAGTATAAATAATAATATAAATAAATTCTCATAGTTAGCTAGCACATCCGCTGCGTGCATTGTCAGCGAATTAGTAATAAAATGTATCTGCACGCTACCAAAGTGCCAAAATAAATTACTTGCTTGCATATTTCTTTGTTCTTTTATGGCACTCATTGCCAAAAAAGAATAAAAGATTCGAAACAACAACAAAGAAAAGTCAACAAACCGCAGCAAACAAAAGAATTCTTGTATATACATAAATTGCCTTTTAAACGTTCAAGTTTTTAAAAATGAAATATTAACTGCAATTCTTTATAAGCAAAATTTTAAATTCTAATCAAATTTATTAAACAATTCTGCCAACTTTAATTGCAAAAAAAAACAGCACATAAACTCCTTTGGTATCTCAACAAATTCTTACATAATCTCAGAAAGTGGCAAAAACTCGCAAAAGAAAAACAAATAAACGCTTCAAAAAAGCACTCAAATCAGTACAAACAATAATTCAAGTGCTGCCAAAGTGTTGTTCAAAAGCGTCAGAAATTGGAAGCGTTTTGTTATTCTTTTTTGCTTTTATTTATAAATTTTTATTTTACTTTGCAGCATTATGGCCAAGTGAAAAAAAAAAAACGTAAAAAAGCGCCAGTAAAGCAGTTTTTTGTGTATCTTTTTCTTTCATATTTTGTTTTAATTTTATTTTTGGTAACAAGATGCCAATGCCAAAATAAATAAAACAAAAAGATTTTAAGCCAACACCAATGCCAGTATTAGCCCGTTTTTTATTACAATGCATTATTATAAACTCGATCCGAGCCGAGCTTTCTGCTGTTCTTTCAAAAGGTTTTTGCTTGTTTTTTTTGCCAATTTTGCTTTTATTTAATTGTTTGCTGATTTCATATTTTATGAATTGCGCTTCATTATTTCTGTTAATTAACGCTAAATAAATATTATAAATGAATTAATTATAATAAGTTATTTTGTCTAAATTATTATTTTAATATAAGCAACTAAATAAAACAAATAATTCTTGATTTATGCAATTGATTATATAATGTAGGTCAATTGGCAATTGCTGTCCACTGCAGAGAAATAAGCTTTGTTTTTATGTCCTTAGAGGAACAGCGTATAATAAGTATGTGTTAATGTATGCAACAAGCAAAAACCGAGACGAGATAGATATGTTCAAATGTCTGTCTGTCCGTTCTTTGAACAAAGAGAACTTCAAGACTATTAGAGATATATCTAGTCTTCAAGTTGGTATAATTACAAACTCCTATTCCTACTGCAGGTATGCTATACAGGTACTAAACCCCTTTTTAAAGAAGGTGTTAGCACTTACCATACAAACGTACCGTTTTGATAGTATTAATTTAGCTAAAAGTTTCGAATTCTTATTTTAATCCTTATAAAATATTCCATTTATATTCCATTCGGATCAACAAAAGAGATAGCCCCAAAACAAATCTGTCCCACCTTTCTGAGTTTTTCATTAACATGATTTTTTTGTTGCAATTATATCAGCTAGAAACGTTGATTTTGTTGTATTTTCCGTCAATCCTAATAAAATAGGCCATTAAGGTCCAAGTCGAACCAATAAAGATCTAAATTAAACAATGGTGAAGATTCATTAGGCTGGTATACAATTGGCAACTCTGAGTTGGACAGAAAGTGTATTGTAAAACTGACAAATTCACCATCGATCTTATCATGGAACATGGTTCAAAATTTGCATCTACATAAAATGAAAAGTTTTAAAAAATCCTTGTAAAAATGCTTCAATGTCGAGTTTAATGGTATATCAGACAGAAGAATGCGCTGTAGAGCCCGTAAAGCATATAATCTAGCCAAGACTATCTGTCCGTCTGCATAGCATAAATACAAAAAAGAACTCAATAACTATGTGAACTGGAGACTTTAAGTCATTTACAATAGATTTCTCTCATCCACAAGCAAATCGGCGCAAAGGCCTTGGAAAATACACATATAAAGGACACACAGCTTTGAGGTCGACTTTGGTGGAGTGGCAGCCCCAAGACATGTTAAAATAAACAAAATAAATTCGCAAACTCGGAGATTCTAGCACTTTTTGATACTGAGATCTCAATGCAATACTCGACTTGAGATGTTAAAGAAGAATATATATATTTTATAGTGTCTGCAAGGCTCCATCTATCTGTTATAAACATTTACACAAACTTAATTTAACTAGAATCCGTATTCATATACAAATGGATGGATATGGCTAGATCACATATTTTGTTCAAAAGCACAAAAGTGGGATGTAAGTTTGATTGGGATCTATATTTTAAAGTGGTCGTGGGATACCGGCTGAGGCATACTGCAAGAATGCCAGCGCCAAACAGTCTCCATACCAATTTTAAGTTAGATTGTAATTTAACTGTGGGACTGTTACCCGTATTGAAATACACACAGATAAGTTGTGGATGGACATAACTAAATCGACTTATCTTGTTGTATATGAAGTCTTTTAATGGCGCGTTGTCTTCCTTTGGATGTTACAAACTTCGTATTACAATTAATATACCCTTTACATCGTGTAACGTTTTACTCGTCAATCTTCGAAACGGCTGAACCGATTTTGTCAAGACTTCAATGGTGTTATATTTCTTCTAAACAAGTGGCCCTTGGTCTGATTAGTTTGAAAATGGTCTCAGATCAGATCAGCGCCAAACTATTATTTCAGGTAACTACAAGAAACTTCTCATCGTTAAATTGGTGAATTTTTATCGGTGATAGATATTTTATTATTTCTGAAAATGAACCAAATCGATGTCAAGGTGTTTTTCACATTTTGATGTTTTGCATCAAATTTTGATTGGAGATAAAAAATACATCTAACACGATAAACCCAAACGATAAAAATAATAGAGACATCGACTTGATAACTTGGATATATATTGGCATGGTGCCTGGTATGGTTCATGTATATGGTTTGGATTTTTAAAGAATTTAGAATCGATTTTTTTTTTTAGTGAAATAGAGAATATGTAATTAAACTTGAGATATTCTACCGCTCAGACGTAAAAATCTTTGATTGAAATCGGTGGTTCTGCAGGTCTATTTGAAACTTGTGTTTTATACTCTTCTCAACAATTAATAGAACACTTGTTTCGAGGATTCGGGAAACTCAATCGCTTGGAGGTAAAATGAAGTGATCAAGAATGCAATGGAAATTTTTTTATCTCATCCAAACTAAGTTTTTATACTCAAATAATTAAACATCTGTTTAGCGGTTTTGGTTAACTCCATCTCTAAGCTTTGGAAACTGCGTATCCGATCCGATTGTTTTTCAACTCAGTTTAATTATTATACACCACACAACAAATAATTAATTAAGTATTCAAACGATTTTGGTAAAATCCACACCCAATTCTTCGAACCAGCATAAACGAGTTTGTTACTACAACTAGAGGACATTTTAGAGAGTAGTAACATTATTTCATTATCACGTAAAAAGTCATGTAAAAGAAATCTTTACTTATCGCATCTCAGCAATTATATGATCTAGAGGTAGGAGATTGGATAAATTAGGATATTAGGAAAGCAACAACTGACAACATTTTAATGCAGATGGATGAAATAAACCAAAGATGATATAGCAGAGCATGACTGGTACTCTGGGTATTGGTTTCTATTGTGTTCTTTGATTGGTAGCAGATAGATGAAAAACAACAGATTCACGAGAACACCGTCGCATATCTTGAGAACGGCTGGATCGATTTAATTAGTTTTTTTTTTTTAATATTCGTAAAAAAAAGTCTATGGAAAGAAATTGGCAAAAGTTTGCCGGAAAAATAAAAAATTCAGGAAGCACTGAAAAAAATATATGGGATTTTTATATGAACTCAAGACTTTTTCTGCTTTTTTTGTTTCTTGTGTTTATTATGAATCTGGAAAGCCAAAAAAATTTACTAAAATTTAATGCTCTGCCAATGCCAAATGCGTAAATTATTTTAAGATTTAATAAATAATTTTATATAGAAATATTCGCATATAAACGCGAATCTGTTATGACAATTATTAATTGATAATTAATGCAAAATCTTCTCTTCTTCACTCTTTACAGGTATGTTGATTTAAAGACTTCAAAGAACACGTGTGGGTAAGCTGTTGCGCAGAGAGCATAACTAAAATATAATATATACTACATACATGCCAATTAATCCAGTACAATATATATATAGTATAGTAGGGTGTTAATACACAGACAGCTTGGCGTTTATTTAAACCCAGAAACTGAAAAATTCAAATAGCTCAAAATACAAACCAGCAACACAATCAATCATTATAATAGGTCACAAAAAACAAGTGTGATAATATATGAGCATAGGGCTCCATATAGACAGCTAACTCCCCCTACACAAGCAACCAAATAACCCAAAAAAAAAAAGATGTATTAATAAAATAAATATATGAACGACAACTGCCGAAATATGAACTTCTTTATGAAGGGGAAACGAAATAAAAAAAAATTAAATAAAAATCCGCACAGCATTTTTTAATAAAAGTTCATATGCTAAGTCGAAATACAAATACAATCATATACGCGTATTAGGTGTAGTGCTGTCTGTGTGTGTGTGTCGTTCCAACCATTCACTTTTCATTATTAATTTTTCGTGAAATTATGCTAATCCGTTGAAATATGATTATGCCACCATATAAAAAAAAATATATATAAAACAACAACAAGCATAAAAAAACAATAGCAAGTGCTTTAGTGTTGATATTTGGCAGTGCTAAGCTGCATCGATACACACACACACACACTCGAACGGAGTTGTAGATACACCCACACACATAGACAAAGCGTAGCATGAATTCAGGTGCCTCATTATGCATAATTTTATTATTTTTAATGAAATCCGCATAGAATTATATTTCTTCGCATAATATTTCTGTGTTGCGCGTCGAAAATGAAATCAATTAGATTTAATTAAACGAAAAGAAAAAAAAATTTAAATAAAAATATGAAATGAAAATTAAATAAAAATTTCAAACGAAAACTTTTCCAATTAGAATAAACAATATTTGTGGTTAGAAACACGTTGACGACGACGACGACGATGCTGATGTTGTTGTCGTGTCGAGGACGTTGTTGTTGACTACTGCTCCCGAAGATTTTACGACTGCATGCGACCTTCATTGCTAAACTGTGGCGAAAAAGTAAGCGTACAAAGTTTTCTGAAAACTATTACTGGGTGTGAAAATTTTTCATACAAAAGTGCAGAAAGTGGAATAGATTTGAATGGGAGTTAGTTCTTCCAGTTTTGCGATGTCGAATTATATAGAATATTTATGAGATTTGGAGTAAAATAAACAAAATTTGATAAAAAAGAAGAAAACAAATATTTTTTCATACAAAAATTAAGAAAGATGTGACAGATTTGTATGGGTACTATCATTTAAAGAGGGTTTGACACATTCAATAAATACTACTCGTCTGTAGAGGTAATAGAAGAGTATAAATATGCAAACTTGAGAGCTCCCTCTTTTATAGAGCCCAAGTTCTTGATGTTCATACGAACAGCCAGACAGATGGACCTGTTTATTTTGTTTATATCTACTCAACTTTTTGTATAGAGGTTAACCCTTTTAAAAGACGAAATTAAACCTTTATGTAATGTTTTATAAGAATTGATGTAAAATACACCAAATTGGATGTTTCTAGTTGAACTAAGAGCATACAAAAACACAGAAGTGAGGGAGGATTTGTATGGAGACTACCCGTTCTAGTGATCTCATCTAAAACTATATGAAATGTTTCATAAGGATTAACGTAAAATAGATCATATTAGCCGTTTGTGACTAATTTAACAAGAATCATAATTTTTTTTTCATGCAGCTTTGATTGGTAACTGCCAACCCCCATAGTGAAGAGGAGTTGTCACCAAAATTGAATACAAGTTATTAGCAAAAGAAATAGGAGTGTTCAAATATCTAAAGTTGAACGTACTGTCTTTTGTAGTTTCTTATTTTGTTGATGTACATTCGGACAACCAGACAGACGGACATGTACATACTGAGTCGACTTTTGATGCTGATATACATATATTTGCCCAAGCTTTATACTATGGGTACAGGGTATAATAATAATAAAAATAATACTAAAATCCAGCCATAAACTTTCTTACAACACTCTATTTGGAAATCTTTTGAAAAGTCAGGCAGTTTGGGAGAAGTTTTTATTTTCACCTACAAATTGAAAAAACACTTAAAATTTTTAGACACGTTTTTGTATCATTTGAAAGGAGATACCAGAAAGTCACAAAAACGGAGAATACATTTTTTTTATATCATAGCTAGAAAATATGGTTAATATGATGAATTAGAAAAATTATTGTGCAAGTTGGGACACCTAATAAAATGGAGCAAACAAATTTCTAAAATTGAATAAATTTTACATTTTATTTATCAAATTTTCCCTGGACATAAATTTATGACTTGTCACAAACTTCGTGACAGAGCTATAGCATGCAGTAGCTTCGCTGCATCCTGGCTTTTAAAAGTTGCAAGGCTTTGTCTTCAAGCTCTTCTGGCCTACTTGGAATTGATTCTTTTTTGTGTTGGTTTCGGAGAAAATTTTGTTGACAATTTTGATTGTTATTGGTCTCCATTATTTGCGCTCTTACCTGATGTTTCATTCGGCTAGGATAGTGAGGCTGTTTAGGAATGATATACATCTTAAAAGCAGTTGAACTGTAAGACTTTTTGAATTGTGCGCTAAAATTTATTTTTATTCTGTACGCCTACATTTTGAACACACTTTTGATTGCCTTGATTCTATTTATGCTTCTACCAGACTACTGCTAAGTATTTCTGCTTGCTACTCAGCTCAATCTTTGTCAGCTTATTTGCTCTCGTGCAAATTTAATTGAAAATTGTAGACACGAACAAGAACTGCCAACGGCGGTGGCACAAACTCGTAATTTAATTTCTAAAGTCAAATTACTGAAAGGAGTAAGACGTACTCTAAGCCTGATATGTCAAATCAGTATATCCCAAATATTTGTATAGGCAAGTCAAAATTTAAACAGTTTTTCATCAAGGACAAAAAATTTATCCGCATAGCCATGTCACGTAGACTGACTGCTCTAGTAGCGTATGGTGCAAATTTGTTCAAGAAACATAAACTGCAACCACGCCTACTAAGTACTATGCACTCATATGCCTCCTATACGAAACGTACGGATGAGTCAGAGAATATGTCGTCTATGAAGAATTCGAAGAACGTGACAGGCACAGATGCAAGTAAATCGGGTCATTACCAGCAGTCACCGCATGAATCGATAGAATTAACAGAAAGGACTGACACGAAGCATAACAATTCGTCAGCAATAACTGAGCCGCAAATGGCAGTATCGAGTGGCATGCGAGATATTGGCGTCTCATGCAAAAAGAAAGGAAGAAAACCACCTCCAAAAAATCGACGTCCACCAAAACGACTGCCATCTGGCGGTGGAACACCAAAGCCACCAGGTGGAGGTGGTACAGCAGGCGGTGGAAAAAATCCACCGGGTAGAGGTAATTCATCCAGCGGTGGCACATCAAAGCCGCCAGGAACAGGTGGCGGTGGAACAGCAGGTTCAGCAGCTAGCGGACCACCAAAACCGCCGGGTGGCGGTGGTAATACACCTAAACCACCTGGTGGACCCGGAACGCCATTTGGACCTGGGCCTAGCAAACCTAGTGGTGGAAGTGGCTCTGATAAGCCTAGCAATCTTCCAAGTATTGTACCAGGAGGTTCTGGTAATCCTGGAGGTCCAAGTAAACCTGGTGGTGGTTCCGGTAAACCTGGTGGTGGTCCAGCTAAACCAACTGGTGGTGGTCCAGCTAAACCAACTGGTGGTTTCGGTAAACCAGGTGGTGGTCCAGCTAAGCCAACTGGTGGTCCCGGTAAACCTACTGGTGGTCCCGGTAAGCCTACTGGTGGTCCCGCCAAACCTGGTGGCGAAAAATCACGTCTAATTACACTCATACCCGGTGATGGTATTGGACCTGAAATCTCTATGGCTGTACTCGAAATACTCGATGCGGCCAAGGTGCCGCTCGTTTTCGAAGCGGTCGATGTAAAGCCAGTGCTCGACCGCCATGGCAACCCTTCTATACCAGAACAAGTTATTGAATCAATGAATCGCACCAAAGTTGGACTTAAGGGGCCATTGATGACACCCGTTGGCGGTGGTTTTCGTTCGTTGAATCTAACACTTCGTCAGTTGTTCAATCTCTACGCCAATGTGCGTCCCTGCCGCACGCTGAAGGGTTATGATACTGTTTATGGTGATGTGGATATAGTGACCATACGTGAAAATACTGAAGGTGAATACTCGGGCATCGAACATCAGTTGGTCAATGGTGTGGTGCAGAGCATTAAACTGATAACACGCAAAGCCTCGCTGCGCATAGCTGAATACTGTTTCAACTATGCGATTGCAAATAAGCGCAAGAAGATCACCGCAGTACATAAGGCGGGCGTTATGCGTCTATCGGATGGCTTATTCCGTGATAGCGTGCGCGAAACAAGTGTCAAGTTTAAGGACAAAATGGGTGACATAAAGTACGAGGAAATGACTCTAGATACGGTTTGCCTAAAACTCGTACAGGATCCAAAAACGTTCGATGTGCTCATAATGCCGAATCTTTACGGTGATATATTATCGGATACCTGCGCTGGACTAATTGGCGGCCTGGGACTGACACCATCGGGAAACATTGGTACAAATGGTGCAATTTTCGAATCCGTGCATGGCAGTGCACCGGATATTGCTGGCAAGGACTTGGCAAATCCTACAGCGTTGCTCTTGTCGACTTGCATGATGTTGCGACACATTAAATTCGATCAATATGCAACACAAATCGAGGAAGCAATATTTGAGACAGTAAAAGAGGGCAAATGGCTGACACGCGATTTGGGTGGCAAGGCCAAGTGTTCCGAATATACGAAGGCGTTAGTCGAGAGGTTGAAAAAATAATAATAGAAAATGTTGCAGGAAGTTTTCTTTAATCAAATTTGATTCTATAAGCAAAAAGGATAAAAATTAAATGGAAGAATATGTTCTAACTAAACAGTTGTTTGCTGTCCATGGGCGAGTCACGCTGTCTCTCATTGTCAGATAATTTCGACTACGACACATATGCCCACGGACCTTTTGTATGACTGAACTGAACCGAACCGAGCCGAACTGAACTGAACTAAACACAAAATGGTTTACCAATGAACAATAACAACAATTTTGAGACTGCTGACAAAGCATTTTTCTGCGCCCTCCGCCTTTTTATATGTTTATCTACAGCTGTGTATTTGTATCGTGTATCTTTATGTATGTGTGTGTGTGTGTGTGTGCATATAGGAAAACTGAGCTTTGTATTTAAAATACAACAACCACAAAAGCGAGTCAACTTAAAAGTCAGCCGCCTGAAAGACTGACTGACCGACCGCATGAACGAACCAACGCAAGGAAGAAAGAGCAACATCATCCAAACCAACCAAGCAACCAACCGACTGAACGACCAACTAAACAAACCCAACTACTAACCAAGCGACTATGTATGTTATGTAGCTGCCAACCCGTACCCAAAACTTCATCTTGAACTACTACTCTAAGAGCTGCCAACTCTGCCGCCGCCATTTGGTCTTCTTATCTGACCCTACTCAACGTCTCGACCATATATGTTCAAGTATGCAGTACGCTCTTGCCCCTCGAGGCTCTCATAGTCTTGCTGCTCAGTAGTGGTACTGAGCCTTTATTTTGGAACCGGGCTTCGTAATCATCAGCAACAGCAACATCATCATCATCATCATTGTTGTTGTTGTCGTCGTCGTCGTTGTTTTCGTTATCATTCTTGGGCAGTCAAGCGCGCACTGCAAGCAGCGCAGTGTCTGCAACAAAAGCAGGAAGAGCACAAACACACACACAAACACACACAAAACACATACGAGAGGGGTCTGAAAAATATTGCAAGAAATTATATGGATTTTATTAATGTACCAATGATAAGTCCTTAAGATATAATTGAAAACAAATAAAAATTTTAGACTAAATCAGAGAAATCCGGTTTTGGGTTCGTCTAAAGAGTATTAAGCACTTGGATCCAATCTATATGAACCAAAGGGCGCATACAGAACTCACACTTGGGAGGCTCTTCAGCAAAAAGTTGATATAATGGAGAAGCAATATATGTTGAGTATGTTTAATGATGGAAATCTTGTGCTCTATAATCCAAATTTTTAAAGCAAATAAATAAATTAAATATACTTGTGAGTGAAGCATATTCCCCAGTTTCTCCCTTTCCTACGAATCCAGCATTGATTAAGCTACTTCTTACATCTGTCAAAATTGATCAAGTTTCTTTTCAATACATAGCTACTAACTCACAACTCTTCGTAATATTTCATACAAATATACATAAGCAATACTAAATAGTAAAGGTCCACATCTAAGCTTCAGAGCCAAATTTACACTCCACATTCTCAAAAATTCTAGCACTGTGTTCGAAATTTATGAATTTGAAAGGTTTCTATTCCAAATGGATTTTGCCTAAGTTACTGTCTTAGTTTGGTCCGATCTTCGTGTGAATTCATATTGCGAAACATTCAGAAAGTGAAAACTGGAACAAGCTAACCAATTTGCTTTTCAAAACCTTCCCAAAACATAACCTAAAATTTAAAAATTTGTCGAATCTCGAAGAACTAAATTTTTCTACAATAAAGTAAGAGAAAAACGCTGCAGTCGGGTATATTTGACTTCGAGAAACTCTGTATCTCCATTGTACCTTTGGTTTATTTGGGGGACTCAGCTCTAACGGAATCCATGTGATAAATTTTTTGTTTCAAGTTAAAGTAAGCCACAACAACCCAGAAAGAGGCACAGATTTGTATGGGAGGGTACTCCTTCTAATGGTCTGATATGGACTTATATGAAATATTTTACTATCATAGAATTTCAAGATGGTTCAAATAGAATTAAAAAAATTTAAAAAAAAAATAAGAAAATTACAGTCGGGCTTAACCAACTATAAGAGGGTCTGTACCAGTACAGGTCGCCAAACAAACACCTTAAATGTTTCCCTAGCTTATGACCAAGCAGTCCAAAACAAAAAGGTAGGAAATTAATAAGAAATATAGTACTGCCGAAAAGTATTTGGCTCCTCCCACTTCTCACTTCACGAATAAGTGCCTTATTAAACATTTTTTTTATAAATAGAAAAGGGACGGAAGTATCATAGGTCGTTCAAATTCAATTGCTTATAAAATCGTCATTTATTATCCGATTTTTATTAACTTTTTGGATTTTGACTAAGAGGGACGTTCTCTATACTGGCTCAAAGACATTTTTAGCCTTGGGGGTGATTTTATGGAGAAGGGCATTCAATATGGCATTTGTATAGAGATTGCTCCTTTTAGTAAACCAAATTCTGCGTTTATTACTGAACTATCCACAACAACAAAATTTTTTCTGCATTCAAGAACCTAGAAAGGTTTGCAGATTTGTATGGAGCTACCAACTTTAGTGGTCCGATCTGAACCAAAATGGAACATTTAATTGTAATAAATAGTATTTTGTAATTCTTAACGTAGCAGAGACCAAATTAGGCATTTCTAGCTAAATTAACAAGAAGAGTACAAATATATTCATACAAAATTTAATATAGGAGTTTAGAATTATGTGAAGACTTATCTTTAGAGAGAGGTTGGCACATTCATTAAGTATCTCTATTCTAGAGAATGCATAGGAGATTCTGAATATTTAATTTGAAGGCTTTATCCTTTGTAGTCTTCATTTTCTCAATTTTCATACGGACAGCCAAACAGACGGACATGTCTATATCGACTCGACCTTTGCTATGGAGGCTACTTCTTTTACTGTTCCGATTATGATATGATATGATAAACAAAATTCGGCGTTTCTAACTGGATTAACCACAACAAAAAAAAATTGTTTTCGTACAAAAAACCAGAAAGGTGAACTGATTTGTATGGGTGCTACTAGTTTTAGTTGTCCGATCTGAACCAAAATGAAACATTTTATAATAAATAATATTTTTTTCAACTAAAGTAGACCAAGTTATACATTTTCAGCTAAAATAATAACAATTAAACACGATTTGTCAACTCCAAACCGCTATAACAGGGGTAGATTATGTATGAAGACTAAACTTTAAAGAGCCTAGTACGTTCATTATAAACTACCTATCTGAAGAGGTAATAGGAGAGTCTGAATAATCAAACTTGAAGGCTCTATCTTTAATAGTCTCGAAGTTCTTGATGTTCATACGTACAACCAGACAAACGAACATTTTTTTTGGATACTTTTCAACTTTGAGACCTTTATGGAGTATTTCATTAGGAATGACGTAAAATTAATAAAATTTGATGTTTATAGCTGAATAGGAACAACAGTAAAATTCTTTTCATGTAAAACTACAAAAAGTTTGGACAGATTTGTATGGAGACTATCCCATGGAGTGGTCCTATCTGCACTTATTGGGAAGATTTTATTAATATTAACGTAAAATATATTAAATTGGACGTTATCTAGTTAAATATGTCTACATTAGCAACAAAAATATAATATTTTTTCATACCAAACCTCAGGAGTGTCAGTGCCATCCCTTAAGTATTTGTTTCAATTCTGTCAGAGAATGTTTGCTTGAAATCACAATTAATTCATTGTATAATGCTTATAACGAACCATATACAATTATGTATTAGTGCAGTTGCCTGGACGGAAAGTGCTTGATCGGCTTGGTTACTTTAATGGATCTTCTGTTGAAGGATGTAAATATTTTGGTGTTCAATAACATGGTATATACGTAAAAAGAGCAGATCTCTCAATTTTCGATGAAAAAATTAGAGTTTAATGGAGTGAATTTTGAGAAAACTCAAAATCAGCAACATGCCAGACTAGTACCAGCATTGCATTGAATGTATTTTTGGTCTACTTTCCATGCGTAATATTTATGGACAGTTAATTTCTCTGTTCCAGCCGGGCACAGACTGTAAAGCATTCTTTCTTCCATGTTTCTATTTAGGTTTCACCACAAGTTTTCACTTTTGACGCCGATAATTCTCAGTAGTACTAGCAGCATAATGTTAGAATTTCTAATTATAAAGGGTGTGCCAGAATTCAGCAAAATCGCATGAAAATAGTCTTTTTCTTAATAATTTGGTGCGCAACGAAAGAGCAGAAGTGTGTCTTGGCGAAAACTTAGAAATTCAGGCGCTAAGATGGTATTTCAGAAAGCTTCATGAAATACCAGAGAACTTACAGCTGACTAGCTGTGGAGCTCGTTTCGTGTGCAGTTCAATCTCAAGTAATTAAATTAATAAATCTGAAAAAAATGGATCATCGCAAAATAAAATTTCACATATTTCTGAAGAACCAACGAAGTTTTGTATACAATAGAAAGCCAAATGGTGCGAAAAAATTAGGAACATATTGTTCAGCATAATATACTCACAAAATTGTTGCATCCAAATTTCACTGACCACTCTCGCACGGTGTGCTCAAACAACAACACATGAAGGGCATACACTAAAAATTAAAAGAAGAAAATTAAATTTGTTTCTTTTTTTTTTTTTCTTAGTGGTTTTTGTGTGCATTTCAAAGAATTTGTTGACTCTAAACTGAGCGGGCGGCATCGTTGGTGTTGGTACAGAGGGCGATGGTTCATGAAAAGAACTGAAAATATGAAACAAAAGTCAAGAATTTTTTTTTTTATTTTAAACCGGTTTCTACCATGGATGGCATGGATGGTTACTTTTTCTTATTTGAAAGCCATCAAACTGTGTGTTACTTCTGTTGTTGTTGTTACACTGAACTCAGTCAGTGGTTGTTGTTGTTGCATTAAATTTTTTTCGCTTGAAAAATCATTCATAAAAATCAAAACTGAAAAATTTATGCCATAACTTTCAGTTTTTTTCTCACTCAATTTATACAAAATTTTTGCTTTAAAATTTGCAAATGTGAAAATTCAAAAGTAAATCTGTGAAACGGAATGAATTGTTTATTTTGTATGGCATATTTTTGTATTCTTGAGAAATAATAAAATAAAATATTTAAAGTTATATATAAAATAATAATTTAAAATGATGCTAGACTAACTAGCAAATAGTTTATTGCATATAAATGCTTTAATTCAATTCAAATGTATTAAAAAAAATTCTTAAAAATTGTTTTTAAATAAATTTGCAAATCCACTTTATAAAATTACTTACAAACCAGCAACAAAAGTGTCTGCCAAAAAGTGAAAAAAAAAGGAAAAACCATTTCAAATTTAAATCTATTTGTCAGTTGCAAAAAACTTTTTACACTTTTTCAAATGCGCGCATAGCTTCTCACCTTCACACCAGACACAACGCCCAACGCCTACTAAATCTCATACAGATGCGCCACGCCTACCGCATCGCAGACAAAGTAAAAAGTTCAACAGAACAAACAAAAAAAAACAATGCTGCAAATGGATTTTCACAATGAAATTTTTGAGGAAAATGCAAAACAAATGCGTAAAGTTGAAATGAAAATAGAAAATAAAATAGAATAGGAACGAAACGAAAAGTGACAGTTACAAATTTGTGAAATAAAATGTACGCAAGAGGCTCGCCCGCTCGCTCGCCCGCTCGTTTAACCCCAGTCAACTAGTTTCCCTTTTCGAGTCGAACTTCATTCGGTCGTGCCAATTTAAGTGCTACTCGGCAGTTTTGCTGCTTAACATTTTAACAATTCATTCAAATAAATTCGACCCCAAATGAAAACAAATGAAACGCTGCTGTGTTCTGTATTACCCTCATTCCAAACATTCTAATAAGACAACCCGATTTGCCCACTCTAGATACATTTGTATCTTGTATCTGTATATGAAGCGGCTCCAATATAACAAAGCGTATAGCGTAAATGAGGCAGTCGTCCGTCTTTCAGCTGCTGCTTCTTACTAGACAACATGTTGTTCCAATTTAACGTATTTTGAGGGATGCCAGAATGCTTCACAAGTACAACCGGAGATGCAAAAAAACGAAGAATTCATAACGAAAATCCGCACTCATAAACTAAATTGTAAATGGCTATCATAACAACAACAACAACAATAAGAGCAATACTTACGCATTTCTATTACAAGCACAATAATAATATATTATATTATATTATATTGGAGTAGTACGTACAAGTATTACCTACAATTTTTTTGCACATCATGAACAATAAAAATGAAATGGAGCAAAAATCAAACAAATAAAAAAAATTGTACTTTCTATGGCAACTATATGCGTATACCCTACACACATTTGGTTTGAAACGCTATTCTAATGACGATAATTCTTGAAACTCCACCATATATACAGAAAAATTATTTTAAACTAATTAAAAATATGCTTTTTTACTTAAACTTGTTGGCCTTGTCTTACAACGATAGATGATGAATGAAAAAAAAAACGCATTAATAATCCTCAAAATGAAAATAAAAAAAATATTGTCAAACCGATGGTTGAATAGCTGAAGAAGACCCCATTTGTATCGATTAAAATGAAGAAGCATTACAGAAGTACATTAACAGCTTTACTAAATGGGTTTCCAAGTGGAACATAGGCATCAATAGCACCAACAGAAGAGGCATTTGTCCAGGCATATGAATGCTAGGCTCACCTCTACAACAAAATTCCTGTCTGGGACAAAAAGCTAGCAAAGCTGAAAAAATGGCTCCTAACTGTCAATAAGAAGCTGTCGCTATCTAAAAATGCGACCTGAGCCCAATTTGAAAATATGCCCTGCAGGTATACGGAATTACTGCAAAATGCCACATGGACAAGATTCGTGTGACCCAGAGCAAAATAAATAGGATAAGAGTTCCTAAAGTAGGCGATGTAATACAGCTAGTTGCTGAAAAATACGCAGAACGACTCGCGGCTCATCCCAACACACTAGCAAGGCGGTTTGTTCGAGAAAGACCTCGCCGCAATGCTAGAAAAAGAAGATTAAAACGATTCCATGCCAAGGACTTACCTATTATTGCCGATATTTCCTGGTGGAATCATTCACCCAAAAAGACTCACCAAAAATACTCTCAGAAAGTTACTTTTAAAAATGTTGCATGAACTCCAGAACTTGGATTACCATCCGACATAATTAATTCTTCTCGAAAAAGTTCTTGCAGAACCTAAAATGGAACCTAGCCCTGCTTTATTTAATTTGAGCCACTAAATTCGAAAATCTCAAAGGAATCGGTTTTGACTTTTTTCGGTAGAAGGTAGCGTCGTACGAACTATCCTATATTCTATGTACACAGCGGACCTTCCTGTCCCAGATGCAAAATGCTTATTTCATCATTTGGCAATGAAATAAGTATTTTCTACGCTGCTAAGTGCGAATGTGATACAGCAGACGGACTCCAAGAATACCTGCATGTCTGGGCAAGTCTGGGCAAAAATATGGAACATAAAGCTAAACAGTGAGAAGTGCACAAATGTATGCGTCACATTAAAAAAGGAATACACTTTAATGACTCTGTGATGTGCCAGGGATCCAAGACGAAAAATTCGGAGTTGCATTTGAAAAAAACATTGACCTTTAGACATCACAACAAGGCGTTCATTGGTATCTGTCGCGCTAAATTAAAAAAAATTGTCTTGTCTTTTCAATGGGAGAAGAAAACTTCTGCTGCGCAACAAAAGAACCAACTAATAGCAAATCGTTGCTCGAACGCGGAGATATGGTATTCAAATTTTGGGTTATTGCTGCAAAATCGAACAATTAAAATGTTTCCCTCTTCTATTTTTCGTATAGAATGTAGTTTTATGAAGAAACCCTTGTATTGATCAAGTAACTCTATGGAAAAATTCCAGAGCTATGTGCAATTAAATGAAGCTCCAAAAAATTCAATTTTAAGAGCGATGAAGCAACCTTTAATGGATTTTTAAATTTTGGGAACAAAAAATGCCAACTTCGGCGAATGCAGTTTCTAATGAAAGATTCAGGGTTTGTTTACCATGACTAGAAGACTGTAGCCTTCTGAAGATTTCTACTTCATCAGAGCCTTATACTTATACAGCATTGTGCGAACAAACAATTACAATAAGTTGGAACAAAAGTCTATTCGTGTTTCGCTCTTTTTTTTAAGTATTTGTAGTATGGGGGAAGATGGAGGTCAGGACAATGCCAGACCAAACACTTCGATTGTGACACGCCAGCAGCTTCGTGAGTTCGGATGGGAGGTCCTTATACATCCTCCTTATAGTCTAGAGCTGGCACCATCGGATTACCATCTCTTCCTGTCAATGTCGAACGATTTGGCTGGGGAAAAATTGGCCCCAAAAGAGGCTTGCGAAAATCGACTGTCTCACTTTTT
Source organism: Leucophenga maculata (assembly GCA_035044805.1). Taxonomy (NCBI): domain Eukaryota; kingdom Metazoa; phylum Arthropoda; class Insecta; order Diptera; family Drosophilidae; genus Leucophenga; species Leucophenga maculata. The sequence continues at coordinate 12,579 of JAWNNP010001470.1, read as the reverse complement.
TGCCAATAGGGAAAAAAGCTTCTATGCACGGGGAATAGTGAAGTTGACAACAAGTTGTTGATCAAAATGGCGCTTATTTGAACGAAGTCCGATGATTGTACGCAATTTTATAAAGATTTGAAATAAAGGCAAAAATACGAACGACTTTTTATTTCAACCTAATATTTTCTCTTTTCAACCAAAGATCTTTCTCGTATAATAGTGTCTCAGAGACATAAAATACTACAATTCTTTTTTCAATCTAATCTTTCAAATAGGAAACAATTTTCCCACTTCTGCGCTCTTCATATTTGGCAAATTTCAACTATTTCCTGGTATATTTCTTTGCTCTTAATAGCATGTCACATAGGTTTAAATAATTATTAATAAACAAAGGGCATGGAATAAGAATAAAATCTAATAAAAGCAGCTACCAATACGCACAAATTTGCTATCTAACAGCTAGCAAACTGAAAGACTTTCATGTAGGGTATACAAATTGGGTGAAAAAAATGCAAATAGAATTCCATTTCTATTTTTTTTTATTCTCTATTTTATATTTATTAGTTTTGTCGCACTTTTTTTTTTCCTTTTGCCCTCAATTGAACTGAATTGTTTTGTTTTGTATTTCATTCGCAACATTTGTTTGTCTTTTATGCTCTTATTGTCCGAATAACCACAATGAAATTCATTTTTGTTGTTGTTGTTGCTGCGTAGGTGCTTAAGTTCGATGATAAACTAATCCCATTTATTGTTTAATACAAAATAAATAAGGTAATTTTTCTATTTATATATTTTCTGCTGTAGTTGCTTGAAGCTATTGAATTTCTTTAATTATTTTATTGATTTTTTGTTGATACGAAATTGTTTAATTGTTAATTCCGTGTGATAATCCTTTTTATTTATAGTTTGCACTTGTCTTATAACATTTTATACGAGGTACGAATATATGAGTACATAATATTTGAGTCAAATTTGAGAAACTCAGACTTGTTTTATACCTACATATTAAAATTTAAAATGTTCTTGTCCAGGTTTATATTGATGATCCAGCGTTTTGTCCATTGTCCAAACTTGCAAAGATATACTTGGAGAGCATCGGTAGCCATGCAAACACACATATCTCTGGTCAGGATGGCTATGTTGCCAGCAAATGTAACGAACATTAGATCATTCGTATCATATATAGGCATGGATGAGCCTGTGTGCATATCGCTGGTGAACAGTGAGTAAAGCGTTAGTCCCAGTACGCTTCGTTGTGGCACATCGTCCTTGATTTCTCCTACTCATCCAGGACAACAGAGAAAGTCCTAGAACAGCTGAGGCGGCAGTATGCCATTGAGTTTAAATAGAAGGTCATCATACCATACTCTATCAAAGGACTGTCTTATATCAAGATAAGAGACCAGCTCTTACTCTTTGGTGTCACATACGTCTACCCTATTCAGCTATTCTGGAGTTCCAAACTGAGAGGGTGGTACCTTTTTCTTTATCTCGATCTCAAGTATTCTTGTTAGAAGGCACTTCTCGAAGAGCTTTGCTACGGTAGACAGCTGACTGATTGAACTATATGATACCAAGGACGATCTAATCTTGTATATCAGCCTTGTGAATCATACAAATCCTGGTCTGCCTACACTGTCGTGGAATGTGTCCTAGCCTCAACACCGCATAAAAGATAAGAACCAGAAAGAGCATCGCTTTGGCACAGCCTTGAGTGTAATATTATTAAGCTCATTCTCTCCTGGAGCCTTCTTGGTTTTTAGATCATTTATGTGTGCCGTAATTTCTTGGACAGTAATGGGGGTGACTGGATGGCATAGCTGACCAGAGCTGTCAAGCGTCGCCTGGACAATGTGTTTTCTGCTCTCTGAATTGTAGTTAAATGGCTGGAAGTGGGTCTCTAAATCCTCAGCGAATGCTTCTGCGCATTCTTTAAGGGGCTTAGCCCAGCAACCATCCGCCTTTCTGATTGAAAATTTTGGAGACACATGCTGTTTATATAATATTTTCTTAGCCAGAGTCCACAATGAGTGTTGTATGCTCGCATCTGAGGTGGCATTTTCTAGGCAGCGATCAGTGTCCTTCTGTTTCTGCAACGCAAACTGCTTTTTGATTCTATTGGCAACTCTGTGGTAAACCCAGTTCACAATAGAATCCAGGTTGCGGCAGTACTGGCGCTTAAGTCTTCTTTCCACCAGCAGCAGTACTTCTATGGCTGGTGAAAGTCTGTTTAGGTAATGGTAACCTCTCAGTGAGAGGCACTTGCAGTAGTAATATTTTTTATCAGCCGAAAAGAAACCCAGCTTCAAACAACTACCTACATAATTATGCTTAGATTTTAATGATTGATCGAACTCTCTCAACACTCTTTGCATTTTCTGAAACTTACTTCCTAAATATTGCTTGAAGAGTCTGCTTTACTTCGAAGTGCTGGAGCAAGACCTCTTAAGCCACGGAGTTGTTTAAAAGTCTAAAGAAACGGTTTGAAGTCCGAATAGAGTCGGAGGATGTGAACATCTACATCTTCGTCAATGACACCAAAAAATACAGAGCTCGAAGAGTTAATATTTTTACCTATTGACCTACCGTGAACCGTGTGACCTAACCACACATTTAATGCAATTCAAGCTGCATCTGGGTGATTTGTGATATGAATTAGTACATACATAAGATGTAGAACACATAAAGTCTTCAGGAAAGTAGCGCAGCAGAGTCCGAATGCCATGGGAAGTCAAGTAAAAAGTGAAGGTGTCTACAGAAATAATACTTGTTATATAACCCTCTAATAATCTATATTTCAGCAAATGCTGTTCCATATTAAATTTGTGGATTCATAATATAAGACCCTCAAATTAAAGATGGAACAGTTAGAGAATGTATACTAAAGAATGTGCTTTAATAATTTAGAGCAAACTCTGTATCTATTTACTAGACTCGAAGAAGAATTGTGAATCCCTCGCCCGACTATGTAAGTCAATGTATTGAATCTGTTGGCTTACTCTCAAATAGATATAGATCGGTCTTATATTTTATTTTCCATATCTTAAAATAAATCAAAAAATTTAGAAAAAAGAAGTATAATATTTCTGTTACTGGATAAAAATTTCATAAAAAAATGCCGTATCTCTGTAACCAGAACTTTGACAGAGATCAAAAATATGTCAGAATTTTCTTTATGCTACGAGGAATGAGGAACGAAAATATGAGTACGAATTTTTGGAACCAAATTTTGACAAAATTGCTAAATATTAGTATTCTGCAGTTTAACATATATCGTTGACATATGAAAATGTTTCCTATCTCACAAGACACTATGTATAGTATGAATACTCAATTTAGGATTTAATTTTGGAAAAAATGCCTAAAACATATTTTTTTTTTTTTTGGAATTTTTGACCCATTTTGTGGTATATCTCTGTAATAAGCAGTTTAATATGGATCGTCCGGTTTTCAAAATTTTTCCTATCTCACAAGCATTCATATTCGAAAATATGAGTATACATTTTTCGACCCAATTTTGAGAAAAATGAAATATCTTCGTAAACAGAACTTTGACAGATATCAGACATGTATCAAAATTTGTCTTATCTCATGAGGAATGACAAACGAAAATATGAGTACGCAATTTTGGACTCGATTTTATGAAAATCGCCAAAATGTGTTATAGTAATCCTTTGTGATATACTATTCGAGTAAGGAGTTTGCTACAACAATTAAAAGTTAATTTAAAAATTAATTGAGAAATCGAACCGTTAAGCCATTCACTGTGCTATGCATAGCAAGTTCTTTTTGAATTCTAAATTACTTGAGTTAATAACTTGTGGGCGTTTAATAATCAAAAATTAACATAAATTAAACTCACTTGAGTAAAGCCGTTAAATTCTCATTGATTTATATGTAAATTAGAGTCCACAAAAAGAAAAAAAGACAAACCATTTCAGTAGTAATCAATCAAAAAATTTGTCACTTAAATTAAACAATCAATCAAATCAATAAAAACCGACTACAACAGCAACTGTCAAAATTATGCATTCGCACAATTGAATCAAAAACTCATAAAATCGTATAAAGCCAACAACACAAATGAACTTGACTTTTGAACGCGTTGGCAGGCTGAAAAAAGAAAACAATTATTAATTAACAATTGGCATTGAAAGCTTAAACAGAGCCAGACTCACAAAGAACAACTGTCAAGTGACAATAAGAAAACTACAAAATGTATAATAAAAAATATCATATTAAATGCAGACAAACCAAACAGGAAAGTCGAGGAAGTCATTCAATGTGGCGGCTGCTCTGTGTTAATTTTTTGTAAACGATAAATGAGTTGATGATAATTATTGCAATAAAAAAAAAAAAAACAATACAAAAGATACATTTTGTATAAGGAACAGCAGGATATACTTAAATAATTAACACAATTAAGCACACAACTGCATTTGGGGCAGCAGCTGCCCAGACTTAATTTAATTGCAGTTGCTGCTGCTGCTGCTGCTGCAACTGAAAAGCATTAAAAGAGACCTAAGTGCACGAGCTCAATGTACGCTCAAGACGAAATAAAACAATTGAATTTAAGTTGCATTTATGCAGGGTAGATAAATTAATTGAGATTTAAGATACCAACATGTAGTATGCGACATTCTTGGCTTGCATTCAACTGAAAACGTATTCGTATTCGTATTCGTGTTTTGTTGTACGCGATATAAAACAAAGAAATTCAAGTTTTATTTATTTCAAGTCGATGACTTTAATTATATCTTTAGTGTTTACTTATTTAATGACTTGAATTGAAGTTTAATTTTAATGGCAGCAATAAGAGTACTTATCAAAAATTTAAGTGCATCAAGTGTATCAGTAGCGTGTGCAGCAATTGCTTTGATATCTTTTTTTTATTTAATTGAAAGCTGACAATTTTTTAAATCTTTAATGTCAATACTGAGAAATTTTCGGATTGATATTGTGTGTTGTGCACATCTTAAAGTCTGGTTTTCTTAATAACACTTTAATTGGATTGTGCCTAGAGAAGAAAGTAAAATATAGAAGAAAGGAGTATGAATTGTACCATGTGCAGGTTTTGAAAATTAATTTATTTATGATATATTATATTCTCCTTGCAATACTGTTATGGTGAAAAGTAAATACATTTTTTTTTAATGATTAACCAAAAAAAATTAACGTTAATGTAAATAACGGAGAAGATAGATAGATACATAGATAGATAGATAGATAGATAGAAAGATAGAGAGATAGATAGATAGATAGATAAGTAGATAGATAGATAGATAGATAGATAAGTAGATATATAGATAGATAGATAGATAAATAGAAAGATAGAGAGATAGATAGATAGATAGATAGAAAGATAGAGAGATAGATAGATAGATAGATAGATAGATAGATATATATATATATAGATAGATAGATAGATAAGTAGATAGATAGATAGATAGATAGAAAGATAGAAAGATAGAAAGATAGAGAGATAGATAGATAGATAGATATATAGATAGATAGATAAATAGAAAGATAGAGAGATAGATAGATAGATAGATAGATAGATAGATAGATAAATAGAAAGATAGAGAGATAGATAGATAGATAGATAGATAAAAAGATAGATAGATAGATAGATAGATACATAAATAGAAAGATAGAGAGATAGATAGATAGATAGTTAGATAGATAGATAGAAAGATAGAGAGATAGATAGATAGATAGATAGATAGATAGTTAGATAGATAGATAGAAAGATAGAGAGATAGATAGATAGATAGATAGATAGGGAGGAGCAAAATACTTTTCGTCAGTACTATAATTCTTATGATTTTCCTACCTTTTTGTTTTGGACTGCTTAGTCATAAGCTAAGGAAACATTTAATGTGTTTGTTTGGCGACCTGTACTGGTACAAGGCCTCTTACAGTCGGTTACGCCCGACTGTAATTTTCTTTCTTGTTTTCCCATGATTTATCGAGATATATATTTATCGAGATATATGATTATTCACAGTAGTTCGCAACTTCGCAACAGCTATAGTGTCAATGTTGTGAAAGCTCATTCACAATTGATTAACAAAGCAAGTCACGCTTGTGACCTTAGCCCGAACAATAGAAGCATCATCTAGTTTAATAGTATAGCTCTCTAAACTAAACATGAAAAATATTTTCATTAAAATTTCGAGAAGCGAACTAGTAGTATTAGAAATCAGCCTGAAGAGCTACGACCTCCAAAAGTATAAGTATTTCTGTCAAGCTACAACCTAAGAAAAAGGTGTACATTCTTGGCAATCAGCAGCATGCCAAGAACATGAATAGTGAGCCCCACTCAAGAAGCTCAAAGAGAAATTGATAAAGAAACTCGCCAAGTGCTACGATGCTTTCTTGGCTTTCAAATAGTTTATCAAACAGACTCCAAGTTTGGTCCCGGACTAAACCATGCCATCAAGTTTGCTAATCTGTTGTCACATCGGGAATATATTATTTCGCTGCTGAAGGAGATATTGCCAAAAGCGTGCTCACTGCACATTAAGTCCTCCATGGGACAACCAAAGCGTGTGTACTAAGAAAAATTATGCTACAACTTTTTTACCATAGTTTCAAATATGCTTTTATTAGGGATGCAACAATTATAGTTCTAAATGGAGCAATTTTATTACAAGCGATGCCACAATGGTTGTCTCAGAGCTGCTAAATTCTTAGTAACTGGGATGCAAATATACCAGTAAAATAAAGTCGTGTATCAGGCTAAAATATGCAGCATGATGGAGAAACGCTTCTGTAATTATGAAACTTTATTAGGGCCTATGTAATACAGTTATTGAATGCTGAACCTTATTAAAACCGTATTTCATAAACAGATTTAATTAATCAAAATTTTAAATTAATCAATTAATTTAAATTAAATTCCCTTTAATTCAGGACCTTGTACATTTATGTATAAATTTTGCGGAAAAATGGCAGTGCTCCATTTTTTATGTAGCTTTTTCTTCACCTTTTTTTATATTTCAAAGTTCGTTGGACATTCTTAAATTCCAACTAAATCTTTTAAAAGATGAGCAACAAAATTGAATGGAAAAAAAATTTAGTTTTAATTTCGTGATTTTGTTATAGGAATTTCTGTGAAAAATTTCAATGAGAGGTGTTGCCACAACATAAAAAATATTGTTATTAATATTGACGTTTTTTCAGAAAACTTCCCCCCCATAAATTTGGTACATTTAATTGCTTCCTAGACAAATACAACTCACATTCGTAACTAAACATTTTTCCAATTATACACTTGCCACATTTCGCGAGAGTTTCCTCAAGCAAAGGAATTACAACTACTGGCAGCAATTAAAACATACAAAAAAGGGAGAAAACGAGAAAAAATTCTTGTTAAAAAATTCTTTAATTTTAGCTAGCGGAACTAACAATTACGCATACATTAGAGATGTCTCTCTGTAGCATACAACCGAACAACTAAAAAGCTTGTAAAGAAAAAAAAAATGTTATAAAGTCAAACATATCAACTCAAAACGTAAACGAGCTGAAACAATGTAGCTAAAACATACAGAGTAACTGCTCTGTGTACTAAGTAAAACCAACCAACTAGCTACAGCAGAGTTCAAGTAGATTGTCAGTCACTTAGACAGCCAGGCGGACAGACGGACAGACGGACAGACAGACGAACAGATATTCAAGCAGGCAGTTAGTTAGTTAGTTAGTTGGTTGCTTGGTTAGTTGGTTGGTTGGGTAGTTTGGCATGAGTTACTCATGCACTCACTCATTCAGCGAAGGTGGAGTCAGTCAACTTCAAGGTGAAGTTGCAGCTAAAATAAACTGAATTGTATGAAAGGAGGTACTAGAGGTGTTGTGGTAGGATTTATTGAGACAGGTTAGCCAGTCAAACAGCAGAGAGACAACTGTGTAAATATGCTACAAAAGACAGATACATTGAACAACGACGACGACGATATGTAGACAGGTGCAGCTCAGATACAGAACCAAAAACACTAATTGCCGCTTGTGCTGGCTGAGTTAAAGTTCCGGTAATTAAGACAAGTTAACTCTTAAGGAAGGCAGGCAGAGCAGGAGACAAACTGAGTCTTGACAAGTGTTTATGCTAAAATGGAGCACTTGCTAATGGATTAAGTGCATCATAGCCAACTGAGAGTCAACATAGCTCGAAAAAGTTTTTAATTGTTGCCAACAAAAATGTTTCATTGTTTTTTTTTTTTTTTTCTTTGTTTCTGGAACAACTTGTTGAGGCAGCAGCAGCAAAAACTTGAAACAATGTAGAGAAATTAGTTTAAAGTTTAAATAAATACTTAAGTGTATATTTTTGTTTTATGTGTTTGCACTACTTTGGCAGCCTTGAGCAAGCAATTAAGCAATTTTCATACTTCCAAATAAATTGACGACGTCGTTGAAACAGCAACAGCAACAAAAAAAGCACTTAATAACTTTTCAATTAAAAACTGCAAATATTTGAGCTATACAAACTATGAAATATACATAAAAAGCTTTTAAAATAAACTATAAATGCATGCAAAAAATAAAAAGAGAGAAAAAAAGAAAAAAACTATGCTAAATTAATAAATTTACAAAAAGATGAAAAGCAAACCCGATACAGAGTACCGAGAACTTTGGTCCTGACAACACAATGCATTATGACTGCCCGAGGGCAACTTGAAATGTTCTATAGTTAGTTTGGTTGATCGTAGTGCAAATGTCGACATGCATTAAACAATAGGCAGGCAGACGGGCGAAGCATCATGCAACATGCAACAAAGTCCATGAGTGGCTCGAAAAAGTGTGCTCGGTTCACACATTGTACATAATGTGGGCGTTTTTTGTTTCTTTTGGGGTAGGTGGAGTTGCTGCAGTTGGCGTTGTAGCTTGCGCTACAGCATATATAGCATAGACCGTGTAGTCTGAAGTTTTGATAGTACAATGAGCTTATGTAGCTATGTACATACATATTACTATTGTAAAAATATGCTCGGGCATATGCATATGAATGCAGCTATGCATGAATGGAGTAACACAGTCGAGCTGCAATAAAAGTCAGTAAGAGAAGAAGGTCAGCGTTTGTATATAGAAATCTATGTGTTATGCATGTGTCTCTTAGCAGAGAAAAAAAAAAACTAGAAAGTATTGTTAGTATATGACTGCACAAATACCCTATTAACTTGCACATGTAATGTATATAGACACTCTACATACTCGTTTTTCTTAAAATCAAAATGACAAACGCTATGACGTTCAATTTGCAGTGCAATAAGAACAGCAGACCAACTATTTTATGTTGGTAATATAGCTTGAGGGTAATGTAGACAGCGCTGCATTATAGCAATACTTGAAAAGCGTGCCTGTAAATATGTAACATGAAACCATATTTGCAGGTGTATCAGACAAATAAAAAAAATTAATTTCAAGAGCGAATACCATACTCTAAGCATTCTGTACCTTCTGTACCATCATGGGGCACATTTTCCTAACTTGAACCTTATTCGTTATTTTATTGGAATTAGTACGAAATAGAACTAATTTGTCGTTTCAAGCTACACGCAAAATTTTTTTCTTACAGATTCTCAGGAAGGGGTACTACCTCTTCTTATGGTCTCATATGGATCTGTATGGAATGTTCTATTACAATTGAAATAAGATACAACAAATTTCGTATTTTAAACTAAAATAAGAAGAAATATAAAAACATTTTCACATAAAATGCAGACAGGTCCTTATGGGTACTATCTCTTTTCAATTGGTACACGCAATAAATACTACCTTTCTAAAAGGGGGAATCTTAGATACTAAATATGTACACTTGATGGCTCTATCTTCTACAGTCTCCAATTTCTTGTTCTTCATAGCCAGTCAGACGGACATTTCTATATCGACTTGATTTTTTGTATGGAGGTGACACCTATTTGCATTCTAATTACATATTGTGCAAATGTATGTGCAAATATATGTAGCAGATAGAAATAATGGTCGGAGACCCCCCCAAAGTTACCCCCATTATGGTCAGGAGTGTTAGAGGAGTCGATATAGACATGTCCGTCTGTCCGTCCGTCCGTCTGTATGAACGAAAGGATAATTTTATAAGGCTTAACGTAAGAAAGAGCAAGTTTGATATTAAGAGCTGAATTACCAAATATAATAAAATAATCATTTTTTCTCACAAAAACTCTGAATGAGGAGTAAGTTGACATGGCAAGTGCCAAGGCAGGAGAGCGCCTTAAGGCCTCTTGTCGCATACAACAGAAACTGAAACTGAATTCAGTACATTAGCAACTGAAACTGATACTTAAATTGACTTTTATGTACTGAATTGAGTTTCAGTTTCTGTTGTATGCAACAACAGGCCTTTAGCATGTTTATTAAATAGAAGTGATCTGAAATAGATAAAATAATCTATATAATATGTATTTATACTATCGGCTCTATCGTTTAAAGTTTTCAAGTTCTAGATTTTCATACGTATAGATATATCTATAGACAGACGTACATATCTATATCAATTTGACTTTTGAAGCTGATCAAGAATATAAATGCTTTATGGCGTCTACCTCTTATTTTTCTACCTGTGACATGCGTTTGTAAAAAACTTCGTATACCATTTTACTCGTAGGGTACAGGGTATACAAACTTCACATATTCACATATTCATGTAAAATGTAATGTACCCCCTCAGTTGAGATGCCTACAACCTCAGCCAGCTCACGCTCTTTTATTCTCCGTTCATCTAATATCATTCCATTGACTTTATCCACGATTTCTGGCGTGACAACTTCTTTGATCAACCTAAAGGTTCGGTATTACTTGTGTTATAGCACAGCAAACCACTTTGTATCTATTAATTGGTGCATTGGAGTCCCCATAATATTTATCAAGTATTTCCTTGGTTTCCTTGGTGATGGTTTTTTAGCGCAAAAATAATGTTTCATCAGAAGCCGATATTATTTTTTTTCCATTTTCGTTAAAATCTACAAGGTTTTCTTAAAAAACTTTATAAAAAAATGTATTTCTCTTGTGGCAATGATGTCGACGGTATCATCGGTCAGAACTTCTTCGAAATCAATGCCATCACCGTCTAATGCGAGCTCTACACATTGATTATAATGAATTTCGTTTGGACCAAATTGTATGATATGGCTGTGAACAATAGAGATTCCTTACATGCGACTTGAGAGCGTGATTATTTCATGCAGAAACATCTTTTACCAGAGTCAACAAAAATTGGTTATCTTGAATGAACATAAAAGTAAGTTGCACCGAAACTCGAATATTTTATACAAACTTAAGCAGCATTTCTTGTAAATAAAATTAGAAATATGGCAAAGTTTATATTGAATTATGGAATTATGGAATATCATATATCGGGCACTTCCCAGACGCCTGGAATAAGGCCAACATCATCATGCTGCACAAATCTGGGAAGCCAGCAGATGAACTGGACTCGTATCGTCCGATAAGCTTGCTGCCACTATTTGGCAAAATATGCGAGAGGTGTATTCTGCGAAGGATCCTTGAGATCAGGGCGGTTAAAAAGGCAATTCGAAAGTTTCAGTTTGGTTTCAGGCTCAGACACGGCACGCCCGAGCAACTGCACCGAGTTGGAAACTTTGCACTTCACGAAAAGGAGTTTGTCGTTGAAGCGTTTTTGGATATCCAGCAAGCATTCGACAGAGTGTGGCATGCAGGACTCCTGCATAAGCTTAAAGGAATTCTCAGCCCACAGCTCTACCTAATTGTCAAAAGCTTTCTTCACGAGCGCTCTTTCAAAGTGGTTCAGGACGGCCTGTCCTCTCAAGTTAAGAAAATCAGAGCAGGTGTACCCCAGGGTAGCGTGTTAGGGCCAACACTTTACAGCCTGTATACGCATGACATGCCCTCAGTCGGCGACATACCGATCTCGCACCCAAACAATTTACTTGTTGTTACCTTTGCAGATGACACTGCAGTTCTAGCCACAGACAATTGCGTCTACACTGCTACAGATCTCCTACAGATGTACTTAAAAAGATTTGAAAACTGGGCCTATAGATGGAATATCGCTATAAACCCTGACAAGTGTGTATCAGTCACATACACACTTAGAAAATACACCACTCCTGGGGTATTCTTACATGGAGAGCTCTTAGCCCAGAAGGATGCTCACAAGTATCTGGGCGTCGCTCTGGACAAGTGTCTTACTTTCCAGCGCCATATAACTGAGGTAGTTAGGCACCTCAAGGCAAAGGCGAACAGGATGGCTTGGCTACTTAGTGCCAGGAATAAGCTTTCGCTTTCCAACAAGACGAATATCTATAAAGTCATTCTGGCACCCATGTGGAGATATGGTATTCAAGTATACGGCATAGCAGCAAAGTCGAACCTCAATAGAATTCGGATAGTGCAGTCTCAAATTTTGCGAAGAATGTCTGGTGCGGCATGGTACATACGCAACAGAGACATTGAAAAAGAACTCCAGATACCGAAGGTCAGAGATATTATAAACGTCAAGCTGCTGCATATCTCGACAAGCTTGCAAATCATCCGAACCAGTTGGCGCGAAGGCTCCTAAGACATAATCACGAAGTAAGGGCGAGAAGGAGGCTCCAGAGAGTTCAT